>OY776116.1:42768899-43096399 GCA_963675035.1 Allygus modestus
AAGGATCATTCTGCTGGCGTTCACATTCGGCAATGTAATCATTTTTGTTAAGAAGAACAATACTGTTTACTTTGTCTGCAGGTAATATAACAAGAGTATCATTGTTTTTTAGTGATTTAATTGTTCTCCATTCTTTACTAGTTAGGTTTTTAGTTTTTGGCAGATTATCAGGGAATAAGGGATCGGCTAAATTTTGTTGTGATGACGTTTATAAATTGTTCAATAGTTTGGACTGGTGGCAAGATTTCAATATATATATATATATATGTGTGTGTGTGTCCGTTAGCACGATAACTTGAGTAAAAAACGTCTGATTTCGATGAAATTTGGCTCAAATGTGTAAAGTGACATTAATGACTTTTGAGTTCCAAAACCAGAGAAATCGGACGATGGGAAGGGGGTATTATGGGGGTTTAAAATTTTCCAAAATCTGTTTTTTGCATTTTTCACCCTAACATTTTTAAAACACATAATTTTGGTTTTGACCATTTTATAGAGCTTAAAAAACAAATAATATAGTATTTTGAATCATTAACCTAGGTTAAGTGGTTGCGGAGAAAATCCAAAAAACGTGCTCACAAAATCTCCCATGTTAATCTTATGGGAAACAGATTTTAGCTTTTCCTCAGTTCATTTTAACATAAACCTCACATTTGATTTTGCCAATCAGTTCAGCTCTACAAAACAATCATTTTGGTGTTTAAATTGTAATTCTACGTCCAACCGTTGCAGAGATATTCAAAGTGCTAAACACAGTACGTTGTCCAATGTTATACTTATGAACAATAATTAAAATTTTATACCTTTTATTATTTATGAATGTACGTTAATAAAACTTGGCATGTCTTAATAATACTTGCAGAAAACATTTTTTTGCCGATTTTCCCCGAATCAGCAAACTTGCATACTAAGCCCCCATAAAATATGGAGAATAAGTAAAATGTAATGTCTCCCTTAGTTATGAAAAAAATTAACAAAACTTGGTTTGCAGCTTCGACTGGTTAAGTTATATTGATAATTGCATAAAAACACATTTGTTGTGTTCCTTGTTGCAGCAAACCTGCGTACTCAGCTTTCATTGTTATTCTTATGGAGAATAAATAAAATGGTATATATCACTTATTTATTCGTTCAGTTTTATGAAACTTGGTGAGTGGCTCTATGGGGTAGTGAGAAACATATACATGCATTGGAAATTCGCTGAGTAAGCAGGTTTGCTGCTACGGGGGTGTTTCAATTTGTTTTTGTATTGTTGTATCTCGCCAGTAAAAAATAAATACCCCCGTAGCAGAAAACCTGCGTACTCAGTGAATTTCCAATGCATATATATGTATCTTAATGCCACATAAAGTCACATACTAATTTTCATCAATATACGATAAACGTTTTTTTATAAATAAACGATTTATGACATTTTAATTATTCTCCATAAGAATAACATGACGGCTGAGAATGCAGGTTTGCTGAAGCAAGGAACACAAAAAATGGGGTTTTATACAAATATCTATACAACTCAAGAAGGTAAAGCCACATACCAAATTTTATTAATTTATGTTCATAATTAAGGGAGGTAACACCGTTACTTATTCTCCATAAGCTGAGTACGCAGGTTTGCTGCTACGGGATCTATAGGCAAAAAGATGTTTTTTAGTGCAAATATCAATAGACCACAACGATATGAAGCAATATACCAAGTTTCATCAGGATATTTGATAAATAAGCGAGATATACAATTTATCTTACTCTCCATAAGAATAACATTGGACAACGTACTGTGTTGAGCACTTTCAATATCTCTGTAACCATTTGATGGAGAGCAATCAAAACACCAAATTGTGCATCTTTTGGAGCTGATTCCAATGGAAAAACTAAAATTTTACTTTTTCAAAAAAACTAAAAAAAACATTGTTGGGGTACAAAACCCCCCGCCTAAATACCCCTTTGGATAGGTCGATCTGTCTGGTTTTCCAACTTAAAGTCACAAATGCTGCTTTACACGTTTATTCCAAATTTCGTCAAAATCGGATTATTTTTTCGAGAGTTATCGTGCTCACGGACACACACACAAACACATAATATATATATATATACAGTTTTGAACGAATGGTGTTTTTGGCATCTGGGGAGCTTAAAACGAAAAGTTATCATGGTCCCGGACCTAGGTCTTCCATGCCGACTACGGTAATAGCTTCTTCCCTAAAGGGGAAATTCGCTAAAACGTGCTCAAACAGCAAAAACTTGAGAAGTAAACATATTTTTATTTTTAAAATTACAAAACAATTCCTAGTGTCGCTGGACAATGTTTGTTTTCTTCCAATTCCATTAAGTGTGTTTTCACAATTATTAATCTCCAGCTGTGACCAGCAATCCTGCGGACCTCTGCAACGCTCCTTTTAGCGAATTTCTCCTGTAGGGAAGAAGCTATTACCGTAGGTCTCATGGTAAGAGAGACCATGATAACTTTTCATTTAGAGGTCCCCAGATGCCAAAAACACCATTCGTTTAAATTTTAGCGAATTTTCCCTATAGGGAAGAAGCTATTACCGTAGACTAAATTACCGTAGCTATTATGGTAAGACTTAAACCCCAGACCATGATAACTTTTTGTTTTGAGGTCCCCAGATGCCAAAAACACTATTCGTTCAAATTTATATATCTATGTATATATAGCCCCATGTTATTCTTATGGATAATAATTAAATGCTGTCTCCCTTAATTATGAACATAAATCAATTAAAACTGGTATATGACTTCACCTAGTTGAATTATATTGCTATTAGCATAAAAACTCATTTTAGGTGTTCCTTGAAGCAGCAAACTTGCGCACTCAGCCCCAATGTTATTCTTATGGTGAATAATTAAAATTGCACGTATCACTTATTTGTGAATATATTTTTATGAAACTTGGTAAGTGGCTTTATGTAGTACTAGCTGTCCTTTGTACGGGTTGTATGTCGAAATAATAAATAAATTAAAGAAAATAACAACCCAATTAATTTTAAAATATTTAAATTAAATTTTACATTTTTACTATAGCCTACAGTTAATAAAAGCTAACGAAATATACTGGCAGATAGGTTGACAACATGACTTCAATACAGACGTTTATGAGCCCACGTTTGGTTTTCAATGTCCCGTTCTCAACTTTTAAAAGAGCATAATAATACTCCTCAACCCCTTAATCTTCTCCAAAATACATTTTAAAATGTACTGTTAAGTTGACGCTCAGTGGTCGGCTATATAAAATATATTTTTAGAGAGGCGTAGATCTCGTCCACCCATGTCTCACGCATGACAAAGCGGCGTCTGTGTGAAATCTCCAGAGAACACCGTGACTCCCTATTATAGTCATGATGTTGTTTCTTTATGTCCTTTAAGGTACCAAATTTCAGGTCTATTGGTTGGTGTGTGATGATTAACACGCTTATATTAAAGGCCAGTGGGGAAGAGCCCTTATATTTGTATCTGGAGTAGGTATATGTCTGCATTGAGATATTAGCTATATTCCTACCGAATGTCAGCTCCATCAGTCCAGTGGTAGGTGCAATATTGTTACAAAATTATATTTTGTAATTCGGGGGACGAAGGACTTAAACATTGTCGATACGGGAATAGGCTTGCGTTTTGTTCTGATGCTTTAGTTATGTCCCTACCGAATTTCAACTTAAAAGGTCCAGTAAATATTAATATTTATAAGATTGCCATAAAAGTAAATTTGGGCAGAGCTCTATAGGATTTTTTAAACGGAATATTATTGAACATCTGATGTAGCGAAAGGGAACCACCATGCAAACTTTAATCTTCATAGACATTGCCATTTTTAGATAAAGTGATCATCATGTCAGTGAGTGAATGAGTCTGACAAATAGATAATTAGATAATATATCCACTCTGTATACTTACGATATTTATTACCAATCTTCACTCAATGTTTTAAATAAGAACTACAACAGCTGTTTATGGAATAAATATTCTTAAATCATATCATTGATTTTGAACTCTGTATTCAAAATCAATGGGCATATCCACACTGTATATTTATGTTATTTATTAGTAATCTTCACTCAACGTTTTAAATAAGAACTACACCATCTATTTATTTAATAAATATTCTTAAGTCATCATCTTGTTCAATATGAATAAATGCTTTGTCTATAAGAATAACATAGGATCTTAAAAACCCCGAGGGGTGAAGTCCTAAGGTATTTTCAAACAATCCAACTAGCCACTAGCCTAAAACCTTCTAACGCATATAAAGAGCATAGAATAGAAGTTTCATCGACATCAGTGCAGCCGTTTCCCTATGAAAAAACGAACAAAATATGACCAAAACTGCACGAAATCACGTTTTTGGGCGGTTACCATTCTTTTGCCAAAAGGCGTATGCCAGTTTAAAGTGGCCTAAAACCTTCTCACGCATGAATAGAACAAAGAAACAAAGTTTCATCAAAGTCAGTGCACCCGTTTTCCCGTGAAACGCGAACAAAAACCCGTCCTATAGCGTTACCGACAGATAGACAGACAGACAGAAATATAGATAAGACTCGTTTTGGCTGCCCTAGGGTGTAAAACGTGAAAATATGCAAAAATTTCATAATTCCAAGCTACAGACAAAACTCTTAATTTTATTTATATAGATTAAGACATTTATATCTCCAATGAAAATTCGCTGAGTATGAAGGTTTGCTGCGACGGGGGTATTTAACTCTACACTAATAGTATGTAGTGTTGTAAATGATTTAATATACAAGCGGTTACGTATTTATGGCAAATGTATTAAGTTCTAAGTCAAAGACATGTCTGGTGGCAACACACTGCATTGTATTGACCAGGTCACGCCATCTAGGTTTCACACCGTGTCAGCAGACAGGTCAGCACGCTGAACGCGGGCGCAAGAAATTGCTGATACACGATGCAACGTTTACAACGAGAAGAGCATAGACCTCACGACGGATATCAAGGTTTTAATCTAATTATTAGCAGGAACTGCCTTTAAATATTCACTTAAAGAAGAATTTCGACTTTACATGAAGATTTAACACTCAAGTATTTTGTTTATAAATCGAGGTTTCAAAATAATGAGCTTTTAAGCACTGAGTCCGCACACCTTTGAACTGTCTCCTCAAAACTAGCCGGTGATCCGAGTCAGGTACATCAGACCAATCAAAGCCTGGTATGAAAGCTAGATTATTTAGTTTTCATAACGATATCTCAATGAACGGTTACAATGATATTATAATTGGTGATTTCCCAAACTATTGCTTCATATATTGCTGTTGGGTGTTAATTGATAAGACGTTTTCGTGAAGACTGAATAAATAGGTGTCGTAAGAAATGATGTAAACATTCAGATCAACGTTTTAGTTTAAAATTGGTTTCTTGTTTCTTGTTCCCCATGTAGATTGTAGAGGACAGGCTGTTTATCGTAATGATAATTTACGAAATCTAATTATCATTGTTTTATTGAGAGAACTCCTTTTAACAAGCAACATGTAATAAATAAATTATCCACGAGGTCTTAAATTTCTATAGAAACTCCATTAACATCAAAACTGCATATAACCTGTTGAAAGCCAGTCCGCAGCATCAAAACACTCGCACATTTATATTCCGCCTCCGCTATTACAGCGATGACTGGCACATGCAGTCAACCCCGTACAGCTTGTCAATTAACGAAGGTGTTATGACACAGGCAAATTGGTTTGGCACTTGACGCACCGCGCCCGTCAGGTACTCGAGATAATTATACATACATATCCGTATCCGCTCGCAGCTTCCACCTCCTAGTTCCGCCCTCGTGACGTCATCTTCCTGTTTTCAATGTTTACATGAGCGATGATCCGTGGGACTATCGAATATACTCAAAATAATTTTAAAATATGACATATCTTCAATGGGCTTCGCCCCAATGACTTTTAAATTTCCTATGGTAATCTTATGGAGGAACTTTGTTTACATCAGATTAGTACTTAAAACAATAAGGTAGAAGTTCATTAAGTAGGAGTGTTCATTTGCTTTGCCAAAGAATAATGCAGCACAATATACAACTCCCGTATCTCGTATGATGTAATTCCTAATTGAAATATATTTTGGAAATTTGCATTATACACCCACACTGTTCAAAGAGTTTATCAACGGAAATAATTTAGATTTTAAACAAAAACAAACAAATTCAAACACTAACTCAACTAAAACACAAACTAAAAAATCGATTTATCATAAATAACTTAAAGGGAAAATATGTAATTAGACAACGACATTGAGTTTGAATTCGCATTAGTTTTTTCGTTCACCAGTTTAACGCCAAGCGAGATCAAAGTAACTTTTGAATCAGTTAAACACAATACCTCGATAATTATTTTAGAGTACACTCCGGAACAAAAGTTCGCCTGATACAAAGTATTCAAGATGTAGGTCTTTGAGGTTTTCGTTTTCTTTCAGTCGAGCCTTGATTCTCAATGGGGTTGGCTACACCGGGACTCACAAGGTTCTCGTTAGCCTTGTTATTGTCTAGATCTCTGTAAGGCCGCGAGCGTTTTAAATTATTCAGTGTTTTAAGCCTGGCGTTTCCAGTCTTCGAACACGATTGTGTCTTTTTCTTTTGTTTTAACCACCCGAGGATTCGTGTCGTACGTCTGCAAAGGATACAATTGTGCTTGTGAAGATTTGAGGGAAATGTCTCGCTTTGGGCTTTGTAACACATCGTCGGAACTTCAGGAATTAAGATATACAACAAAATAGTTTTTGACAACGTAGCTAGTGCAGTGTGGAGCAGTTTACTTTTTAACTTTGTACTGAACTGCACTTTACGTTTGCGCGGGAGATATATTTAATACAAACTAAAATATTAACTATCCTACAAAATAAAAAAAAATCGAGAACGATGTGTTTCTATTTTATTTGTATTGAAAATTAAATAATATACAGTAAAATAAAAATCGAATTCTCTTAAGCTATTCATTAATCCCTCATTGTCTTCTAGAGTTGCTAAAATTGTAAAACCACCACTCTTGGCCACGGAAGACCGAGATCTGTTAGTTATATGCACAATCAGAGTCGCGTTGTAAGTCCTAACGAATGCAGGATACAACCTTCCGCGGCGGCAGAGGCAGAGGACTGCGAGGATGTGCGGGGGAGCAAGGTCGGAGGTCACGGCGTGGGCGGAGGCCTGACTCACCTGTCCTCGGCTCCCACGGACCTCGGTCCTGGGACACCGCGGCAGGACTACCAGGAGGAACCTTCCGTGTAGGAGTCAAAGCCTCCTAATCCCAGTCTTACCCGCCTCCCGCCTCCCCACGATAAATAACGAGAAACAACAACTGGGGAAGATTTATAAGCCGGTTACTCTTGTAATCACGTGGATTCAAATTGAATCTTGACAAAGCCGAGAGTTATTGCCGCACCGCGCGGGACTCGAGAGTTGACGTGGGCGGTGATGTCACAGGGTTACGACACGTGGATGTCAGTGCGGTGTGAATCACAAGAGGAATGGATCGAGTGGTAAATATGTTATAGTCCTCTCAAGGACAATGGATGTGTCGAGATGGTGTGGAAGGCGGAAGGCGTAGAGGGCTTCAGAGTGGTTGGTTGTACAGTGAGGCGGTGAGGAGGTCGAGCTGGGATGTTTGACGAGTATATAGCGAGGATAGCACATTCGGACGAGTTTGTTTATGCAAATGTATATTGTGGGAGACAGAATATATAGGCACAAGGGACTGATTATTCAGCTCCAAAATAACTTAGTATTGAAGATTATGGTACGGATGCTTTAAATAAGGCACTCTGCAAATTGAAATCTGACGTACCAATTTATCTTAATTTTTATGATTGGGATTTTTTATTAAGCTACAGTATATTAAAAGCATCAGCCACTGCATGTAAAAACATACATTTCAATAATAATATAGATACATTAACATTGGAATCCGTTGTAACTTAATAACGCAATGGGGCACAATTTCAAAACATCAATGTATATGACAAATTTTCTGATGGATTTAAAAAAAATTAATTTCTTTGAAACTCTAACATCATTTAGGCTTGCATCTTAACTCTACATCAGGGTCAGTTTTGTACATATCTGACAGGACCGGATCGTAAAGTCCCAGCGGGTCACCGGCGAGCGTAGCTAGTATTCTAGCTATTTTCGCTGGCCCTGGGTGGGAGGCCCACAGCCGCTATAGAGTCTTGTTCAGATTTTGGCAGAGTTTATGTAAGTTAAAACCGGGCAGGTTTTTTCTTTCGTTTTGTCTATGTTTTACGGCAGTATTGAATGGGCGATGTTACAAATGCGTGGGGATTTATTTTGTTAGTACCTGGGGGCCGAGATTTGCTCGGGAGTAGGGGTAAGGCCAGTCAGTTTGTTTAGATGACTTGGAGTAATATTTCGCCACTTCTCCCAACTGAATATTATATTTGTATAGCTCATTTGCCTCTTTGCTACATTTTTAATGTCACTCAAGTTATTATTTATAGCTCAATGTTCCTTTGCTTTATTTAATATATGACCACCCTGTATATGCAATCTTCAATTCACTCAAAAGTTTTAGTCCCTGCTCTCAGGAAACCACATGTTAATAGTTATAAACAACACGAGTATTACTTTGACAGTTCCCTGATTGATTATGAACAGCTGTTACAATTCTTTTGTTTTGATTTTAAACTCCATAAGCCCAATGTTAATTTTGTTAACTTTTCATTTTCTTTTTTTACATTATTTGATTTTTCCTGGGGATGATACCTGTCTAGAACTTAATTTTATCCAAGAAATTAGTGATTTCCAACATTTGAAGGAAATCGTTGGTGCCTTTTTTGAGATCAGAGTTGTTAGCAAGCAAACACGCACGGACGCAAGCAAGCAAACTTGACTCATATTAGAGTATAGGATATAGGATTTCTGAATTCACCAACAATAAATAAATCATTAACAAGATATTTTAGCTAGTGATTTATTAACAAACCGTTGCGATATTTAAATTCAATTTTTCCCGACTAACGATCAGTCATTCCCAAGCCAAGGCCCCGTTGTGGTGGGTGGCCACTCGGGTTCCGCGCCACTGGTCTCACCGCTGATACTGTTGTAACACCGTGACGCGGTGCGTTGTGTAACGCGTTAACGGACGGTGGGAAGTGGCACGTTATGCACGTTACACATTACAGAAGTGATTTGCGTAACGCAGGGAAGGGCGCTGGACCACGATAATTGTGCGAGCTTCATTAGCTGGTGCGACGACTGGACAACTGCGGTGTAAGTTTTAAGGAGTAAGTTTTATTATGGAAGCGTCATAAGCGTAATTTCTGCATTTTGAGTGGAGGGGCAAACATGGTCGTGATCATGATTATTGTGACGTTTCATATATTACGATAGTGTTTTCTCCAATTTATTGTCCCCCTTGCTATCCCCGAATCACGTCTATGGCGAGCGTCCGGCGTTTTTGGGCCTGTAGAATATTAGGAGTGAAGAAATTAACCTAAAGAAAAGAAATGAAGACGTACAAAAGAAGAACTGTATTTGGATTAATTTTGTACGATAAGTTCCAAGCGTAAAGTATATAAAGCGATCATAACATAACTTAAGCCAAAATATAAGGATTGGCCAAAATATGACATTTAATACCCATATCACAAGCAGAAAGATAATAAAAAAAGTTACTTTTTCTTTATGCCCGCACTCCACCTACTGGGACTCTATGATAAGAATCAGGAAGCGCAGTGTAAGATAAATTCTACTTTAGGGAATAAAATATGGGATCTCAACATATAATATATATCTTCTAATATACTAGCTTAAACAATGTAACATACAGTCAGGATGTATAATCAATGATACAGTTCACAACAGATTTGTAAAACAATATTCTGTTTAGCGTCAACGATGTAGCACATTGAAATGTATTGAAAACTGCTGGAAAAGTTAATATTTTGGGATAAAAATATGCTTTGCATTGATTAACTACACAAACGAATATCTTGGATTATTAATACAGTAGTCCATCCGAATAGGAAAGCCAAGAGGTGTCTCAGTTTAAACTGTATGAGCTAAATCACTCTTGGGCCTATATGAGAAGAGTATAGGCCCTAGAGCTATATAGCGTGGATAAAAAATGTTGAAAATTGCAGTAAAACCCGTTATATACTTGTGACCGATATCACTTCGATAGAAACCGGAAGTGCGTGAGGAGTGGCTAAGCGGAAGCCAGCTGACTGTAGTAGAGACAGTCGCCGAGGAGCGAAGGCGTGACATGTATACGCGAGAAGGCCGGGTCACACGCAGTCCCAGCGGCGCCGGCGCGGCACGGTTCACAGTGCACCCTGCAATGGAGAAAGGCGGTTATGTCAACAAAACAAAAACAGCGAGCGGTTAACGAGCGTAGGGCCACGCTTCAGTGCCCGTGCCTAGACTGGAGTTGGGAGGAACTATGATGTAGGAACTACAGGAGAACTACCAATAAAACATCTGAGGAGGAACTACGGTCGAGATTGATATCGGGAGGAACTACGACTGGACTACTGAAGACAACGTGTATGTTAATTATGAACCAGTTACATAAAGAACGTAGTACAGTACTGTGCACTGCCGAACCAATAACTTCTACAGCGCGATGCTACGCGCGGTTTATCATAGGTTCCAGGCGGCCAGGACCTGGAAAAGGAAAATGGGAGGGAGGACTATCATAAAAGCTTCGAAAATTCCAAACAGAGTGAGCAGGATCAGATTAAAGTACAGAGGTAGGTGGGAGACAGTTTATTACAAGAGAAAAATTCATTTAAATTTCGAAATTTCGGGCGAAGGGTTAACACCTTTAAGAAGAGAAATGTAGCTGCACAGCCTTAGATGCTAAACTAAAGGGCAAACACTCAAGATTTAAAACACAATATGATGTAAAAGTATGCAAGACTATTTTCAATGATTTTATAAATAACTAGCAGTTACCCGGCGCGCGTTGCTGCGCCCAAAACTTTGATTTTTTTTAATTACAGCTGTTAATTTTGTAAACACTAAATTTCTAAAACCTGACACTGCACCCTTGTATGCCCTCTGGGTCGGAGCCCTTTGGACAGATTTGCACCAAACTTCACACAAACCATCCTTGAATAATGCTTAATAATGCCTGAAAGTTGCATTACAATCTGTCGAGCGGTTTCGGAGTCCATAGGCTACATACATATATACATACATACTTCCTCTTTTATAGATATAGATTTCTTTATTAGCATGATACAACTAAACAGGATAAATAAAATACGTCTTACAACACTATAAGTATATACTGTACTTACATACAAGACGGTAAAGTATACAAAAAAGATGGTACAAGGCTAGTGTTGTAAGACGTATTTTATTTATCCTGTTTGATGATTTTATAATCAAACTTTTTTCAATTGCACAAGATAATTTGATTTATTTTACTGCTAACTTCGCTTAGTAATAAATAAAAACAACTGACTTTATTTGAAGAATTCTTCAAATGATTCCTCTTCATTTCCTTGTGCAGCTAGCTGTACGTGCCTCGACAATCTCAATACAAGTGTATTATACTCAAAACGTTATAATATAATTTATTATTTCTCAGTCAATTGTAGTTTTTTACGTTTTTATTGGGGATATTGCATCTTTGAACAAAACTAAACTCCAGAAATGATTATTTCATTATTTACCTCATTAGAGAAATATACATTTAATCTTTACGTAATAAAACATACTGATCTGTTATCAAAATGAAAACAATACACTTCTCCTCCAGATAAACTACGTGACTGTTGATTTGTAATTTTTGTTCAAGTAGAATACTTTTTTCAATAACTCCTTCAGTATACTACCAATGACTACATAAACAAAAATGTAGTACCATGTAGTTTATGTAGTCATTGATACTTACTACACAGTTCCAGTTCGGTATACGCATTCGGCACTATCGCCGCCCGCCAGTATTGCCCGCGCCCGCGGCAGTGTTTCAGGCGGCAGTCACTAATGGCGATGGCGAGCCCCGTCCCCAGTTATCGCCGCGCCTCCGTTATCGGTTTTGCTCCATTTCATTCACCGCACTCCGCCTAATGCACGGTATCGCTCGGGGCAACACATAATTTATTGGCTATTAACCGAATCGCTGTTGATCGAAGATTAGTAGAGGGTTTCTCGCGATTGGGGAAATTAGATTGTACCAACGGTGGTGCGCATTTAGATTTATTTAGACGGTAATGCTTATAAGTACTTAGTATCATGACTCTTGTGTCCTCTTGATGTAAAAGTGAAATAATTAAATTCACTTAATACATATTCCGGTTCAGGTTTTAGTGAAAACAAATCCAACCATGTTGCATGAGAAAAAATACCTATTGAAAATAAATAAACATTAGAGTTATAATGGTAAAAATATATGAATTTGCTAATTACAGCACTTTACTGCATAACCGAAAAATATAAATTATAACTTTTGCTGTTGTTTTATTTACCGGTATATCTTGAATCTAAAACACATCCTGTGTTATCCCGCTTTTCCCAAGTTTAGATTTGTTTAGTCTTCAATAAAGTGGGCCATAAAAACAAAATGGGGATGGGGATAAATTAAAACAAAAAACCCAAACTCTGAACTTAACAATTACAAAATCTTAAATTTGGTTTTATCGAGCCCATTTCAAATGTATTAATGAAAATACAAATATTTGTATACAAATTATTAATTTACCAAAATAAACTACCATTGTTACCTTGCTCTTTTGAGATGTTTCATCATAAAATTAACTTAAAATAAACTAACAAGTTATTGCAGCAATTAGGTAAGCGGTATGAGCGATGCGACCTCGCAATGACTGGTTAACAATTCTCCACCAACCGCAACTAAACACGGTGATTAACCAACCTTCGACCACGCTATTGCTGACATTAGTGTACAGTACCTATTGTAGCTCTTCGCAGCTCATAAGGTGATTTAATCATACACCCGCAAGCAGGTAAAAATAAAGTAAGTAGGCCTACGGTAATAAACTACCGCTTCAGACTTTTTCAGATTAAAGACATGGTTTATAAAAGTTCACATTTACACATGTTTAAATCCCTATTTAATTGTATTATTACGAGCATATACCTTTTTATTTAAGGGTGTACTGAAATCATTATAAACTACGAAGTAATTTAAAATAAAATCAATAAATTGAGCATTAAATCGATTTTAATAGAAAACGCCTCGAAACGAATAATCATATATACATTTTTAAAAATTGCCAAAACTTTGGCCAGTCTGTCAGACCGTTCTACTGGGCCGATTTTCATGATTCTTTTGTTAACTGATAGGTAATTATGTCTAGATATATCATAACCCAACCAAACTAACATATCGTTAATGGGATTTGCCCCAGTGGCTCCTAAAGTTCCCATGTTAATCTTATGGAGGAAGTTGGTTTGCATCAGATGACTATATGTGAGAGAATTAATTTGGCGCCAGAGAATAATGCAGCAAAATATACAACTCCTTTCTTTTTCACCTTTTTACAGGTGTTTATATATTTCACAATTTACATGTAATCCAGTTATTTTGGTATGAATAAGATAAATTGAGAAAATAGCTGTTTTCTTTATGGGCGTTTAGACATTCAATAATATACATGAAATCCAGCAATAATATACATGAAATCCAGTTATTATTTCACGGAGATAGATTGAGAAAAAACTGCTACATAAAATAAATAGGCAAGATATATGTGTTTTGATGGGAATGTTTTATTTTTTGAGGGTTTGGTGTTAACTTAGGGCCCTTTCAAAAACCTTTGACCCAGTAGAACTTTACGTTTAGAGCTATCAAAAAACTCACGCATGATCATCTAATTCCTAATCGTTTCGTAATGAGCCTCTGTTACGTAATCGGCAAACTCTCCCCGGAAACTTCAAGAATTCTTCCTATGGGTTTAAAAAAGTGATATATACCTACAGATTTTCTAGAATAATCTTCCACATATGTTTGTTCTTGTTTTAATTTGCGTTGTATACCTTAGGAATCAGTTGAGTTATTGATTTTAAACTTGACGTAAGAATTGAATACTGTTTAGTCTAAGTTTGTTTTGAATTTAGTTTTCCAGTTTTTAGTGTTCTCAAATGGTGGTTTTAGCACTATGGTATCATTTTTACTCTCGAAGTTAGTATAGTAGACTCAAACCTCAGGCTTATTTGACATGACGTCACGAAACGAGTGTCAAAGCCAAAAGAGAACGTAGTGACTTTATTGGTTAGTTTGAGGTAACTCTTAAAACTTTTGTTTTAGATGTTATAAGTTATACCCGGTGTGATTAGTTTTTTCTGTAGTTACTCTTTTGTCAGCGTTGCTATATGAGCTTTTCTGAAAACAAAAAAGAACCCTACAGAAAGCTTTACCATTAGCTATCATGAAGGGAAACAATAATTGATTATTATTAAAGGGTTAATCTTTTATCGTGAAATGGGATGAGCTTACAAAAGACATTATGAAATATTGGTTTCTTCTTACTATAGGACCAAACATTGATGGGAAAATATATGCATAATCAACCAGCCCCGGGAAAAAAGGCCTGGTAATATTAGTGTTAACCTATGTTTATACATATACAAAATATATTATGTACTTTTCCTTAAAACAATCAAGATGGTCATATGTTATCTCCGCAGAACTGTCCTAAGCATCAACAGGTAATAAACCAAACAGCTGTTACATTACATTTAAAACCCTTTGCAGCTGCACTCTAGCGGAGAAAATATTAGGACTAACAATTTCAAGGTTAAAGAGAACGTTATCTTTATTTATAAACACCCTGGTTAATGTTTTAAGACAAACATTATAAACATTACACATCACTTTCAAGAAACATTTGAAAGAATTGCCGTTAAACGAAACGTTGTTACTTTTTTATTTTGCAAATAAACATAGTACAAATCTAAAGTTATTTCCTTTAATTTAAAACAATTTTTATTTAAAAGCTGTTTCTATAATAATAATAATTTGTTTTGTATGTTGCCTTACGGAGTTATATAATTTACATGTTTCTATTATTTTGAAATTATGTGATATTCCAACTGTTAATGTGATCTGGAGAGGGACAATCTACGTCAGTACAATCCACGGGAAGATATGTATAAACTGCAATCATATTTTAACTTGATTAGAAAATACTCATCAATTACGTCACTTTCAAATTTCAACATTGACTGAAGCTGCAGAGAAGCACGGGTTCTCTAGTAGTAAGTGAATTTTAAGTGTTACTAATTGCACTAATACTTCAATACCAAAACGTTGTAAATTGTAAATAAACTGTTGAAAATTTAATTTTAACAAACTATTGGTTACTTGAGCGAAGTGAATTATTTGACCACACTTACGTGAATGCAACTTTCCACAAAAACTTTAATACTAGGCCCTAAAGTAGATTAAACTCAAGCAAAGAATGTATTGTGGTGATATCAATAAATAAACATTTAAAGGATGTGTGGGGGGGGGTCATTGGGTTTTCCCTTATTTCCAAGAGTAGTACCATTGAATATAAATACTTAAGTACGTTTTAAATATACTAAATTTACCGGTACAATTAAGCGTATGCTTGTACTGTGGTACTGTGTATGCTTGTAAACTTGGGATTCAGAAAAAAGTCAGGGAAAGTGAAATGAAGTTGTGACGTTTAGTACTACCATTGAATAGTTACTCCAATCCTATATCTAAATATACACGCATAAACTGTACCGGTATCACACAAGTAG
Organism: Allygus modestus; assembly: GCA_963675035.1. NCBI lineage: Eukaryota > Metazoa > Arthropoda > Insecta > Hemiptera > Cicadellidae > Allygus > Allygus modestus. Next base: position 42,784,618 of record OY776116.1, read on the forward strand.
ATGGTGCCCCAGGTCTTGCAAGTGTGTAGTAGCAAAATTACCCGCATACAATTATAAACCACTCGGGACGCTGTACGGGGGTCGTAACTGACGAGGCGATGAACACACAAGTAGATGGTGTCCCAGGTCTTGCAAGTGTGTAGTAGCAAAATTACCCGCATACAATTATAAACCACTCGGGATGCTGTACGGGGGTCGTAACTGACGAGGCGATGAACACACAAGTAGATGGTGTCCCAGGTCTTGCAAGTGTGTAATACCAAAATTAGCCGCAGACAATTATAAACCACTCGGGATGCTGTACGGGGGTCGTAACTGACGAGGCGATGAACACACAAGTAGATGGTGCCCCATGTCTTGCAAGTGTGTAATACCAAAATTAGCCGCAGACAATTATAAACCACTCGGGATGCTGTACGGGGGTCGTAACTGACGAGGCGATGAACACACAAGTAGATGGTGCCCCAGGTCTTGCAAGTGTGTAATACCAAAATTACCCGCATACAATTATAAACCACTCGGGATGCTACGGGGGTCGTAACTGACGAGGCGATGAACACACAAGTAGATGGTGCCCCAGGTCTTGCAAGTGTGTAATACCAAAATTACCCGCATACAATTATAAACCACTCGGGATGCTACGGGGGTCGTAACTGACGAGGCGATGAACACACAAGTAGATGGTGCCCCAGGTCTTGCAAGTGTGTAATACCAAAATTACCCGCATACAATTATAAACCACTCGGGATGCTACGGGGGTCGTAACTGACGAGGCGATGAACACACAAGTAGATGGTGCCCCAGGTCTTGCAAGTGTGTAATACCAAAATTACCCGCATACAATTATAAACCACTCGGGACGCTGTACGGGGGTCGTAACTGACGAGGCGATGAACACACAAGTAGATGGTGTCCCAGGTCTTGCAAGTGTGTAATACCAAAATCACCCGCATACAATTATAAACCACTCGGGAGGCTGTACGGGGGTCGTAACTGACGAGGCGATGAACACACAAGTAGATGGTGTCCCAGGTCTTGCAAGTGTGTAATACCAAAATCACCCGCATACAATTATAAACCACTCGGGAGGCTGTACGGGGGTCGTAACTGACGAGGCGATGAACGGTGGTGTTTACAAATAAATCGTGCGCTGTAGAGATATTGCGCATATATATTTTTGTATAGGCTGCTAGGGTACTGTGGGGTCTGGCTTGTCTTTACCTGCCTTTAACAACAATGTGTGAACATCGCGCCTTATAAATATAGTAACTAGCCTAGTATTTCTCCATTCAATTTAAAACAAATTACGGTAGTCTAATATTATCAAGCTCTACAAATTAGTTTAAGTATAATGTTTTTACTCATTATGTCTTATCACACAGATATAATTCAATAGAGAAAACCCAAAAACATTTAAATCCTCTCGTTGCTTTGTTATAGTATTGAGGTACACTAAATCTTTATCTCATTTCAACAAATTCCCTTAAGGAAAGTAGCTTTTAGCTTTTATCAAATAATTGTAAAGCCTATTTAGATATAGAGACTATTATAATATAGTTTACGATTAATTTCACCGGAACTAACGTGCGTATTTTGAGTTGTCATTGTGCTGTGGTGTGGTCGTGGTCATGTTCAAATGTTCTTCTAATAAATATAAAATATTAATTATATTTAACTTTTATCATGACCAAATTTCATAGAAACTAAATAAGACCGAATTAATTCGGACTTGAACTGACATCCTTAGGCTTAATTGACAAACTAAATGAGATGTAATTGAAACACTAATTTTAATACCGTAATTTAACTAATAACTTGACGGATAACTCTGGAATTTTTTAATTAGGTTTATATGTCTTGTTTACGTTTAGTTCAATGAAATAACATTTCATTTGTACTTAAATATAAATACGATTTAATTTCAAAAGTGTTTAACTTGCGCCGTTAGATGCGAAAAATGCTAAGGGGTAGATGGATAGTTTAAATCACTTAGAGCAAATCTTTGAGCCACCAAAAACAGCATTTCTGCAGGGGTGGGGGTGCAGTGCGAGGATGTGTTATCAACCCGGAAATCCTTGATAAGCCAGGTGTTCTCTCTCGATCGACTCGCTACCAACCCTAGCGCATATGCATTATTACCACATACTTTAACCAAACGATATAAACTCAAAACACGGCCAGTATTAAAATAGGCAAACATATCCACGATAAATTGGATTGTTAAATACGATCTTTCAATTTATGCACCTCTGGCATTTACAATGTGCCCTTATTAAAACGTAAAAATCCATTCAATAGGTCAGTTTACCTGTAGAAGCGACAAATCTCACTTTCTTTTGATAAGAAAACGATTCTTCCAAACTTTCGTTCAACGAAGACCTTTTTTCCGTTGTTTTCTTAACCAGTGATTACTTTAGAAACCAATAATACTTTAAGCGTATTTCAAAGAAAATGATTAGGTTAATGTATATCTTTCTCACCAATACAGGATGTAAGGGTGGTTTGAGGACGCTTTATTGTAAGGATTTTAGGACGAGTAACGGATGTTTGAATGGACCACACGCTATACACGCTACTGACGGTAATGCAGTAATGATCTACGGTACACCAAGCACGCTCCTCCGAGTTCGTGGGTTTATGCTCGGCCATTCCGCCTGATAAAGTGTCGTGATGAAATCAGGCTACGGTTTATTCTTGGGCGGCCACCTAGCACACTGCCTCCACTACCCGGTGGCAGCAGCGACTCTCCAGCCAACCCGGGAGACAAGAGAATTTATTTGTCACTCAGTTATTACTGGAAATTAAACTGATGAAATTAAATATTGAACTGATTAAAATGAAGTATCGCAAGGGAATGGATTTAAAATGAGAATTTCACAGTTTTCGCACCAATAACCTTTTTTCCGTTGTTTTCTTAACCAATGATTACTTTAGAAACCAATAATACTTTAAGCGTATTTCAAAGAAAATATTTATAGGGATACAAACATTAGTTAATATTGACAAATTCTGAAAGAACAAATCTCTGATCCACCAAAGAGCGTCATACAACCTTACCTCGTAAAGTGATATTTTCCTAAGCGTCAATACTTAGTTCTCAATTGTTCCAACTGAACTACGTCTAGGGAATATATAATCGAATAAATTATATAATAATTTATAGGAAAAGCGGTCGTATAACTAATTTTTGTTTGAACACGCGGTGGATCGAACCTGACAGTTCTTTGGTGATAAACTTTGCGCGAAAGAGATAAACACCCCGGAAGTACCCTCCGAAAAAGGTTGTAAAAGTACCGGGAGGACCGGTAATGGACCTAGTTTATATAGCAGCGCATCCTCACTGCGGTCTTACTCCCCGTCCAACGCAACATGGGGTGTTACCTCTGGTTCTTGCTTCAATATTAATATACACAGTGGACTACACGTTCGGGGGAATGTCAATCCTTAAATAAGGGGAACATCTTCCTAATATTTTCACCGAATTCTTAGTCCCAGGTAAAAATATTCTAAAAACTGTTGCATAAATTGTTCAAAGTGCAACAACTTAACTTGAGGAGGTGTCTCCTATACACAGTGGTCCAACCGCACAGTGATCAGATGTACCATCACCAGCACGCGCGACCATAAACCATAAACCGGCGGTTATCTGCGCCCGCGCCCACTGCTGTAAGTACTAAGTGGTACCTGCGCCGCGATACCATGCAGGCTCAAGGTCACGTCCGTGGACGACCTTCACCCGCCATCCGATGCAACTGGTCGATACTCCTGGACGGGGTGGTGATAAACCCGGGTTGTGTAAAATGGAAGCGCTATATGGGACTATGACGCAATTGACCGGAATACTGAGTACACGATCGAGGATTTGGTAATGGTAGCGGTATGGTGGTACAACTGTGACGGTTGCCTAGACGTAGTTCAGTTGGAACAATTGAGTACGTCCGTATTGACGCTTAGGAAAATATCAGTTTACGAGGTAAGGTTGTATGACGCTCTTGGATGGGTCAGAGTTTTGTTCTTTCAGAATTTTTAAATATTAACTAATGTTTGTATTGATTTTTGTATAAAATAATTAGAAAGTTTAAGAAATAATAAGTATAACTTACTTGTTAGCTCGGCCATTTAAATTGTATATTCAAAGCTTGTTCCTACTGCTGAGGAGTACGAACATACAAAGCTTAATTTCTATTGAGTTCCATGATGCATCAATGTGAAGACCCAATGGAGACATTTTTGCAAGAATTCAATTTTGAAATTCAAACCACAGACTGCAGTTGCAACTATATAAAAGTGTCCTCGGACTTACGAGGGGGTTCCCGTCACCTGCTTCTTCCATTATCCCGTCTCTCAAAGGATTATCAATTATTGTTAATTTATAGCATATTTTTAAGAGCAAAAACCTAGCGATTTCAGACAGCTAAATGTTGCTTTCACAAACAATAATCGTTCAATATTTGTTTATAGGTAAACTATTTGTGATATCAAAATGACGCTCAATAAAATCGTTAGGTACTTTTTTGCTCTTTAAAATGAGCCATGAATCAGCGATTTCAAATAATCCGTTGAGAAGGGACGGGACTTGAAGGTTAACAGTGGCCTTATAGGAGGGTCAGGTAAGCCTAAAAACGTGAAATGTTTCATGATTGGAGCCCAATCTTAAGAACCTACTATTTGTCTTAATTTTTGTTTTCGTCTCGTGTGCTCAATAATGATTAAATTAGGATAGTAAATGAATCCCTATGAACTCATGATGGTTCAACGATGGTCGTATAGCTAGTATAGAAACGAAGCCGTGTCGGTAATGGACACAGAGTACAAAGCCAGACCCGAGGTTGTACACAGAGCAAGCAGCAGCGGCGTTCCCACCGCGAGGTGTAGGTGCTAATGGAAGCCTCGTCGGTTTACCGTTGGGGCGCGGGCGTGGGAGCGACATGTCCTGTCAAACGATCGGCAATCCCGCAGTGGACAAAAGCACTATAGGCCCTAGTAGAATTCTTAGTTTGTGACTTCTAGCGCGCTATCCAACTGCAGACTTTCAGCTGGCGTCATGCATTAAGCAAGAAGAAATCAACTGTAAACCGCGACCCAGCTGGGAACGCGATGTAGCTCGGAGAACAAATAAAGTATTGAATTCGAGGAAATTTTAGTTAGGTGATATTTGCTGTAAGTAGTTACTACTAGTCGCTAAGTGGCTAACTGGTCTATGTCAGATCTGAGGTCGACGTTTGGTACAACAAAACGAAGTGGTCACAATATTGACAAGTCTTTAGTGCTAGCTAGTGTGATCAGCCTCCCTTTCACCATGTTACCTACTTGTTTTCCCGGGGGTCTGATATCTGAGGCTCCCGGCTGAGCTTGGGTACCCAGTCAAGTACGCCCCACCCCTGGAGGGAGTAACTGGCCGTTGCCTGTCCGAAGTCCGAAGCCACAGGGTATGCTAAGAGGAAAGGCTCTTACATGACAAACTCTTTAGGTCTTGTCGGGTTAGAGGGCGAACCTATATCTGGGGGAAGGATTCTTTAATGGACTCTATAATCCAGATGGGTTGGGGGGCTCCCTGGGATGGAAGGTCTTTGCCTGATAGGCCCAAGAGATCAGCCGGGTTTTGCGATGGAGAGCAAATTGAACTGGGGTTAGCCATCTCTAAGCCTAGATGTTGGATGGCGGAGTGGTTCTCCCTGTATTTGGGTTATGACTCGCAGTCCAAGCCGAACCTCTCTATCCCTGCAGATTGCTTATCCGTCTTTCCTTTCTTTGTTACAATCAGTCACTAAACAAATACCGGTATAGCAGTTTTAGATGCATGATTTGTGGAATTCCAGACTGCATATAGCATTTTTAAATTATGCCTAGTTAAATTAAGGTAGGATGAATTAGCTTATAAACAACGAGAACCACTGTGAATATAAGAAGTATCATTAAATGCAGTGGGTAACGTTTAAAACTCATAATTCCATCCCCAAAAATCATCTATAAATTTTGACGATCTATGAGAAGAGAAGACAATAAGGAAGGGCAGGTTTAAGATTTTTACATCCACGAACTATAACCATTCTATAACAGACGTTTTCAGGTTTTAAACTCCCTAAACAATCATAACAGTGTCAATGTGCTCATAAAGGTAGGTTTAAATTGGTTACTTCCAATAAACTACAACGGAAAATCTCCGGATGTGCTCATAAAATAATCTGTTACATGTCAGTTTTACAGCACATACCAGGTGAGATTGTAAGATTTCATGGCAACATCAACAGCCGACTAGACCACAGCAGCGACAGCGGCGGGTTTCACTGTGATATCACCGTGGCCCTGATAGCTTGCGTCACCTGTATTTTGGTCCCTTACTTTCCTCTAAAGCAAAATCCTCTGACGCAAAACGGCTTGGGAGTTATACTTGCGTACGGGTATTTTTTTCATAAGTTATATTTTGAGTTAGATGAGAAACCGTGCCTGTCCACAACTGATATTAATTCAGCATACTTTCATGGAACCAGAGAAGAGATTTTAATGGTGGAGTATAGCTCTTTAAAACTACCGTTGATTAGAAGACGAACATGGAATCTCTACTTATGAAAAATGGATAAATTTGTTTATAAAAAAACCCTTAAACATAGATTTCTCATAGATCTTACTGGTCTAGGTCCCTACACTTAACTCGTTACCCGACTATCCTGTAAATACCTTTTTTATCCCGTGTTATTGACGATAGTTATGAGCTTGAACAATCGTTGTAGAGCATTATGATGCTCTAAACTGATCCCATGCCGTCTTCTGCGGTCAACGGGACTACGCGGAATATGTATGTACGAGTATATATATGTGAGTAATATGTATGTGAGAAAAGCTGAAGCTAACTTAAAACTATACATTTTTATGAGCACGGGTGATTTATCTGTAGACTTACAAGTGTACTATAATGTCTGTATAATACGAATATTGCAGTCTTAATATTTAATATAACCTTCACTGAATCTCATACAAATTTGATTTAAACATTAGGTGACAACAAACCAACGAAGATAAGACTAAAACTAATTCGCACGCAGTACGCTGACGTGAGGGAAGTGAATTTCCACAAAGAAAACTTTTTAAACTCAAAATCAGTGTAAAAACATACATTTATTCCAATTTTTATTGAAATATGAAAACATTGATTTTTTGACGTTCTGATGCTCCTGGTTTCATTTACCTGCAATGCTGGGAATACAATTTTACGCATTATAAGGTTAGGAGAAGGTCCAACCAGGCTTAAAAGTAGGCGTGAGGTTGCTAGGGATGATAAAAGTACACCAACAAATGAATAACAGGTTTCTAATGTAAAACCCCCATAAAACAACGTACCGGTACTGGGTTTAGTCAATATACATTTTCTTTAATAACTCGGTAAACATTTATGCTAGATTGGCGAGAGAGGGCTCAACACTTTCGCCCCACTAATTCCCATCTTTTTACATGCATCAATTTTATATCAGCGACTTTTCTGACCCTTTTGGGCCCAAAAGCTCGAAATTTGAAAGATTAATCCCGAAAAAGGGGTTTAGAGTTTTCTGATTGTTTTGCCCAAAGAACTTGTCCAACTGATTATAGAAAGGAAAGTCTCTACCAAATTTGAAATAAATCGGACAAAAAATGCGACCGCTAGAGTGCGTACACATATATACATATGTGTAGATATAGGACTATATATATATATATATATATATACGGTATATATATATATATATATTTCTGAACAACCCCCAAAACGTGTTCAGGGGTTCACGTTAGGAACTTATATGGTGGTCCCGGGCTTATGTTTCACCGTGCGAGTCATGCTAATAGTTCACTTTCCATAGGAAATTCACTAATAAATCTTCATTATTAGTAGTTTATTCTATCAATATAATTAAAACAAATGCAATATTATTGTTATGAAAATCAAATTAGGCTCTGTTACAATAATTATTCTGGCACGTAACAAATATGTAAAACAAGTAGTTTTTCCAAACTCCAAAAAAATCTGATAACCAACACATACCATAAACATTGAGCCATCCTTCCACCCTGCAAGGGTAGATGAGCGGGTTATTCCGTCGACCCATGACGTCACCGGGATTGTTGAACAGGTGATACAATCCACACTAGGACACACAGACACAGAGCACAACAATCGCAAGCATGTCGACCACACAACACAACGTACAACTATAACACTCGCGAGCGCGATACTGGCGTACCGGAGGTTCGCGCCGTTCTGTACCGAGCGCGTTCTAAAATCACTCACCGCGCATGCGCACCGGGCCCGACCCGCTATCAAAACATCCACAAAAACACGGAACAATGTTTGCCGCTGTGCCATCCGGAGTGCGTTATCTCTGTTTGATAACACGAGACGTCTTTGTCGAGCATTAAAGTCTTCTGTGTGAACAGAGAGGTGTCCTAACCTAGGGCGGCAGGGCTAGAACCTATGTGAGATATTTTATTGAACTGTTCTCTGCTTTCAACCGGTCATAGTATATCCTGTAGTCTATTGTTTTAGACTGATTTCATAATTCCAACTCATATACAAATGGGAAAGGGTCCTATTTTGTTTGTGATTCTATAAACCTTAGATGTGTCCATCAAATAAAACCAATACGGGGAAGGATATCCAACACTATCATAAATTATGAGTGGGCTCCTGTCACGAAACATTTGGCGTTTCTACCCGCTTCTCCCCTATGTTAACTTTCAACGTTCAAAGCTCGCTCCTCCTCACCAGATTGTTTGATATCGTTCATTTTTGGCTTATTTTAATGAGCAAAGAATACTAGTGGTTTCAGTGAGCACAGTACCGATATCACAAATAATTATCGTTCAGTAAAATTCCAAAATTTTAAATGTTTACATTTTTCCACTAACCAACTATTTTAAACTGCTAGAGATTTTTTTTCTATTTAAAATTAATCAAATATCAACAATATCAGGTGGTTAATTTAGAAGGGACGGGCTTTCATAATTTCAAAGTTGACACGTGTGTTAATGTTAACAAAGCAGTCGTTTTTAAATTCCCATGCTTTTCTTATGGGGGATGTTTTACGTTATTTCTCGTTTGCTGGTAAATTTTTAAAAATACTGCTATTTTTCCCGAGTCCCTGGGATCAAGACCTTAAATTTGAGCCGTCTCCCATCATCCTGCGATTTGCGAAACTCCCACAATTTTGAGTTAAAAATTTCCCTTACAGAATTATATATAAAGATTCCGCTAAGGTAGAAACGCGATGTGATTGGAGCCGCCTTTTGTCCCACACTACTTGCGAATATGCACTAACATTCCGCCGAATCCCGAATGTTCGGCGTATTCGCAAGTATAGGGTGGGAGTTGCACGAACACCGAATTTGTACTTTGTTGTAAGCAGTGACGAATTTTCAGTGAAAATTTGGGAGAAAATTAGACAGAATATTCGGGCGATATTCGCGAGCAGTGTGAGATAGCTTTACAAAAATAAAACTAATCTATCTTGAGCCTTGGCTAGGTTGGTACTGAAGTTAAGTAAACAGCCAATCAGACGATAAATCTCCAATCCATCAACTTGTTTATTTTCTTCACCCAGCTGATCTCGGACCAGTAAACAGATATTGGCGATATCCCGGTTATTTATGCCCGAATCTTGACCAAATTTAGCATGAGCAGTACCTTGGGGCCGAGCTTTGCTCGGCGAAGGCCAGTCAGTTTGTTTAGATGACGTAGGTCACTCACCCTTACGTATTAGCAGATTTCCATAGTTCATTTGCCTCTTTTATGCATTTTTAAGGCCACGCTCCCCCTCCGGTCATATTGGATTGATTCTCCATAAGCGCAATGCTAACTAAACATTATTTAGGACCCACTTTTTTATTTCATTTTCAATCTGATTTAGGTAATTTTTTTGACTACTCAAAATAAAATAAAGAGTGATTTTTGCGAGTAAAATTTCGTATAAGTGTTACAGATTACCAGAAAAATGGTCAAACTTAAAACAAAATTATATTTTCTATTAAATATTATAATTCATTTTCAAAATATCGTCAACAATAATCACCCGCGATAGGAATATCTTCCAATTGACACCAAAATCAAAATTTTATCTCAAGAGATAAGCGAAAATTTTGGGTCTGAACTTAACATTATTCTAATGGGCGATAAAACCAATATGGCCGACAGGGTAGAGTGGCCTTAAGATCACTCCAGTTGTTATTTATAGCTTAATTTCATTGATTTTCGATATAAATGTAATCTTCACTTAATGGGTTTAGTCACTGCTCTCAGGAAACCACATGTTAATTATAAACGAGTTTGCACGCAGCACGCTGATGTGAGAGAAGTGAATTTCCACATAAAAACTTTTAAAACTCAAAATCAGTGTAAAAACATACATGTGTCCAATTTTTATTGAAATCTGAAAACATTGATATTTTGGCTGTTCTGATGCTCCTGGTTTCATTTACCTGCAATGCTGGGAATACAATTTTGTGTACAAATGTGTACACTTGACGTGAATATCTTGACCCGTGGCTTACTCCACTGCCGCAGTGACTGAGATAACCAGCTGGGTCATCTCGAGCTTCAGTTGTGCCATTGACGGTTATATTATTTTGTTTACAAAGCAACAATATTTTGAAAAAATTACAGATGACAGATTTTAGACCGATGTCTAAATCTCGCTCTAATCCTACTGTTTGAACTGATTAGTTCTCACAGGTCAAGATATTCTGCGTCATATGTGTATTAAAAAACGAGTTCGCACGCAGCACACTGAGGGAAGTGAGTTTCCACAAAAAAAATATTAAAACTCAAAATCAGTGTAAAAAAAACATTTATTCAAATTTTTATTGAAATCTGAAAACATTGATTTTTTGGCTGTTCTGATGCTCCTGGTTTTATTTACCTGCGATGCTGGGAATGCACTGTTGCGTATTATAAGGCTAGGAGAGGGTCCAGTCTAACTTGAAAGTAGACGTGAGGTTGCTGAGGATGAGAAAAGTACACCTACAAATGAATACCAGGCTTTTCTAATGTAAAACCCCCATAAGACAACGTACTATGTTTAGTCGTTACACATTTTCTTTAATAACTCTGTAAATATATATGCTAGAATGACAAGAGAGGGCTTAAAACTTTCGCCTCACTAATTCCCATCTTTTTACATGATGAATTTTACATGCGGGGCTTTTCTGACCTTTTCTGGGCCCAAAAACTCGAAATTTGAAAGATTAATCCCAAAAAAGGGGTTTAGAGTTTTCCGATTGTTTTGCCCAACGAAATTGTCCAACTGATTACAGAAAAGAAAGTCCCTACCAAATTTGAAGTAAATTGTATAAAAAATGTGACCGCTAGAGTGCAAACACACATCTATATATATATATAAAATGTTGAACGACCCCCCAAAAAGTGTTCAGGGGGTCACGTTAGGAACTTCTATGGTGGTCCCGGGCTTAAGTTTCACCGTGCGGGTCATGCTAATAGTTCACTTTCCTAAGGAAATTCACTAAACCTGAAGTGTCATTGAGTTATAATAACAACTCAACACTCGGAGAAGAGGCTAATGGGCAAAGAAGATCTGTTTGTTATGGGAGGGGGCCTTAGTGAATAATAACATAATTTAAGGTAAAGCTAATAGTGGTCATTTACCGAGCAAGGCTTCAACAAAATAATTTAGCATTTATAATTATTTCCTAAAAATTGGAGCTGGAAAATGGATGTGTTGTCCAGAGCTATTTTTATGGGTAAAAATTAAATGGTACATCTCACTAATTTAAGCACTAATTGCAGAGATACATTTTACACTAATACGTTTTAGGCCACATCACACAATCCAAAGAGGGACAATGGCAATGTGACCGTTTATTGCAGATTATTTTTCATGAAATTGTCATTATCAAGACATAAGACATGGCTATTCAGTAGTGTACCAGTGCACCCCTCCTAAAAAAGCTATTACCGTAGCCAGCATCTGGGCTACCACGAGGTTATTGAGGGCCCCAGAGAATCCGAGCTTACTATCTTAGTAATTTTTTTCTTTTGCAGGGGGTCCCCTAGAGCCCCTGGAATTCGAGGACCTCGGACAAAGCGCCACGGTTGCCCCCTCGTTGCGGTCGTGGCCTGCGTGTAAGACTTTAGCCTGGGACAGTTATAACTTTTCGATTTCAGGTTACCGGATGCCAAAAATAACACTTGTTCAAATTTTTACATAAGCAGGTATAACTTTCATAAAAAAGGCAATCTTGATGAAATTTGGTACAGATGTATAAAGCAGCATCTATTTTCATGAGTTCGAAAACCAAAGGAATTTTTGGTGGTTTATATCCCAAAAGTTTATATCTCGCTTATTTATAAATATATTCTAATGACACTTGGTATGTGGCTTCATCTGGTTCTAAGCTAAAATAGTAACACCAAATCTGCAGTCCTACATAGTCACATGGACAGTGTTTGATCCAATATTATTCTTTGTAAATAAATACAATTTTATGTCTCCACTATTTATGAATATATTTTTTTGAAACTTGGTATCTTGTTTTTGTCTGCAAGTATTTGCATAAAACTCCAATTTTTGGTCGACCCTTATCCAGCAAACCTGCCTAATATTATTCGTATGGAGGATGGATAAAATGTTACATAATTCTAATTGTTGAATAATTTTCATGTAATGAGGTCAAATGCTTTTGTATGTAGGATGGATATGTTACATCTTTCTTATTTATGAATATACTTTCATCTAATGAAGTAAAATGCTTTATGTAATAGTGAGGTATATCTATATTTGCATTTGAAATTCGCCGAATACGCAGACTTGCTGAGACATGGTCATTTAAATTATTTAGCATGTTATTTCAAGGTACCTGCTTTTAAATATCTGGTATTTTTCTATCTAACCCTCAGGGATCATTTCGGATGGATTGCTCCAGAAGTAATTTTTTTCTCTATAAAAGATAAGTCCGTAGCTCAGTTCAACTTTCCCTACGCCAGTAGACGGCTGCAACGATAGTGTGCGATACACATGGCAAACGCCCTCACACAATGGTCTACGGTGGTTTAGCATATTAGCATACAAACACTCGGGCCCGCCTCCAGGACAAAGCACACATCCTTCATCTGTTACTCTCCTCTGACTCGGTCCTCCAACCTTGACACGTTCAACAGGGTAAGATAAACATCTCCATGAACTTTATTAATATTTGCTTTATTGGATGAAAAATAAATACAAATAATTATAATAACCACATATCGTTCATCTATAGACTTAGGTTCTACAGCTTCCTGTAATTAAAGTTGATAAAAATAACATATTTTCGAAACAACTTTAAATTATTTTGATTCAACATAAACACTGGTGGATTCACATAATAAAGAACGATTGGAATGTATAACATGGGAAACACCTACGTATATGTACTATTATCAATATCGTTGCTTACATGCGCTATGCAACATCGATATACCCTTGCTCTATCTACTGTATCACATCGCAACTAATTACAATATATTATGTTTGCTGTACATCTCTAAACTATACATATGCTAAATATGAACAATCTCTGTCTTAGCACTTTTGAGTATTAGCAGTAAGCAGTCCAGATACAACACATCGGCTGACACAACACAACGGAAAACACTGTCTGCTTCTTTCTTACACGTTTTCTCAAATTAAAACAAGATTTATTTTAAAATTTTCATTAACAGTTGTAATGGAAATAAAATATGTATAAGTTTGAATCTTCCCATTTTCCTGTCCTTTTCAAAGAGACCACTTTGTTAACGCGTATTTCGGTTTAGGTCAAATTATGATAACTTTGTTTATAAATATATATATATATATATATATATATATATATATATATATATATATAATTGAAGTTGATCTAACTGTTACAGTGAAATGCAAAAGAAATATTTTTTATGGAGTTCATAAATTGAAACAGTGACTGCAACAAAATAACTATGCTAACAATTGTATAGCATAAAATAAAATAAATGTGTCTATGATTTCTTGACAAGATTACAATCATTATTCCAAAGGACACGTTTTGCAGTTTATTCACCTCAACAAGCCACATCTTTCCGAGAGAATTTATGGAACACAATGAATTTTTCCGAAGTTGAAACTTGGATTTGTTTTTTGTCAAAATTGGACAGAATAAGGTATGCTACATTTTGAGCACATCATGAAATAGTTAGAGAAATACACTTTAGCTCAGTGCAGTATGCCAAGGACAATTTAAAGAATAATGTTCTGTTTGCTAAATATATGAAAAGGAAATTGTAACAAGGAAGCAGACATTTTATTAACTAATTAAAAATCAAACTATTGTCTTCCTACAAAATGTGTGTGCCTCTCAACTATTTGAAGCTTTAGAACTTGTGTCAAAAGAGTTTCTGAAACACTTAATATTAAAGATTAAATAAAATAAATAATTCAATATTAAGTACAGACAGGGAGAAAATCAGACAAAACGCAAGCACAGATGCATAACTAAACTTCACAATCAATACACAATGGTGACGATAAGACAAGAGAAGCATTTCATCCAAGGAAAATGAGGGCACTCAACTTGAAACAAGAATTAAAATTAAAATAGGATATTCACTGGCTTGTATGAATAATTTTGCATTATAATAATTAGTATAGTTCAAGAACTATACTAATTTAATGATTTTTGCCACTGTTTCTAAACACATAGGACTTATTTCATGCTTCTAGTTTCAATCCCTTTACCTGATTTTCAAATGAATTATTTGTACTTTAAATCTCCTGAACAAAGAAAGTCCTTATATTTATACAACTCTGAAAATATTTCAAATATTATAAAGTAAAAGTAAATTAAAGCCACCAACTTAAAATTATTAAGGGAAATTAATATTTCTATTTACAAAAGTAAAACAAAGTAAACTGTTTTTATTGTGATTTATGAGAGTTATTACCAACCTAATTAAAAACAATTAAATGTTTACTCTATAAATTGTATTAGAGGATTTAAAATAAAAATTATTCCAATAAAAATAAGAAACGAGTATTACTATCACTGTCGCATTTATTTTTCAGCTGATAGTTCTATAAATTTAATAACAAATTTAATAGAGCATAATCTTCTCCAACTCACTGGAAAACATTCAAACAAAAAATAAACCATCAACACAACACATAATTAAAAGAGATAAAATGTTTATACCGCAAATTGCATGTAGAGGATTTAAAGTGAAAACGGTTGCTGTAAAAATGTCTTCATGACGAAAAAAGTATATTATTAACACTAACGCATATATTTTTCAGTTTATACAATTTTATACATTTAATAACAAATTTTATAGTTCACTATCTTCTGCAATATACCGAAAAACATAAAAAATAAAATGAACTCACGTTTACATTGCATTAAAACCATATTGTTTTTGCTGTAATCTACAAAAAGAAACCTGAAGAAAATATTTAACCATTTAAAGAGTTAATGGCTGATTCATAATTTGTCCTACTCAATCAGTAAAAATAAATCATAAAATAATACTGAACAAGCCCACCAATTCTTGGTTGATAATTTTATAAACAGTAAACAAAAAATTAAAACAGAGCTATAAACAACTAATATTTTATTGATGCTTCAGTGTGTCATTCCAGTTTCAAATATTTGCTAAGAGCTATCACCAATAAACTGTTGCATTATACCTGAATATTATTTACAACCCAACAACCATATTGTAAAAACCTTTCCCTTGATTTCCAGGACCCCAACACACGTCTGTAACATTGGTAATCGAACTTGGCATTTATCCTAAAGTGATTGATGCGAAAACTGGAAGAGAACCTTTAGGCACTAGTAAACATCTTGAAAGACACGGGAAAACTTTAAATTTCTGAAGAGGTAAAAACATCTAGATTCTTTAGTAAAGACTGCGTACTTTATACTAACCAAGTTTTCGGCAATCTAACTTTAACACCACAATGACAAATTTAAATGGGAAAATTTCTACATTCAGCGTCTAGGGGTTTATATGTTTATATGAATATTCTGTCTTAAAATTCAAAGCCATAATTCATGGATGTTAAAGTAAAATATAGTTTTTCCAACATCTAGTCTTTAGTAATTTTAAAGACAGTCTTTCAAAGTAGAATAATCCAAAACAGAGCCCCTCAATGGATGCATTAAGTTATACTAAGAAACATTGACTAAGAGTATATAATAAATTCAAAACTTTTGAATCTGAATAGATTGGAAATTCATATAAACAATGTTTAAATTGATTTAAAATCTAAGAGGTTGAGACAATTTAGTTTTGAATTCTTAGATATTACATAAACAGTTTAAATCACAAGAAGATACCCACTTGTACCAATTTTCAAAAAATGTATCCTTAAATAGTTTTTTAAGTAAAACTTTATTTTAAAGTGCTAATGAATGATTCACTGTTTATTTTCTATCACTGAATCTTGTAAATTGTCATATACTGGATAAGAAAATATATTTTTCCCGTATTAACATTTATAGAGATGTGTAATTATACAACTCAATCAAAATGTCAAACTACATTTTTGATGCAAGTAATTTATGAATTAGGATGAATAATAATCGTGATTCCTTAATGGAAAGACAACACTTAATAATAATACAAATACTTCTTGGTTTAAAATATTGAAAAGGAAAATAAGTATAAAGAACAAATCTGCATACGGTAGTTTAGACATTTGTTGAAAGATTTATATTTCTAATAACAATGAATAACAATTCATAATGATTGTAATAGCTGATTCATCAATAATTGATAATGATGTTTCCAAAACAAAAATACATAAAATCAAACACACAAACGATAAAATAAATATTGAGAAGGACAGTAAAGACTAGAACGATAAAAAGTCTGACATTCAAAAACTGCCATAAAATGAAGAGTTCAACAGCAGAATTTCGTGTAACAACACTCAAAGCGGGTGAGAAGAATGATCAGTGATTCGCGAAAATATAAATATATTCATAACTATGCATATAATGCACACATCTACCTATATATATATAAATAAAGAATATATAAAAAGAAATGACCCGATAATTTACTATATTACGTTGTATCTACAAGTTATAATTAAATACAAACTTAACATACAGAGAAGAGTAGAGTAGCGAACTAGCGAGCGAGCGAGCGGATGGGACGGGTTACAGGACATGTACATACAACAGTGGGGGAGTATTGTCTGGGTTCGTAGCACACAATACATACTGCAGTTCCGCGACCGCCTCTCATCTCCTTATAATACAACATCTACCTTAACACTAACGTAAACAGTAATATTGGATTAATCTCGCAAACGACTCTAAACAAAATTAAGTCAACGATGTTTATAATATTTATTTAGCTATTGCACAATAGTCCTCTGTTTAACAGAAAACTGACTACCGACACTCTTTACACTGTATCCGCTAGATTTGGCAAATAGAGGCTGTAGGACCGATAACTCAAATTTACAGCAACAATATGTTACAAACGCAGGATATGACGAGTCAAGACAGGTTCACTGAGCTGGAGCGGCGTCCGGCTGAGGACCTAGGTCCACTTGAAGTCCTGCAACATCCCACTACATCAGTTCACTGCCACTGCCATCTACCACTAGATATCACAAGCGTTTCATTTCTTGTAAAAAAATGCGAAATTCATCGCACCACATCATAAACATGTTAGATTCCAAACGACACCATACAAACAAGCCCCATGTCGTTGTCGACACCAAACGCGACTCAATGTAAACAAGCTTTTAACAGAAAGTGGCAGATACGCAGGACGTAGAGCAGTGTCAAACGTATACAACGTTTGGGCTGAATCTAGGAAACAATCATAAGTCACAGTTACAGTTTTATTGAAAAATGGATTTCCCACCAATTTAGTACACTGTAGGTATCTAAAACATGTATGTCAGTTGATGAGTATAAAGTTCATATAATTGGATTCAAAATTCATTTTTGGATTTGTTTTACTTGTTTGCTTCAAATATGATACAAAATATTCTCTATTGAAAGATGAGACTTCATACAAGTAAGAAAACAAACCAACAGTGCCACATAAATTATTCTTTATTTTTGCAACTTTAACAAGTATTTATTCGTTTCACATTCAAAAATAGTAGTAAAAATAAACTATTGGTGAAAATAAGAACATTTCATGTACTGGACTCAAGTTGCTGGGGAAACCCTGACGACCCATACTGGGGCTGTCAGGAGCCAGCATGCTTAACGAACATAAACTAACTCTAAAACTTGTTAATTAAAATACATTATCCGTTTCCAGCATGCGTTAGGCAAGTTATTTGTTTTAATAAATAAATACAGAGGTCTGATGAAGATTTGCAAATACTGCACAGTAAGTACAAAAGAGATGGAACACACTTGTTAGAGTATTAAATCAATTAATGATTTGAGACTCTCGGGAGAATTTATTTTTAGGAATGACCTAGCAATAAATTGAAATGTAAGAATAACTTTTTTAATGAATCGGATTGACTAGTGATTTAAGGGGATACTCTACCTACAGAATAAATGTGGTTACGAGTAACTCATATTGATGAAATTTAAGGCCTCGTTCTAAAACTAAATAACACCCTACGAAGGACTAGGTAGTAATCTTTCCATGTTTAAATTGATTTTTATGTGAAATACAAAGCAAAAATGAAACCAAAACTGATTTTGCATTGGTGTTGCATTTAAAACAGAACACATAATAGAAAAAGGTAATACAATTTGTAGTTCTAAAGAAATTAAGATTTTAATAGGTTTTTTTTTTATAAGACCGTGTGTTACCCCGATGAAGAGCCTTCAGTTAAATTACTGAATAACCAATTGTACAGTTGGAAGTTCGGTCTGCAGTCTGCGTCTGATATGTGGTGTAACCTGGTGCAAACGGATGTAACTTGACCAGCACGTTCACTGTAATACCACCAGGTCCGATACAACTGCTAGTCTGATCAGTGGCCAGTGGCCAAACACCTGGTGCAAACGGATGTAACTTGACCAGCACGTTCGCTGTAATACCACCAGGTCCGATACAACTGCTAGTATGATCAGTGGCCAGTGGCCAAACACCTGGTGCAAACGGATGTAACTTGACCAGCACGTTCGCTGTAATACCACCAGGTCCGATACAACTGCTAATCTGATCAGTGGCCAGTGGCCAAACACCTGGTGTAAACGTTGACCAGCACGTTCGCTGTAATACCACCAGGTCCGATACAACTGCTAGTCTGATCAGTGGCCAGTGGCCAAACACCTGGTGCAAACGGATGTAACTTGACCAGCACGTTCGCTGTAATACCACCAGGTCCGATACAACTGCTAGTCTGATCAGTGGCCAGTGGCCAAACACCTGGTGTAAACGGATGTAACTTGACCAGCACGTTCGCTGTAATACCACCAGGTCCGATACAACTGCTAGTCTGATCAGTGGCCAGTGGCCAAACACCTGGTGCAAATGGATGTAACTTGACCAGCAAGTTCGCTGTAATACCACCAGGTCCGATACAACTGCTAGTCTGATCAGTGGCCAGTGGCCAAACAGTCTAAGGTGCTATCTCCTCAGCCCATCGATCGAGGGTTCGAATCCTGTCCCGGTTAGTGGTTTCTAATGGAGAATTCACCTTCTGTGTGGTGAAGGGGAGGGCAGACCTTAAGCAAACGGTGGGCTGCTTGGGTCCAAGCTGAGGGGAATGGGATGGGTATAATTCTTTGAGAGTTGCACAACTGATCAGGTATTTTGATACATTTTACCTATCCTTACTGTGAGTGTGTGTGTGTGTGTGTGTGTGTGTGCGTGTGCGTGTGTGTACCGGAAGTATGATTTTTAAAACATTTAAAAATCAACAAAACAAAGCAGATTCAACCACTCTATTTGAGCTTCGCGCTCAAAGGATGAACTCAAACTCAAGAGTTTTTAAAAAATACTCGATAATCGAGCATATCTCGCCAATCTGCGGGGATCACTAACGATTGCAATCTGCTGAGTCGGGCAGTATCAGTTGTAATCATGTAAAATAAGCAGAAAATATAGGCCATATAAGCAGAAAATATAGGCCATAAATTACAATCAAATGGCACCAGACCGTGTAATATTAGCCGCAGATAATGACTAAAAGCAAAATGATGGGCATAAATGGTGACCGGAAATGACAATTGAATCATGTAATATCGTATGTGTTATGGAATAATATAGATAATATAGTCCTACTCCCAATAGATTTTTATTTGGAGTGGTTGCCAAACCCTATTACACTATTTGAAACCATTATAATACAGTACTGGTATTGCTGATGGCATATACTTACTCGAAAATACTAAAAACTCGTGAATATTAGACAAAACTCCGTCAGAAAATTCACTGTACTCGCACATCTCTAATGAAATTGTACAAGTTATTAATGCACATATATATTTATAGTACTTTTAAAGTTTTTAGAAATTGTCTACAAATAAGATGGTATTTATGTAAGCTATTCTGCTCTCATGTTTCTCAAGGAAGACCAAGTACACAAAAATAGTATAAATTGTTTCTGGAAGCCTCTGAAAATATGTGCAAAGGTTGGATAACAAAAAGGTAGTTCATTTATCAAAACAAAATTGTCTGCCCTATGTAATCCATACGCCATAAGCCTACGTAGGCCACCCAATCTTAACCCATTTGTGTAGACTCAAGAGCTGCTCTCGTTCCTTAATTGTAATTTTTTAAACCTATGAACTGGAAAAGAAAATTGGTATTTTTAAATGTCTTAATGGCATATCTTAATTAAAATATTGTTTTCTTTCAGTTTAAAGAGTCACATTGTCACACACACAGTAGATAAAAGTAAAAAGTAGCAAAATCTGTTTTGACCATATGCAACTCACAAAGAATTAACTGATCCTGTCAACTTCCAAGCAAGCCTGTCACCGTTTATTTTACCTGAGCCCTCCCACCAACGTTGTCACAGACCTATTAACTCATTCAGTGTTGCACGACTGGTCAGTTTTGTATGGGAATCGAACCCACGAAGTTCGTATCGACACCTGGCCAAGGTGTTTCCACGACTTAGCCAACTCAGATACCACGACCAGTGGCCTAGCAGCGTTATTTACGTTTATAGTCAGTCCGCGCTTCTATCGGAGAGAACCGTAGTTGCCCGCAGTCATTAGTTACAGATTTTGCTTCTAGAGTGCAGCACCAATCAAATCCTGTTATAGGCCATTGCGAATAGAATATTATTACTACCTTAATGGGTTAAAGGAACAAACTATATCCTGTCCCACCTCCTCAAAGGGTTTCATAATGTGTTCTGCATATTCAAATAGTATTTACCTCTTCTCAACAGTTTGTAAGTTACCTGTTCAGAGGCCGAAAGGGTCGATGGGAGGCGTGGAGCCTTGTGGCATCGTCTGTAACGGCACAACCCCCGCCACCGGCATCCTCACCCCCACAGGGGACACCCCCGCCACCGGCACTGCCACTGGCACCCCCGCCATGCCACCCTGCCACAACACCACCTTACAGCTACTCATGCACTACTGTGGGGGTGGGGCGGAATATGTCCGTGGTTACGAAACTAATCAGATCTTTACCTATCGTTTATCTCTGATGTTAATGATTAGCCATCAGACTTGTTGCCCCGTAACTTCTGTCGTTACAGAAGTTCAGGTTTTAAAGATTATTTAAAAGGAGAAAAATTCTGAAGAAAATTCAGAGAGCAAAGTTTGATCTTATATACAATAATTAATCAATAAATTGTAAATATATAATGTTTGAAACTTTGAATAAGATTTCTATTTGTTGTATCAAACGTCAGCTTACTGGATTCCATCCGAATATTTGGGACCATAACAAGTCTTATAAACCAATACGACGAAATACGATGATTAACAATTTAAACTGGTTTTCCTGGATTAACAAAGAGAAACACAAAATCATTCGTGACTATTGCCTTCCCTTGGTAGGGTTTTTATACCATTAACATAATTATTAAAGTACTTTGTAGTCATTTTCTTTAAAAAAATATGAAATTCCAACTTTTTAAATAGTTGTATGATAAAAATATTGTAAACATTTTTTAAATACTTTAGAAACCAAATGCTTGGCTCTTATGACAATAACAAGCCTGTGATTACAGTTATACAATGGCCATTGGTAATTCATGTACCTAAAGACTACTACAGTTTAAAAATCACCAATTAAATACTGGTTCTTCAACTTTTGACTATTGAACCAAACGTCTAACTGGTTTTGCGAGATTCATCAAACAATGAAAATGCACATCTACTTCATCTCTCACCTTTGGAACTTCTCAGATCAAAACGAAAATCCGTACATATTTCGCCCCATTTGATTAGTTTACATAGAGTAACAGCAGTGGTTTAAGCATATATATACATTGTAAGGAGAGGCAATAATATTTGTACAATCAGTTTTCAAGTAAAAAAAAAACACAGCATGAATTTGGTTATTTTGTGAAAAGCAGCTGAAAACAGGAAAAAAGTGAAAAATCAATATAGACAATAATTTTATGAGGGAGTAGTCTTTAATCACTGAATATTAGCGGAAATAGTTTTAAATCAACTGCTTGTGTCGAGTGATCCTTATGTTGGTAAACAGTTCTCTAAAAAGTTGAGACTCCATTATGCCAACATAAGGAACACTCGACAGAAGCAGGTAATTTAAACTACTTTCACTAATATAGGCTAACCTAACCTAAAGACTAAATGCCAATTCCTTTTCAATTTTCTCGCCTCTTTAAACTCCTGTTCTTTTCAAAAATTACACAATATGTAAACTTCATTTTTAAACTGTTCAACTCGATTATAACATTGAATGTTTTTCATGAATGAGAATGGAATGAATCAGACTGAACTGAACAATTCCCCTGTTTGTCCCACAACATCAAAAGGCAAAGCATGTATTTCGAGATACGACACGCATTTTATTTTTAAATCGAGTTGAACATTTATATGATTTGGTGTTGTGGGATTCTGTACTATAAGAGCCCAACAGTTTAATCAATATAGTAGATTCCCTCTAGTCTGGCCCATCCTACAGAAATGAGTCATCCACCATAAAGTTTTTCACAGCAGAAATCATTAGGAGTCAACTTTGTTTAGTTCCAAGTCATAACGTTTTAAACAGTGTTAACAGTTTATTATTATGTACAGGTATGCAATTTATGAGCGAGTATTATTCATTTACAAAGTGCCCCCAGTTTGTTCGGCCATTTTGTAATTCGTGGTACAGCCTAGAGCAGGGGTCTCCAACCTACGGCCAACAGTTGTTAACTGGTCCCGGCCCCTCGGTTAGCCCGATACATAATATTGAATAAATTATTAAAATATTTATTCAATAAATTTATTGAATAAAAATATATATGTATTATTTTATTCAAAATTCACAGTTTTACCATCAACCAACCACTGGTAAAGATAATTTTTCAGTCGTCTCTGATCCTTCCTATGGGTAAACTTAGATCTTTTCCTTGTGTATGAATAAAAGAGCTGTTGACAGAAGAAATATGAACGTGTACAATTATTGCGTACACAGTGAAGGTCACGGCTGTGTGCAGGGGAGTAGGGACAAGGTAGGAAGTACTCAACTTGGCCAATTATTACTAGTTTCAAAACTTTAAACTAAAAAAAAGGTTTCAAAAATTGCTGATTTAGCACTACGATTTTTTAGGCAAGTGTAATATACTGAATCTGAAAAACACGTTTAAATCGGGATAAACTGTATCCAGTTTGTTCAGTCCAGTACAGTTTGTCAATATTTTTATTAAAATGAACAAAAAAATAATTTTTCGAAGTTGAAATAAAGAAAAAATCAAAGTAAAAAAAACTGCTACAATAGCCTTAAAACAAACCATTTAACAATTAAATTTTACACAATTTCCTGGGAGAACCCCCGGACTCCCTACTCCTTGGAGGGGTATTCCAAACCCCCTGCATGTTATTGGCCCGCTTGATCTCCGACCATTTATAATCTGGCCCTTAGGTTCAGTAGGCTGGAGACCCCTGGCCTAGAGAGAGCCTACTGTGATCAAACCCATATAACTGCTGGATCAGGACTCATTGTTAGCCTAGTGCAATAAAATGTAAAACTTACTGAAAGAGCACACAAATTCTAAACTCTACCGTTTCAAGAATTAACATTTCTGGAAAAAACAACAATGATAATTAATAAAAACTAAAGTTAAGTTTAGTTACATGTGTTCACACTAAAACCACGTGTGATTAAAAACAAAAACTTTTAGTCCAAAAAAACAAAACAATACCCCAGGCTGTAGGTACGAAGTGGCAACAGAATCAAACGGACTTTTTGGTGAATAAATCATATTTGATGCATTTCTCATCCAAGATAAATTTCCTCCCTGAAAGTAGAGTTAACAATATTAAAGGTGAAATTTAAAAAATTAAACTTTTTTCTGCTTTTTATATTTTTAAAATAGAAATTATTAGTTACAAATTATTATAAATGAAAATATGAAACAAACTTCTCACTTTAGCAAAATCATGAAAGTATAATATTATTACAAAATGCTATCCACAAAGACATGTTTTAAATAACAACTCTTAAATTCATTAAAACTAAAATGACATTTTAATTTGGGTAAAGATGTGAAGCTCTTGGATGGTATCTCTAGTAAAATTATCAGTAAAAAACCTTTTTTTAAGAAATGTTAAAAACACGTTTTTGAAACTTGTTAAGTCGCTGATACTTATTACTGATCCAAAATAAATTTAATTTTTTAAATCATACATTTTCTGATACAGAACTATTCATCCTCTTTTTAAATTGAAAACTACTATTTGAATAGGACAAAACCTGTTTGAAGGGATACAAAAAATATATAAGAATAATTTATTAAATAAAAATACTTTTTAAAATACCACGTTTTTAAAATGGACTAAAAAGTATAACCTATCCCCATATAGGTTGTCTTGAACGTTTGTGATTGTGTGTACTTGTGAGTAGCTATGAAGATACTGTACTTGTAAGATATTTAAAACTTAAAACGTGGGACACAAGCAATAGATAATTGACGATTGTCTCACCTGTTGAATTATGAGCTATTTTTGACCTCGATTAGGAAATATAGATGTAAATGATTCAAACTGATGTACTGTTGTGAAGCTGTTGTTTTCCTACCGACAGCTACTCTAGTCCCTGCTTAATATTATCTATTGTATGCGCCCCACATTTTTCATTTTAAATCCTTCAAGTATTTGCATAGCTACTAAATATTCACAATCACAAATTTTTAATACAACCTATATGGGGATAGGATAAATTATTTATACTTTTTAGTCCGTTTTAAAAACGTGGTATTTTATAAAGTATTTGTATTTAATAAATTATTATATATTTTTTAGTCTCTCATGTGTAAAGATTTTTAATCGATTTTAAAGGTCTATATCAGATTATGATAGAGGCATGTGGGAAATTTAAGTTCGCTTCATTGTTTTATCTGTAATCAGATGTTCTAGGTTTACTTTGAAATGTTTATGTTTACATTTTAGGTTATTCTGAGTTTATACTTAAATCACATTTTATAAAAAAGAACTTTGTTTCAATAAAATTATTTAATTTAATTGTCATCCATTTCTGAGCTATGTTTAAAGTTTCAAGTCTCTAGCTCATCGGGAAATTAGTTTTAAATCTATTGGAAAATTTTAACCTAACAGACAAGAAAGTGAGCTAATAAAAACGTGTTAAAATGTGATCCTTTCTATTTATCCCATTAGGATTACTCTGAAATGTAAAACACTAAGTCTTCAATATCCCTGCGTCCTTTACACCTCACACCTCATACACCTCATATACTCTTACACACCTCAAGAGGTCCAAAAGTTGTATTTTCTTGAGCAGAAACAATAAATAGTCTAACGAAATACAGTAAAAGCAATAAGATTTAACATAAATTAAAAATATCTTCTCTACTCAAACAGTATTAGACTAGATGGTGGAGAGGATCATGCGACAGAGCTAAAGAGATAGAGACAGCCAAGCTAGAGTGGGTGAGTGGTGAGCGAGTGAGCGTGCTAGAGTCACTTACCAGCGGAGAGTGAGCCATCGTAGGGAACTGCGCCGGACTTGTCATGCCTTGACCCTGCAAAGCAAACGTGCGGCCTATACATCTACGCTACGGCACCACTCTACGTCTGACATTTACTGTCGGATCAACAGTATACTGATACATTTTTAAATTAATCTCCAAGTCTGTAATTGTTTCTTTTGCAGCAATAATTTAGAGAGCTAAATTTTGAAACTACATTTATAGTAGTAGGCCTGCTGCAGACTTGTTTTCAACTGCAGTAAGGATTACACACATTCCATACAGCAGTTCTCATTTTGTTAAGTAGAAGCTCCCCTTCTTTCGAATGAGAAGTAAGGATTATTGAAATGTGCTAAATGTCAATTGGAGATTGGGAGAGCACATGGCAATTACCTATTATCAGCCAATTTAATATGGTTTGATGAATCCACCTAATACCGTTTGATAATATGAAACTTTTTTAAACATTTCTAATAAATGCAGCTGAACAACTCCTGCATATTTGGCTGTGTCTAAAAAAAATGCTAGGGTAAAACTGACGAGGTTCACCTACTACGGTTGAATTGGTCGTGAAGAATAAGCTTAAGGTGTTCATTATAATGCCCTTTTGTTTTCTAACATCAGACTAGAGTGTTGGTTTACTTGCAATGAGGATAAAAAGGATAAACGATTATTTGATACATGAAGTTGAAAGAGAAAGGCCGCTAGAAAAAATAAATTAAGAATTTTTCACAATGCCAAAATATTCTGATTGCAAAGTGTGGCTTTAAATAAAATAATTTATCATAACTCTTAAGACGTCTGAAGTGAGAATGTAGTCAGTATAGCCTGTTACCCTTTCCCAAGCAGCATCTGAGAGTCAAAGTCCTATTCAGTAAGCACAATCATTTTTTAGTATGAAAAAATATGGTTTAGAAATCTTTTTATTAGGGATGAGTCGATTCCAATTTTTTCAATTCCGATTCTTACGAATCGATTCTTGATTCCGATTCCATAGATTCCTAATAACAGTTGAAATAGCAAAGTAATAAATTATTAGACAATAAGTTAGTTAGTAATTGATTTTTATTTAATAAATTAGAGGCAATCGGTTGGTGATTATTTGTCATTAATAAAATAAAATAAACTTACAAAAGTAAATAACAAATAAGATGAATTGCATGTTTATTTTTCATACTAGTGGCTTGAAGGGGCCATTGCCCCTAACCTTGCTCCAATACTCTGCCTCAATTGATTATTTTACGTTTTACATGTTATGTAGGAACACATGTCAGTTTGTAAATAAAGTAGCATTTAATCTCATATGTTTTAATGTAAACAAAGCAGACGTTTTTAAACCCCCATGCTTTTCTTATTGGGGATGTTTTATGATACTTCTCGTTTGCTGGTAACTTTTTAGAAATACTGCTATTTTTCCCGAGTCCATGAAATTAATACCTTTAATTTGAGCCATCTCCCATCATCCTGAAATTTGCCAAAGTCCCACAATTTTGACTTAAAAATTTCGCTTGCAGAATTATATATAAAGATAATTGTTATGATTTAAGTTACATAAAGCTCCCATGGTATTTTACAAAATTGGTTTGTTGTGTTATAAAACAATCACCTTGGATGTTTACTATTCTTGACCGATAAAAATTAATTTGTAATGTTAAATTTAGGATTTTAAATTTTCTATACAAATTAGAAAGCAAAATTTGTTAAAAAAATTGTTTAATGATTGTAGATCAAAGTAGTTAAATATACTTTAATTTTAAATTCCTAATAAATTGAATAACAATACATGTTAAGATGTCTAGCAGTCGAAAAAGTTTGGAAAGTGGAGAATTTGAATAGAAAGAAATAAAATGTCGGGTAAGAAGGAAATCAAAATAGAAAAGTTTGAATAGTCGGGAAAATAATAAAACTGATAAACAGTGATTACATTATCCATCTCTTGAACGGAAAGTCACACAACTTTGATTAACATTTTATTTTATTTGTGGTAATCAGACAAAAAAATGGTCCGTCATTTGTCTTAGTATGACAATTAGTTTCGGATTTAGCATTTTGGACTAGGACTGTTATCTCTTGAATAAATTACCGGACCCTCGGCCGGGAACCGAACAATAGATCAACCATTAAAGAATGGGACAAAAATTTAGGGTCACTCGGAGACTCGGGCCACTAGCTTTGTTTACTTATCTGTTTTCCTCATTCTCCTACATCCATAAATATAAATGTCAATTCTACTTTCATTGTAGTTGAGAGATATTTTGGGACTGGAAAGGAAGTGATTAGTTGTCGGGAGGAGTCTTTTTTCAACCACTTGTTTGTTTTCCCACGCTAAGTTGTGTTTTTTTTTTTTTACCGACGGCCTGGAATCGATTGATCCGGAATCGACTTTGGATCATCGATTCTCGATTCCGATTCTAAGCCTGAGAATCGGTGGAACAGAGAATCTACAATTTAAATCGACTCATCCCTACTTTTTATATTTTGTTCTACAAAGTAATTTATTTTTACTATTTTTTTTATAACAGTTAATTTTAATTAAGTTTTATTACATAAAAGAAGGTTGCAGAAGTATCCGTTAAAACTGATGAATATGTCTGCCAATCACTTGCAGGAAAATAAATGTACAGTTTTTATTAAAAGCTTAGGGCATTTTATGAGTAGTAGAAATTAAACAACACCTTAAAATATTTCACATAATAAGTTACATATAATCGGATGAACAATTTTCTATAATCTGTAACTTTTTGACGTCAATGTACCAACTTCAGGAAATGATCGTTACAAGTCATTCTCTTAAAAAAACCTTTAGATCAGGAGAATGTTAAAAACAGAAAGTAAATGTCAGACTAAATGCAACATTACAAAGATTCTAATATAAAACTGATAAAAATTATTAGGAACTTTAAAAGCTTTATAATTTAATATACTAAGGTGCAGGTCAAACCTTCAATGTTCTGTACAAAATATTCAGAAGAATTATTGAAAAACAATCAAAATGCAAAGGCCATGCGTTATTAAACATTATCAAAATAATTACATAGCTAAACAACATAAAAACAAAATTTTACTTTAAAAACAGTAAATTATTTTACAGCTGCTGCTAACTTATTTACAACATTATAGAGAAGATAAGGTTTTACACAAACTATATTTTTATCAGGGTACAAGTCTGGTTAAATCAATTGTAATAGAAAAATAAATTAATATAAACACATTTTATAACAGCAAACTCAATGGATTCTTAGTTTTAAAAACTAACTAAATATTAATTAATAAGAATAAATATCTTTTTAATTGTTGATGTTTAAAAATCTTTCTTTTTACAATCCGCTGTTATGGTCGTAACAAAATACTCCAAGAATCTTTATTGCTAACAAAACAAGCTTGAAAATTAAACCTTTTTTCAAATGAACTGTTGATAAAAATACAACACATTTACGTGGATCAATTAAGGAAATATAAAAAAAATGCAAATTCAAACTACGTGTAGTGTGGGTAGGAGGATGCAACAGGCAAGGGTGAGGGAATGTTACGTACCATGGGTCTGTAGTTGGCACCCGTGGTAGCCGCCATGGGCTGGGGACTCCACCCCGCCTGGCCAGGCTTCCCTGTGTTCTTAGGAGAGTTCCACTGCACTCCCCTATGGCAATGATTGACGGTTAGAACATCTCATTTTGTTAGGAAATAATCGATAATCATTTTACTTTAAAATAATCAATAATCTCCATTCATAAAATACGGGTTATCAGTATTATCACTAGAGCGGCATTGGTCGTCTTCTTAATGGTAAGCATGAGGACAGAGGACAGGAAAGAGCATAGCTGTCGGTGAAGCTGTTGAAAGATAGATGCATTTTAATACAGTTACTAGTTACAGATAGCCACCTGATCTTAACCTCAGATAAACATAAATACGTCATTTGTATATTTTATCCACCTTCAGCCTCATCAACTCCGGTTCCATTAGCAACTCACAAGTCAAGAAAGAAACTAAGTCGATGGAAATAAGTCAATGTTATGGACCTTAATTGGTTGGTTGAGGAGGGAAGTGAAAACAAATAGTTCATACAAATACAGATTTTCTAAGAGAAATATAGTTATGAAATAAAGTTTATGATTTAAACTTGAAAATTACGAATTGAAAATTGTCCTTTGTAAGTGGTAAGTTGTCTTCCTTCACTAGTTCTTTGTTCGCTGTGCCAAGGACGCCATGGTTTTTATTCTGGTATTCTCGTATACCAAAACTTACCCCATCTGAATTCAGTTTTTCAGTTGAAAATTAAATATGCAAGACTAAAACCGTTAATCTAGTAACTCACTGTACCGTAGCCTCTCAGAAATCCAGACTAATGTGGCGGACGGCCGCTCTGGGTTTCCCAGAAGTAGGCATAAGTAATACGAGACTCAAGCAAGGCCAAAAGGCCAAGTGATGTCTGCACTAACAAAGTGGGCACAGTAAACTGAGACTCTCCCGTCCCTCCCTCCTCCCCCTGCAAATAACTTCCACTGCCTTGTAATCACACATCAATTTTATTGGAACACAAGAGAGCCCAATGATACAAAATAAATGATATTTGTGTAATGTGGATTAATCACAAAAAACTGAAGGCACTAAAACGTGAGGAGGCAAGTTTTCTGGTTTTTATTTGCAACAAAAATTTTTTAAAAACTAGGTCATCGGTCCATACTACCAGGCCCTTCTGGATTTCTGAGGGTCTGCTGTAATAATAGAAACTAACGAATTATGTAATTTAAAAACAAATACCCCCGTCGCAGCAAACCTGCGGACTC
This sequence comes from Allygus modestus, assembly GCA_963675035.1. Taxonomy (NCBI): domain Eukaryota; kingdom Metazoa; phylum Arthropoda; class Insecta; order Hemiptera; family Cicadellidae; genus Allygus; species Allygus modestus. Next base: position 42,815,435 of record OY776116.1, read on the forward strand.
AGCGAATTTCCAATGCATAATATTTGTCTGAATTCCACATAAAGCCGCAAACCAAGTTTCATAAAAATATATTCACATATAAGCGATTTTAATTATTCTCCATAAGAATAACATTGGTAATGAGTATGTAGGTTTGCTGAAACAAGGAACAGAAACAATTGGGTTTTATGCAAATATAAATAAAATTTAACTAGGCGAAGCCACATACTAAGTTTCATCGATATTCAATCATAAACAAGCGATATATGACATTCTAGTTATTCTCCATAAGAATAACATGGGGGCTGAGAAAGCAGGTTTGCTGCAACAAGGAACAGAAAAATGGGTTTTTATATAATTATCAATATAACTCAACCAAGTGAAGCTACATACCAAGTTTTATTAATTTATGTTTATAATTAAGGGAGTCAGTACATTTTACTTATTCTCCATAAGAATAACATGGGGGCTGAGTACGCAGGTTTGCTGCTACGGGAATAATCAACAAAAACCAATTTTTTGTGCAAATATCAATATACCAGTACTACTTGAAGCCACATACCAAGTTTCATCAACATACATTCATAAATAATCGAGATATCAAATTTTATTTATTCTCCATAAGGATAACATTGGACAACGTACTGTGTTTAGCACTTCGAATATCTCTGCAACGGTTGGGCGTAGAATCACAATTTAAACACCAAAATGATTGTTTTGTGGAACTGAACAGATTGGTAAAAGCAAATGTGAAGTTTACATTAAAATAAACTGAGGAAAAGCAAAAACCTTTTTCCCATAAGATTAACATGGGAGATTTTATGAGCAGGTTTTTTTTGGATTTTCTCCGCAACCACTTAACCTAGGTTAATAATTCAAAATACAAAATTAATTTTTTTTTAAGCTCTATAACTTGGTTAAAACCAAAATTAAGTTTTTTAAAAATTGTAGGGTGAAAAATGCAAAAAACTTATTTTTGGAAAATTTAAAACCCCCATAAACCCCCCTTCCCATGGTCCGATTTTTCTGGTTTTCGAACTTAAAGTCATGAATGTCATTTTACATATTTGAGCCAAATTTCATCAAAATCGGACGTTTTTTACTCAAGTTATCGTGTTAACGGACACATATATAGATATATATATATATATATACATATATATAAATTTGAACGAATAGTGTTTTTGGCATCTGGGGACCTCAAAACAAAAAGTTATCATGGTCTCAGGCCATGAGACCTACGGTAATAGCTTCTTCCCTATAGGGGAAATTCGCTAAAACGAGTTCGCACGCAGCACGCTGACGTGAAGGAAGTGAATTTCCATATAAAAACCTATAAAAACCCAAAATCAGTTAAAAAAATACAATTATTCCAATTTTTATTCAAATCTGAAAATATTGATTTTTTGGCTGTTCTGATACTCCTGGTTCTATTTACCTGCAATGCTGGGAATACAGTTTTGCGCATTATAAGGTTAGGAGAAGGTCCAGTCAGGCTTTAAAGTAGGCGTGAGGTTGTTGGGGATAATAAAAGTACACAAAAAAATGATTAACAAGCTTTTCTAATGTAAAAACCCCCATAAGACAACGTACTGTGTTTGGTCAATACACATTTCCTTTGATAACTCGGAAAATATATATGCTAGAATGACGAGAGAGGGCTTAAAAGTTTCGGTTAAATATTTGTCGAAATATTTAAAATAGAGCTACAAAACTTTGCACAAAGTTACTGGACATAAAAATCTATTTTAACACATATTCAGTGATCCGCTACTTCCTCAGGGGGACGGCCCGCTAGGAGTCAGAAGAAAATCTTAAATGTAAGCATAGGTTGGCATGCATATAAAATAAAAGGTATTTATTAGTAGAGTACAGAGCCGCAAACCCGACCTCAAACGGAGAAACGAGTCAAAAATGACAGCCCTTCAAAGATGGCTTGAGTTTGTAACTTAGGTTAATGTAGAAAATAAACTGACGAGCCTTTTGATTTTAACATTACTAACCCAAAACTGTTTAAAATTAATACTGTTGTAGAATAATAAGTTTCATTATTTCTGAGAGGGATCGAAAATAAAACAAACAAGGAAAATGAATGAGCCATGATAAACCTAAAAGAGAAAGTTATTTGTGACTGATAGTGTGTTCCATGAACTTGATTACATTTACCTAAGTTGCAAACTCAAGCCATATTTGAAGGGCTGTAATTTTTTACTCGGTTATCCGTTTGAGGTCGGGTTTGCGGCTCTGTATTCTACTAATAAAGACCTTTATTTGATATGCATATCAACCTATGCTTACATTTAAGATTTTCTTCTGACTCCTAGCCGGCCGTCCCCCTGAGGAAGTAGCGGATCACTGAAGATGTGTTAAAATAGATTTTTATGTCCAGTTACTTTGTGCAAAGTTTTGAAGCTCTATTTTAAATATTTTGAAAAATATTTAACCGACCCGGGACTTTTTGGACACCCTGTATACACACACATATATATATATATATATAAAATATGAAACGAACCCCAAAACGTGTTCAGGGGGTCACGTTAGGAACTTCTATGGTGGTCCCGGGCTTAAGTTTGACTGTGCGGGTCATGCTAATAGTTCACTTTCCATAGGAAATTCACTAATAATAAAAGCCATGTTTGTTTCTAAAATCATATAGGTCTGAGTGTACCTGTATCATTACATACTCCAAATCTCTCATCATCATGTGGCACAATTCAAAATTAAAATTGCTGAATCCTAATGAGTGAAAATAAAGTGAACATTTTACAAAAACTGTTCTGCATTGAAGGTTTTATGATTGAACTAACAACAGTTTTAAGTTGCGTTCGCTCTCTCCTATTCTTAACATTTAACAAATTCTAGCTCAAAACTTAACGGTTGTACGAGGGTCATCCAGAAAATAAAGAACGTTTGCTTACTGCACCTAGCGCAGCTCCCCCATCACCGCCATTGCATGTGTGGCAGTCCACTCACCTCCCCACCAAAGTATGAGCCGAGTTTCGTTGCTATGCGGTCACCTGTCTTATTTCTACAGCTATTCAAAATGGAGGCTGCAATCGAAAATCCCGCAAAATATGAAATACGCAGTATTATTCATTTTCTGAATTTAAAAATGTTCGGGAATAAATAATTTTTTTAGAAAATCCCCAAAGAAAGTTTATCGTGAAAGTGCAAACAAGTCTTCAAGTCGAATATTCAGGGGAAAAAATGATGCAACCGGTTTAATGAAAGAAAATCCATCGGGAACGACGAGGATCGGCGTGGCAGGTCATTGCTCGTTAAAGATGATTTGAAAGAAAGACTTGAGGAAAATTTGAGGTAAACAGCTGCTAAAATCTTAGCACATTACATCAATTTAAGATCTTGTTTTTTTGCTCTTTCACCATAAAATTTCTTTGGTGTTTTCAAAAAATGTCTAGGTCTGGGCATTTTTTAACTCAGAAACAGAATAACGCTGCATATCTCATATTTGGCGGGATTTTCGTTTAACGCCGCTAATTTAAATCGCTGTAGAAATAAAACATGTGACCGCATAGCAACGAGACTCGTCTCATACTTTGGTGGGGAGGTGAGTGGACTGCCACACTCGCAATCGTGGTGATGGGAGAGCTGCGCTAGGTACAGTAAGAAAACGTTCCTTTACTTTTTGGATGACCCTCGTAGATTTAACCTCTCCCGTCCCCTGACTTCTCTTTTGACGTCACAAATTCATAGTAACTCACTTCAGTCGAGCCACTGAAAAAGCTAAATTTTTTGAGATATTGTGTGAGGAGAGGTGCAACAGATAGCGTTAAACAGGTAATTACTGTCCACGCTATTACTTGGAGAACGCTGCTCCAATCCAACCTATTGAGAACAGCCCCATTGGCACATCACACAGCCAGCAACACTCACTTGACCGGAGCCGTGGCGCCCTTGTTGATGGTCAGGTTCTCGGCCAGCGATGCCAGGCTGCTGTCCAAGTCTCCGGTCAACACTTTGCTCTGTCCCGTGGCAGGGGCGGTGGCTGAAACATCAAACGGGTGTAATTCCATGAATCAAACACCCGTCCGGGGAACTCCACACCACCACGCTGGCTGGTCATACAGTATATCAGTTATATCTAGTGTACATAATGTTCCATAAAGCTAGTCCCAGTGAACCTGCACGTGTGTCTCTTGTTAGACCGGTCACAGACAGAGCCAACGAGTATGAAGTGACGGTTGTAAAGATAAGACACGTTCTGACACTCGCTTTTCACTACACCTCTCTTCCACAGTACAATCAGGGTAGAAACTGGGTTCTTGTTGTTATAAACTCAAGAGGCGAGTTTTACTGGGAATCTTGCACACCACCTTGCAACTTCATCGTAGTTGGCTCTATCTGTAATCAGGTGTATCAGTGCTGCCTGGCAAAAAACTGAGTAGAAAATCATTAGCGTTATTATTACAGTAGATGAATGGAGTACAGTCTACACAGTTTGTCCCAAGAGATAATAACATTTTGAAAAGTTCCATAAGTTTGTGGAGACGAATTTGTAGTACATTTTGCAGAAAAAACAAAGCCAATACTTTCACTATTTCCAGCTTTATGGCCATACGAGCTTTCTCTAGGCAGCTCTTTCTCGAGGAGCTGCGGTTCAAATGACAATGTCACAACACTGGGAAATCTCAAGTTTTAAAGTCAAAAATCTCTTACAGTTGCCAATGAAATTCATAAATTATATCATGTCACTAATATTAACTCAGACATCTGATCTGACATAAAGTTAGTAATGCATGACTAAGGTGACAAGGAAAAACCAATTTGTGATTTGAAATTGGTTTATGATGATCCAGCTTGGGAAACTAATAAACACTGTAACCTGCTTGACAGTCAAGGTTAAAGTTGGGAAGAGATTTCATTGGTAATCCAAGCAATTATAAATGTATAACCTCGACGAACAAACTGTAGAAGCTGTTCACAAATAGGAAACACAATGATTGTTGATTCCACATTTTGCTCTATACATTTTTTTTATTCACTCAATGTTTAACTTCCCTGTTAAAAACCACATGAAAATAATAATGTAAGTTGAATTGTTGTGCCACTTTTAATGGCTGTAGAGAATTGAAAACAGTACAAGCTGTAAAAGTTATTCACTGCTAGTTTTCTCAAGAAATAGTTATATCTCAGTCACAATTCGCCAGATAATGCTAAATATTGTGTGTCTCAGTATTGTAATTTTTCCAAATCTAAACATTTATGTCAGATTACATGTAGAGAACGTAGGTAAATTTTTGCTGACCCACCTTCATAACATTGAAGAGCATCCATGGTTAGATTTAAAATAAAAAAACTGCCTGTATGAGAGGGAAATATAAACCAAACACGACTGAAGAATGATTCAAGTGTGTGTGTGTGATGTGGGATAATGGAGTTAAATAAAAAACAAAATGCTTTACTAGACCATGACAAATGTAGAGTTAAAACATACAAATTACACATTTGTTTTGATCAATAGAACAAATCCTATCAAACACAGTGCAATAATTGGGTTTTATGAACAAAATTGTTTTTAGATGTTGGAAATAAATTAAAAGTAGGGTTGTGTCAGTTCTAGATCTCAGTTTTTGAGGAAAAAACCAAAACTGAGAACCCACCCATTATTCTCAGTTTTGGTTTTATCATATCAGACATAAAAAACAAAATGCTTTACTAGACCATGACAAATGTAGAGTTAAAACATACAAATTACACATTTGTTTTGATCAATAGAACAAATCCTATCAAACACAGTGCAATAATTGGGTTTTATGAACAAAATTGTTTTTAAATTTTGGAAATAAATTAAAAGTAAGGTTGTGTCAGTTCTAGATCTCAGTTTTTCAGGAAAAAACCAAAACCGAGAACCCACCCATTATTCTCAGTTTTTGTTTTATCATATCAGACAGCTAGTGATGGTCAAAACCAGAAATTTTGAATCTCGAAACCGAAACCGAAACTTACCAAATCGAATCTCGAATCTCGAAACTCAAATCGCGAAACCCTATTTACTTGCCTGGGTATGATTATGAAAAATAAATCCAGAAAAATTAATTAAAACTAATTATATGTTTTGGTTAGAGTTGATCTTTCAGAAATAAAAATCAATAATCCAAAAAAGGTGAAGGTAGACGACCGATGACAGTAGGCTTTTGACCTTTGCATCATTGATCGAAACACGGGCGTGATTTCTGTTAAAAAACCAACAATAAAGACACAAAAAATCTCAGCAGTTTAGAGTTTTGATTCTCGAAACTCACCGATCGAATCTCGAAACCGAAACTTTTCCAAAGTTTTGGTGGTTTTGAGATTCAAGTTTTGGTTTTGACACATCACTACAGACAGCAGACCGCGTAATATTGGCTGTAATGATGATCGAACCATGTGATAACGGCCGAAATTACTAAAAGGACAATGAACCATTGGTTTAAACTGCAACCGATCCTCAGTTTATCAATATTGAAGAATTTTATGAATTGTTATGTACATGTAGTGTGAAGACAGATCAGTGAAAACTTATTTTTTAACAACTAAAAAAGGACTCAAAACTGATAACCGACAAGCGATTTCTGTTAAAAACCAAACCAAAGATGATTCGAACCGACACATCCCTACCTAAAAAAAAGATAAACTATCAGCATCTAAAGGTCTCAGCGTTTTGGTAGTTAATGTTGTTCAGATTAATAGTGTAAAAAGACTATAAGTTTTAAGAATATTGGAATCATATTTAATGTGTTAATATTACAATGAAACATACTAAATAAGAACAAAATATTGGAATGTTGTGTAGAAAAGGATAAAAGGAGCAGAACTGGGATGATAACAAGTAGCAGACTTGAATAACACTAATGTGACATTTAGGAAACACTGCAAGATACAAAAATTGAGTTACTAGTGTAAAATTAAAATATATATTTTTAATTGGTGGTTAGTTAAAAAGAATTATTACTATGAAAAATATTTTCATAAAATATTGAAACCAACAGTAAAAATGTAATAGCGGAAAGAGAAAATTTTAGTTTAAAACTAAACAAAACAGATAACAAAAAATCCACCTTGTGATTATTTAAAACAAATGGTTTTACTACAAAAACTCTTTAGCAGCCAACTGCAGTGATCAGAGACAAAAACATGAAGGTATAAATAACGGGTTGAAGACGATTCTTGGGTCTATATTTAAAAGAAGACACATTTACAGAGAAATTACAAAAATGACAAATTTTCAGCATTAAATAAGACCAAAAGTTCTAACAATATTAAATTGCTTAAAAAATATTAAAACGCAAAATAGTAAAACCATCTACCAACAATGTTAACAACAGTAATTCAGTCCATTACAATTTATTGGACAGACATATTGGAATTACAAGGACTATTCTGAGAGTAACCTCCGTTTGATACTGGACAGGTTGTAATGGGACTGTGTTTTTCATTCAATAAAGTACTTGATTCAGCAATCGCAAACACAACAATTAAACACATATCATCATGGTGCATATCAGCAAGTGAGTGAGCAGCAGGTTAGGAATGGCTAGCGGTTAGGAGTTGCTAATGGATAGCATTTACTAAGATATTGCAGACAGGGTTTAGATCGATCAAAGCCGAGTTAGTAAAAGATTATTCACACCGCTTCTAGCTGTAGCTGAAACTACCTAGCTCAAGCTAACTTAGCTTTTGCTACTTTTATTCATGCCACCCATAGTTCGATTGTAAATAACATAGTGACTGAACACACTTTATCCTTGTTGGGAATTCTGATTGCAGCATACACTTTGATAAGGCATAAAAAAGGACAGTTTCATTCTAATGTTTTGGTTTAACATCTGTTCTTCCACTTAATAAACTGAAGGCACTTTCTACTACCATTATTTTGTTTACGTTTACTAACAGTCCATTTATCTTGGTATTTTTTATTTAATAACAAATCGATCTATCTGCGATCGCACCATCATTTTGTACCACGGCTAGATGTCGGCTGACCTGACACACATTTCTGTGTAAGAGTTGTGGCTCAACACCACTACAACCTGTGCAAACGTCAAACAAAGGCTTTTTCCTATACATTTGAGATATAATTTTTTTGTTTTTTTTTGTTTTTGCTTTTAGGAGAAGACATTTGCATTTTTAAAAGAAAATACATTAACTTTACTACCTAATAATCATGCACACTCAAAATCAGGGTTCCCACAGAATATAAATTCCAAACATTTTAAAATTCCCCTGACCATTTTTCAACACTTAATCGATTAAATAAGAAGAACAATTTGGACAATGGGCCGGTAACAATTTAATTTCTATAAATCCAAAATTTCAAGTTGAAAATGTATGTGTGGTTACAAAGTGCTGAATGTATTCACTATGATGGATATTGTTTGGAAACTTGTTCATACCTGATAATAATGCATTGTTCAGCAAAAATGAATCTGAGGTACTGGTAAGACATAATTGAATGCAAAACGGGCCAAGACCCCTCTTCAAGTAGGATGTAACATAATAAATTTAAAGTACATTTTTAATTTAGCAAAACCTTTTGGTTTCCCAGAAGACCACGCATACTTCCCTCATTCATGGGAAACCAACAATCATACATAACCTCGACTCTAATTTTAAAAACCACACTGAGTCCGCAAAAAAACAATAAAAAGCAGCCGGTTAACACATGGCTCAACACCCAGTAGAATCACCTGTCATCGGCATAGGTGGTTTGGCCGGAGATCCAAAAGCGGAGAGGGGGTACGGCATAGAGTTGGGGGGCATCACTCCTACCACTCCGGGGGGCATGGCTACGGGGGGGACATCAAACCCCCCTGGCATAGCAGCGGCGGGGGGCTGGGGAGAACCTGTGGGAGCTGGGGGGCGAGAGGGGGATCCCAGTGCCATCCTTATACTGTCGTTCAAATCTTCAAAAGCGCTCTTGCTGGAAGTGGGGGAAGTGGTGCGGGGGGTTCCGCTGGAGGGGGGAGGGGGCCTGGGGGGAGGAGGGGCGGCGCTGGCGTTCCTCAGTGGTGAAGAGTTGGCGGCGTTCGGGTCTTTCGCTTTATCATCCCCACCGAACAAATCGGCGGCGTCCCCAAACAGATCCCCCGTGGGGACCGAGGCGTTATTGGTATTTGTTGTAGGGCCGAAATCAGCCATAAAAGGGTTCGGAGCTCCTGGGGCAGCTTGCACCAGAAAACACTTTCATCAACACAACACCAACACCCCTTAGAGTAATATCAAAACATTACTGAACCACCTGATTACACATAATCTGGAATCCTTTATGACTAAGTTCAACATCAATTTACAGCTGTTACAGCAAGTAAAAGCCTCAAAACTAGGATTCAACATTTGTATAATTTAATTGAAAAGGGAATTTATTGATATACATTTTGAAACAAGAATCTTGTATTATATTTAGATAAGAAACTGGTTTTACTTAATTGCAAGAAATTCTAAATAAAATAAATGTCATGGACACATAGCATAATTGGACACTTTATGAAGTGCCTAACACGTTTAGGTACATAGTTCAAAAGTTTGCATTTTAGTATTCTTAAAATCATAAATTTTATTTGAGGACTAAAACACACATAAATACTGAACAAATAAATTTATCTCATTCTGAAAAAGTACAAGTTATTGGGTTCCTTGCCAATGCATTGGAACAATAAAAAACTGTCTTAAAATCCACTCAACAATATTATGTTATTTCAAAGGGTTCAAAGGGGGGGGGGGAATAATGGTTAATTTTTCCCCGCATGTTAATATATTTGTGACATTTGTCATTGACATATTAATAATTATTAATATATTAATATTGATATATTACTAAATGCAAAATTAACATTATGAATTCGCTATCACTAATATTAAAGATAATTAGTATAGAAAACATATTAACCCTCCACGATGAAAAATTAAAATGAGTAACGGATAAGATTAAGAATTTATTTATTTCACACAGTAACAAAAAAGCTAATTCACCCTTCTCTGAGAGAAAAGTTAGTGAAACTCTTCACAAAGAAAAATGTAGATCAGCCGATGAAAAATACTTACAGCAGAAGAAGATATAGAAAAAATAACAAATATAAGAACCACAAATAGAGACTTAGTTTGATTTAGATTATTGATACTTTCAACACTCTCGCTTACCTTCCACAAGTAAAGCTCTGTCCCATTTAACTTACTTTATTAAGACGTTAGCTATGCGATAATTGATTATGAGTTCACTACAATACTCAATGGAAGATTGTATCCCTTACACATACAAAATAAAACAGGGTATTACTCAATAATAAAGTGTACTCACTTTTAATTCTGCTAAACCTAAATTATGCCTAAATAGATTTTAACAAAGAAAACTAGACTTAAAATCAGCTCAAATTTTGTTACACAATGCAATCATGCATTTCATGTTTACAAAGGGCCAAGATGCAAACATAAATTAATAATTTACCGTTAGGGATGGACGGGATTGGATTTTTAGGTTGGGACGGGATTTTTTCCCTTTATAAATTTGGGACGGGATTGTCCTCCCTGAACTAATCGGTAAATATTCATTCAGGCTTTTAAACTTAATGTTGTATAAAAACAGATGAATGACAATACAGTAATAAAATACCCCCGTCGCAGCAAACCTGCGTACTCAGCGAATTTCCAATGAATATATATGTTTTTCACTACCACATAAAGGCACTTACCAAGTTTTATAAAAATAAATTAATAACTAAATGATCTATAGCATTTTATTTATTCTCCATAAGAATAACATAGGACTGAGTATGCAGGTTTGCTGCAACAAGGAGCACAAAATATGTGTTTTTATGCAATTATCAATTTAAATCAACCAGGTGAAGCTACATACTAAGTTTTATTAATTTATGTTAATAATTAAGGGAGATATAAAACTTTACTTATTCTCCATAAGAATAACATTAGGGCTGAGTATGCAGGTTAGCTGCTACGGGGACAACCAACAAAATATTTGTTTTTTGTTCAAATATCAATATACCAGTACAACATGAAGCCACATACCAAGTTTCATCAATATACATTCATAAATAATCAAGATATCAAATTTTATTTATTCTCCATAAGGATAACATTGGACAACGTACTGTGTTTAGTACTTTGAATATCTCTGCAACGGTTGGACGTAGAATCACAATTTAAACACCAAAATGATTGTTTTGTGGAGCTGAAGTGATTGGTAAAAGCAAATGTGAAGTTTAAAGTAAAACTAACTGAGGAAAAGCCAAAAACCTTTTTCCCATAAGATTAACATGGGAGATTTTATGAGCATGTTTTTTTGGATTTTTTCCGCAACCACTTAACCTAGGTTAATAATTCAAAATACCATATTATTTGTTTTTTTAAGCTCTATAACATGGTCAAAACCAAAATTAACTGTTTCAAAAATTTTAGGGTGAAAAATGCAAAAAACTGATTTTTGGAAAATTTAAAACCCCCATAAACCCCCCTTCCCATAGTCCGATTTTTCTGGTTTTCGAACTTAAAGTCATAAATGTCACTTTACACATTTGAGCCAAATTTCATCAAAATCGGATGTTTTTTACTCAAGTTATCGCATTCACGGACACATATATAGATATATATATATATATATATAGATATATATATATATAGAGATATATATATATATATATAGATATATATATACATATATATAAATTTGAACGAATAGTGTTTTAGTCATCTTGGGACCTTAAAAAAAAAATTTGTCATGGTCTCGGGCTTAAGTCTTACCATGAGACCTACGGTAATAGCTTCTTCCCTATAGGGGAAATTCGCTAAAACAAGAACATATTCAACTTTTTATTGAAAAATCTTGAAAAAGTCAATAACTACAAATATTTTAACTCAGAATAAACGGTATCAGGAAACTGACACATACTTTCTCCCTTTTAGCCCAACTTTAATGAATAAATTACTTTTTATTTACTAAATATAGAATACAAACCACGGTCGAATGTACAGAAAATCTTGTAAACAAGTTATTTTAAAAAAACATCCACCCAAATCCCTGCTTTGGAGGCACTACAGAATCCACTCGCTACTCGCTACAGGCTACACTCGTGGTTTTAAGAGGGGAAATGCCCCCTATTCCCCCCCCAGGGTTATTAAGGGGCAACATATTTTGAATTACCTCTGTTGGTCAATGCTAACTTGACAAGCATATCAAGTTTGAATGAAATCTATCAGTAAATAAGAGAGAAATAGTAATTTTAGCGAATTTCCCCTATAGGGAAGAAGCTATTACCGTAGGTCTCATGGTAAGACTTAAGCCCGAGACCATGACAAATTTTTTTTTTAAGGTCCCAAGATGACTAAAACACTATTCGTTCAAATTTATATATATGTATATATATATATATATATATATATCTATATATATATATATATCTATATATATATATATATCTATATATGTGTCCGTGAATGTGATAACTTGAGTAAAAAACGTCCGATTTTGATGAAATTTGGCTCAAATGTGTAAAGTGACATTTATGACTTTAAGTTCGAAAACCAGAAAAATCGGACTATGGGAAGGGGGGTTTATGGGGGTTTTAAATTTTCCAAAAATCAGTTTTTTGCATTTTTCACCCTAAAATTTTTGAAACACTTAATTTTGGTTTTGACCATGTTATAGAGCTTAAAAAAACAAATAATATGGTATTTTGAATTATTAACCTAGGTTAAGTGGTTGCGGAAAAAATCCAAAAAAACATGCTCATAAAATCTCCCATGTTAATCTTATGGGAAAAAGGTTTTTGGCTTTTCCTCAGTTAATTTTACTTTAAACTTCACATTTGCTTTTACCAATCACTTCAGCTCCACAAAACAATCATTTTGGTGTTTAAATTGTGATTCTACGTCCAACCGTTGCAGAGATATTCAAAGTACTAAACACAGTACGTTGTCCAATGTTATCCTTATGGAGAATAAATAAAATTTGATATCTCGATTATTTATGAATGTATATTGATGAAACTTGGTATGTGGCTTCATGTTGTACTGGTATATTGATATTTGAACAAAAAACAAATATTTTGTTGGTTGTCCCCATAGCAGCTAACCTGCATACTCAGCCCTAATGTTATTCTTATGGAGAATAAGTAAAGTTTTATATCTCCCTTAATTATTAACATAAATTAATAAAACTTAGTATGTAGCTTCACCTGGTTGAGTTAAATTGATAATTGCATAAAAACACATATTTTGTGCTCCTTGTTGCAGCAAACCTGCATACTCAGTCCTATGTTATTCTTATGAAGAATAAATAAAATGCTATAGATCATTTATTTATTAATTTATTTTTATAAAACTTGGTAAGTGCCTTTATGTGGTAGTGAGAAACATATACATTCATTGGAAATTCGCTGAGTACGCAGGTTTGCTGCGACGGGGGTATTTGTATTTCCCATAAGAATAACATTGGACAACGTACTGCGTTTACCGCAAAATGAAAATTCCAATTTTCTCCGCAACCAGCAATCGTAGAATAGTAATTCAAAATACTGAATTATTTAGTTTTTTGAGCTATTTTTAATGGTGAATAGTAATATTTTTTTATGTTTATGTTTTTTATGAAAAATCAAAAAACTGAAGTTTTGATGTTTTAAGTCCTGTAATTTCTGAACCCGAATTTTTACAGAAATGCGGGTCGTGTAATTTTATTGGAAAACTAAAGTTCTACAAACGACTAAGGTTTAATAAAAATCGTTAGAGCCGTTTTTGAGAAATTTTGATTTTTCATGTTTTTGGGGGATAATTACCCTTAAAAATCAAAAATTCAAAAAAGGAAAAAAGCATGGAGATATCGTGGATAAGCACCTACATACCAAATTTCATAAAAATCGGCCCATTGGTTAGGGCTCTAGCTCTGTACACATCCACACACACACACACACACACACACACACACACACACACACACACACACACACACACACACACACACACACACACACACGGACACACACACACACACACACAGACATCACGTAAAAACCACTTTTTTGGGTTCAGGGAGCACCAAAACAAATATTTCCACTAACAACTCAAATTCGAAAATTTTGACGAAAACAATACTTTCTCCATATACTATGTATAGGGGGAGAAAGTAAAAATTGACTTAATTAATTGACAATAACATAACAATTGCTTGTTTTACTTTAATCAACAATAATTTAATAATAACCTTTTCATAAAATAAAATAAAACTTCATATAGTAAAAGGATTCAGAACTTAAGACTTTAAATTATTGCTTTTCGGGATATGTCAGTTTTGGTTCTCAATGATTTTATCGGTTTTTAGAGAAAACCGAAACAGAGAACCATATGATATCTCTCGGTTTCAGTTCTAATGTGCATGGCTGCCAAATCGCATAACATCGGCCGTAATTGACAATCGTGCCATCGGCCGTAATTGATGATCGCACTGCGTAATCTCGACCGTAAATGATAATCTCGGCCATAAAAGACGACTGCACCGCGTCGGTTTGGCCATAAAAGATGATTGCAACACAATCGGCCGTTACAGATGACCAGACCACATATTACCTTTTCGGGGAAATGCCATCCTGAAATAACGCCAAATGTAAATTAAATCCAAGGGATTCTGAAATCTTGGGACCTGTCCATCCGTAATTACCACAGAAAACTTAGTAATAATGTATTCAAAACAATTTACCAGTCTGTTACTACATTTTGAATACATGTAACATATACTGAGAATAAATATTGAAATAACACATTCTCTTACGGCAAGTGCCCAATGCTTCCTGGGCAATTCATGTACTGCAGAAAACAATTGCAATTTTGTTTGACAGCGCAGAGTTACACTGTTATGTGGCCAGACCAGTTGGACACTTCATGAAGTGCCTAAATACACCATGTGCCCATGACATATACCTTTGATTTAACTTTCGATATTCACATTTCATATGAAGACACATAGATCCCTTGAAATGTTTTACAAAGTAAAAACAATTTTTATTTGTGGGATAGTAATTATTCTGTAAGGTTATTATCAAGGAGAACATGATTGTAAACAGGTTATGAAAATTTGAAAAGTAGTCAAACACCAGTGGCAGTTATTTAAACAAAGGAAATATTTATACTTAAGGAAATATAATGCTCAGTGGTTATATACCGGTACATGGTCATACATCTAAAAATTTGTCATTTAAGGGTTTCAAACAAAAACATGACAATGAATTTTGTCTATAAAAGTAACAGAAAATTTGGTAAAATTAAAGAGAGAATTTCGTTCAGACATGAGAGTTTGATTAAATAAATAAAAAAAAAAAATTAAACCACTTGGAAAACATCAAAATTAATTATTCTTGTGAAAAATTATGACTATACAGAATCTGAACTACTTGTTTATTATTTTATAAAGGATGCAGAAAAACAGAAATATTATACTTAAAATTTCTACACGTATAACAAGTTTATGATGCATAGAAGTAAGCATTTCATTTAACATAGCAACCTACCTGCAGGCTGTGCATTGTTTGTGTCAGAGGCCCCGAACACTGACGAGAAAGCCGTGTCACTTACGAAAGCGTTGGCAGAAGCCGGTGGAGCACTGTTGTTGAAACCTACCATCACAAAACGTGTTCACTTTGTTAAAGATGTATTAAAAAGAATGCAAAACCCTTATTTAATTTAAAATAGCAGCAATATAATTAAAATTTGAGTAATATTCGTTATTCTAAAATTTTGGCAGAGGCTTTGCAGGAATGTTAAAAATTATAGCTTGAGACACTGTATTGTATCACTAGACTGTTTCCTCCTTTTGAATTATTCCCTGTTGTCATCCAGCAGAGAAGGGAGGAGCTGTGATTATTTATGTATTTTTTTTAAAGTTTGTCACTAAGACAAAGCATTTGGCTTAGGCATTTTGTTGAGAAAAGGTGGGACACACAGTTAACTCACCTGAAGAAACTGGTATCGAAGCACAGAGCAAAGCACAAAGAAAATATATAGTTTTCGAGTGTTGTAATTTCTGCCATCAACTGTAATTTTACCCAAAAGACAAACACAGTTTGAGAAGAGGGTTTCCACTTTCAGGCATAAATCAAAAGCATATAAACAGAGTTACAAAAGGTCTATCATTATGAGTAAAAAATTAAACAATACGAAATTACACACTAAAAATCATTGAAACACAAGTTGGTGATGCCGGCAAGCGTTGGACACTTCGCTTATGTTCTTTTTTTTGTTTCTTCGTTGACTGCAGTGTTTTTAGCATTTCATTTTCAAACTACAACACTGTCAAAAGAAACTATGTAATTCGGTTTGGATTTTTAAAATTCCTAAATATAGGAAGCATTTTTAGGTCATATAAAGTTAAAACTAGAAGGCAGGCAGACGTACAGTAACATATTTTGTACACTGAACACCACCTTTGGGGATTATAATGATTAATAATAAAGAGCACATCTGCCGATTTAGCTGTCCCTCTTCATATACTCAACAAGTGGAAGGTCTCTCAGACAATCTCCTTCTTGTTAATCGCCTGTTTACCAAACACGTTCACTGTAGAGTGATCATACGGCTAAGCTGCCTGAAGCTACCCTTACTGCCCTGCTATTCCAAAAATGTTGCCCTCTTTTCCTAAACAGTCAACTAACTAAACTATTGCACCCTCATTAAAAAAAGGATGGCTCATTTCTTCTTCGATTAGTCAAATAAAACAAAACTTGGACAATGTTTGTTACCGAGTTCAATACATTACCACCAGCAGTAAAAACGGAGTACTGACTGGCCGCAGTACTGGCTTTACATGGGATTTCTGATTGACATCCCACCGATGTAAGTGTGTGGTATACAGTTAGAACGGGGGAGGCTGTAGGTTCTGTGCCGACAAGTGGGGAGTGTCACATACGAGAGGTTGCGTACCATTGGTCATCCACATGTTGTTGGCCGGCTGGGCCGCCGGGGCTGCTGGCTGGCCTCCTGGGCCTGAGAAGATGTCTGCGAACGGGTTACCCAGCTGGAGCAGGTCGTCTGACGCCTTGGTTGACGCCTGGGACAACATACAACATGGACTGTCACTAGCTAGCTCCCTTCTGAATGATAACATACCAGACAAATGTTAATAGGATTATATGATTGGATGTTTCAACTTTCTCACATTTTTTAGTTTACCTCTTCTATTTAAAAAAATAAATTTGAAATACTAATTTGTATGGTTTTTAGTAAAGTAACTTTTACAAACATGATGCAGTATTTGGAAGGTAATGAAAAATGAAGTGAGCCGCAAGTCAAAGATTAAAAGTAACAAATTATTTAAAAAAAAACTAAAGGCACACTTAGTTAACCCTGGAGGTAACTCAAGTGGTTCGTAGCATCAAAGAACCCGTGGGTTGGTAATTCTCGTGTAGGCGCGGGCAGTTTTTTTTTTAAATCAGCAGATACAAACATGTGGTATTAGCCAAGGATAAGTGTGCTTTTATTAAACGGCTTTCCAAAACTGAACACATTTAAATGGGCCAAAATACTCAAAATTACTTCTTCTCCGATGAATAGCGGCTAAACGAATGATCGGATCTTAAATCTGACGAAAAATATTAGTTGGAAATTAAATTTTCTACAACTTTTGTATTTAAAATTTTTTGCCATCTCTTACCGTTTCCGTACAAAACACGCTCAAAGTGGAAAAATCGAAAAAGTGGAATTTTCCCAGCCCCAAAAACTCAAAAATGTTAACTTTTGGTAATTTTTCTGGGAGTTTCTCATCAAGAGCTTTAATTCAAGTATGGGGTTGAGGGGGGTTCGATTACAGGAAGTGCCTCATAGTTTATGTCAGTGACTGAGTGAGTGAACCCGTCTAGCTTTATATAAGTAGAAGTTCATAGTTTCTTAATAAATGGGGATTCTTAATCTGAGGGGAGAAGTTTCGTGCTGACTTGAATAACGTTTGTTGAAAGAAAGAATATTTACTAGCCAAATTGGGTCTGTTTACAAATTTGCAACAATGAACAATTTTGGTGTGTCCAAAAGGAAAGTCCAATGGTAGTTTTCACTGAAGTTAAGAATGATTTAAAGATATTCAATTAAATTTAGAAAAATACAGTTCAAAATTAGGTAGATTACTTTTGAAGTTATAATACCTCAGAACATTGGGCTTGTTCTATTAAAATGTCTGTGTTCTTTCAAATGTCCCTTTACAGAATACCAAAATGGTTGTGGTTTACCGAGCTGCTACAAACTTCCTCGCTCAATACCAAATTTTGGGGTGAATCAAATAAAAAGGGTTAATTTTAACTGAGGTATTTTCTAAGCAGTACGTCCCTACTTAATGAATACTAATCAATGGAAACTTAGGTCATACTGGGTAAATTAGAGGAACAATGTCCTGCTAACAAATTTTAGTTGTTAACACATGGGCAGTAGGATCAGCAAGAAAGAGTCTACGTGAAAGTGAAGGTCTTGGAGCAAATCCTATTGTTGGCTGGCACAGGATTCACAAACACATGATAAAACACTGGTCACTGTAATTTTGATTCCTTAAGGACTAATTTTGAAAATTATATTATATTAAATTTTAATTCCATTGCAATTCTCTTACATTAATTATTATATTTAAAGTAAGTTATTAGTAAATATATTGAATTTAAGTAGGCTATTAGATGTGAATAGGCTGTGGATGATTAATTAATTAAATACATATTATTTAAAATAAACAGATAAATAAATATTATCCTATACATAGATAGGGGATGCTTTTCTGAGGAGTGGTGAAAAGGGTGATTTATATTGGAGAATTAACAAAAGGTAACATATTAAAATACAAGTAACATTTTATGGGGACAAATAAATTATATGTCACATTTAACAAGGAAATTTAATATTAAATAACATATTATGGGGAAATCATTGATTATCGTGTGGGAATAAATAATATATGAGGGAAATTAACACTAAACGAGTTCGCACGCAGCACGCTGACGTGAGGGAAGTGAATTTCCACATAAAAAACTATAAAAACTCAAAATCAGTTAAAAACATACATTTATTCCAACTTTTATTCAAATCTGAAAACATTGATTTTTTGGCTGTTCTGATGCTCCTGGTTCTATTTACCTGCAATGCTGGGAATACAATTTTGCGCATTATAAGGTTAGGAGAAGGTTAAGTCAGGCTTTAAAGTAGGTGTGAGGTTGTTGGGGATGATAAAAGTATACCAAAAAATGAATAACAGGCTTTTCTAATGTAAAATCCCCATAAGACAACGTACTGTGTTTGGTCAATACACATTTTCTTTAATAACTCGGTAAATATTTATGCTAGAATGACGAGAGAGGGCTTAAAACTTTCGCCTCTCTAATTTCCATCTTTTTACATGCATTTATTTTACATATGGGGCTTTTCTGACCCTTTTTGGGCCAAAAACTCAAAATTTGAAAGATTAATCCCCCAAAAAAGGGGTTTAGAGTTTTCCGATTGTTTTGCCCAACGAACTTGTCCAACCGATTACGGAAAGGAATGTCCCTACCAAATTTGAAGTAAATCGGACAAAAAATGTGACCGCTAGAGTGCAAACACACATATATATATATATATATATATATATATATATATATATAAAATTTTGAACAACCCCCCAAAACGTGTTCAGGGGGTCACGTTAGGAACTTCTATGGTGGTCCCGGACTTAAGTTTCAGTGTGCAGGTCATGCTAATAGTTCACTTTCCAAAGGAAATTCACTAATAATGAATGATATGACATGTAATACTATAATGCATAATACGAGAGTACAATTTAAATAAAAATTGTTTGTCGTAGTTATTAAGTTTTCCAATTTTTTACAAAATTACATATCTCTGACTCTTCCTGAAATAAAATATTTCCTGACTAACAGACAACCTGCTATACCTACCCCCGTATTACATGCTATCGCTCGGTATTTACCGGCCGACTCACCAGGTTGGGTTCCGCGGCAGGGGCTGGGGTGGAGAAGAGGTCCAGTATGGGCTGGTTGGCGGGGGGAGAGCTCACCAGGAAGGGGTTGGTGCCCGGCGCCGTCATGCTGGTCGGCGACTGGACCTTGGACTGGAAATGACAAATACATAGTTGGTTTTAAATATTATTTTAATTTACCCTATATGAGTAAGATTTGCTTGCTTGCTTGCAACTCTGATCTCAAAAATGGTGGGATAATGTTAATGTATTATATACAACAGAAGACAAAAAATAGGTAAATCTCTTTTCTTTAGGGGTGTGTGAGTACTCGAAACTTTGAGTTTTCGGCCGAGTATTTTAATACTTGAACTCGACTCGAGGTTTAGAAAAATACTCGAAAGTTCAAGCGAGTATTTCCCGCCGATTTCCGGACGATCGCTAACGATTGCGACCGGCCAAAACGCGTAGTAACGGCTTTAAAAGGCGATCACATCACGTGAAATTGGCTGAAAATGATGATCGGACCGCGTAATTTCGGCCGTAAATAACGACGCAAAACATAATATCGGCAAAAGTGGCGACCGGGCCAGTTAATATCGGCCCTAACTGACGATTTCGTCACCTAATATTGATTATAGGAGATGTATGGACCAGGTGATATTGGCCAAATGACAACCGGATCGTGTTTTATCGGCCGGAAACGAATGTCAAGCCGCGTTTTGTTTGTCAGTACGTAATCCAGTTTGATTGTACTGGCTAAAACTTAGTATTGTTACTCATGTATTAGTTAGAAACCATGTTTAGATTATCAAATCTAGGGTGGTATTCAAACCCCATTACTCTATTTTAAACTACCAACTGATGGGCAAATACTCGCTCGAAAATACTCGAAACTCGAAAATAATTGGCACTACTCGACTCGATTAAAAAAATCACTACTCGCACACCCTTACTTTTCTTAAAATTCTAAAAGATTGTAATACTGAGCTTGATTCTTACAAAATATTATCAATTTCCAAACTGAAAAATGTTAGTAAAATTACTGAATTCATTTCAGATGCAAGGTGAAAAGAGTACAGCCTTGTGGAAGTCTTACTAATTTGTTGGAGTTTCTAAACAAACGGAATCCATTCTTACATTTCAGTTTTCAGTGTGTTTGAATATAGTTAGGTAAAATATTAGTTTGATAAATAATGTGATTTTCATTTTAAATTTGTCAACAGTAACCATCAATAGTTTTAACAAATTTCCATGAAAGAAGCTATTATTATAAAGGATATTTAAACCTGAGACCATGAGAACTTTTTTTGAGGTCCACAATGCTAAAAACATCAATGGAAGCGTTCACTACGCTCTTCCTCCTTTTCACACATATCTGGGGCCAATGATCAAGGTTAAATCTCTTTCTTTAATCTTCAAGGAAAGTAATGGATCCTATAAGGTATGAATACTTTACATAACTGCCCCTTAATCAGTATATATAGTATTTTGAAAACATCTGTGGTGATTCATTTACAAAGTAAATACATTTTCAACAACTTTTATGCCAACTACCAAAAGAAAGAAGGATGTTGTAAAATAAATAAATAAAACGCTACTGTCTCCCATGTAGTTGTGTCTGGAGAATTTGTTCTTATACTTTTTTGAATTTAAAATTCATTTTTTGTATTTAATTAATTACTTGATTTGAGCCCATCATACTACTATTGCAGACCTTGTAATTTTTAAATTTGTAGAATCATTTTTACTAGTTGTCTTGTTGCTCCAATCCGAGCAAGTTTGTACCCAACGAAAGGTGTCTTCAGTTGTAAACAAACATAACAAAACATCCGATATTAAAACGAATGATAACAACGTACTTTCAATCAACACCAATTTCCATCAATAATAGACCAGCCTAACAGTGTTTGTCTCTTTGCTGATGATATAAACATAAAAATATCTGGTAAATCAAATGTTGATATGGAAATTTCATCTTTTGTTCATCTTTCTAGTGTCATTCAACATTTACATAATATGAATTTGTTACCAAATCCGGAAAAAACGAAAATTTTTAATTTCTCATTTTCAAGGCAAAGCTCAGCTAACACAAATATTTTCATGAATGAAATTTTATTAAGTGAAGTTAAAACAGTAAAGTTTCTTGGACTGAATATTGATGATAGATTTAATTGGGATTGCCATATTAATTCTGTTTGTAAAAAGGTATCTTTAGGCCTGTATGCGTTGAGGCAAATGTATAAATTTAGCGGTTTCAAAACTTCAAAAGTAATTTACCATGCACTGATTGAATCGCATATTTCTTTTGGGTTATGCCTATATGGGAGTGCATCAGTTAATAATTTGAATAGTATATTGATATTGCAGAAAAAAGCACTTCGTATCATGTTAAAATTAAAACCAAAAGAATCTGTAAAAGAACACTTTAAAGAAACAGGAATTATGACTGTGCACAGTTTATATATTTTTTAATTAATTCTTCACGTTAAATCAAAATTAGGAACAACTAGCGTACCTGGCGCACGAAATCGTGTGCTGTCAAGGAGAAACTCTGTCCACCAATGCGTGTAGGCAGTTAATCTTAAGTGTTGCTATTTAAAAAAATCAAGTTAATTCCATAATGATAAAAATTACTTTATTAATAAACCTTATAAAATTTCTCTATAAACAATATTGCGAGTGTAAATACGGTTGTCTCGACGAAGTCGGCCTTGGTGTTCTCCATCTTTTATGTAGACTTTAAGTCCATCAAATGATCGGGCTCTACTTACTGCGACATACAATTGGCCGTGACCAAACACCGGTTCTGGGAGAACTACTCCAACCTTACCCAAAGATTGGCCCTGTGCTTTGTTTATGGTCATAGCAAATGCCACAATTATCGGGAACTGTGTGCGCTGGAGACTAAACGGTAACAGGGTATCGGATGAGCACATATGTATTCGTGGTATAAGGATTCTTCTATTTGTTTGAGCTCCAGTCAATACTTCACAGTCAATTGAATTACGATGCAATCTCTTGACTCTCATCCTTTTTCCGTTAATTAGACCTTTTGCTGTATCAAGATTACGAATCAACATAACCACGGCGTTCTCCTTCAACTTGAGTTCATTAGCCGGAAGTCAGCTAATTGATAAACTATTCAAGAATTCCGTCGGGTAGTTGATATCGTCGCTGCCGTCTTCTGTGAGTACCTTGTCAAAACTATAATAAGTTGTATATTGGCCTGGTATTTTATCCAAAATTGTTGAATTTAGCGAAGAACAATCTTCGTTTTTCGGGCAGAGAATTGCACGATCAACGATTTCATCTGTCTCAATAATCTGCAAAATCGAACCATAAATGTCTTCAATTGGATCGCCGACACCAATGATTTGATTAGGTAACTCGATTATGTCTTCTCCTAGATCAAGCACCATTGTCAGCTTTAAAGATTGCAGCGACGTCAGTGCACCTTGCATCATTGTATCATCTAGAATCTTGATTAGGAGTAGTCATAATAAACATTCTAACATTTGCCGTTTCTTCTGGAGCTGCTTCTTGAACAACTTCGTGCATCATCTTGAAAGATTGAACGAACGGATTTACCGCTGCCAAATGTAAAGCAATTTCATTCATCACTTGCGGGTCACAGTTTTGGTTTGCTGCATCGTTGAGTCTTTCTCGATTTGCAATGTTGACGTCGTAAAAATATAACTCAGCATATTTCAGATGATGAATGTCGTGAGGGATAAGCCCTCCAATGCGGTGATAGATTGTGTCGTGAATCTTGAAGTTGTAGACACCGTTGGCAACACTGTCATCCAGATGACACTCGGAGCTAACCATTGCAAATGACGCGTTGAACGATCTTATGTTCTCAATATAATTCACAGACATCCGCTTTTGGGAGAGGTCCGTGGACGCACGATTTTCAAGTAGTCTTTGAATTACAGGTGAAACACGTAACGGTGGTAGAATAACTTTTCCTTTATGACAACAAAGGCTGAAGGTTCGGCGATCACCACTTGTTTGTTCGGCTTTGAAATTATATGCGGAACAGCTTATGCAGCGATTATCCAACAGTCCTAAATTGAATGTGAAATCTTCAGGCGGCTGTTGGAGAGCACACTTAAACCCAACACGGAAGGGTGCTTGCTGTATTCGGCTATCAACGACAATAGTATTATTTGTATTTCGTTCGCGTCTACCAGTTAAAGTTCGTCGGCCTCCTCCTCTTGGCCGTCCTGGTCGACGTCTTATAGTCTCCATTATGTCGAACGTTTTTTTGGTTATGTTTTGATTTTGTGCAAATAAAAACTGGTGTTTTGTTGCCAGCTGTACGTTCAATAACCATTTTTCAGGGTCCGATTTTATTTGTTTTATTTGTTATCCTTAAATAAACAGCTGATTTCTCGATCGTTGGTTTGTAACTGCATATTATGTCTATGGGGAAAATCACGACTTTGACCCCATATTTTCCCATGTCCACGGTGACTTTTATAAATTTTTTTAATTGATGGCAAAACTACATGCTAAGACCTTTCTAACGACACCTTGGACATGGTGATCGGTAGCACCACCGCTCCAAAACAATTATGACAAAAATATGCCTAGCGTATTAAAAATATAGATGCCAACATTGAATTCTTTTCATAACTATTCAACCAGGAAAGGTAATCAGCTGGCTTACAATAGGCATAATTTGTCAATATACAAGAAAATACCCTCTTATAATGGAGTTCAATTTTTTAACAAATTACCCTCAGGTATTAAAAATATTGCTGGCTTTAATTTATTTAAAAAACATCTGACAACATTTCTTATCAATAGACCATTGTATAAGACAGAAGAATTTTTTACTTATCTTTAAAACACTGATCAAATGGAATGAGTTTGTAAGTTAGTTTTCAGGTAAAAATTATGTTTTGGTTAGTTGGGTAGTTGTTTATACTGTATTACTGTATATTGTTGACGCCATTCTGTACTATTCTGTGCATTTTTTTAATAAAGTTATTTTGATTGATTGATTGATTGATTGAACACGTAGTTTAGACTTCCGCCGTCAGATAACGCCACTGTTCCGAAAATTCAGCCCTTTACTGTGTTTATGTGATGCCCCGTCTTATAATTCTGAGATGTATTGGCAAATCTATGTAAAAATACCTTTAATTTGGCACCTCAAATGTTAAAATCCGTCCAGCCGTTATCGAGTTATGACTGTGAAGAAAAAACCCCTAGCGTATTAATATTTAGATATCAGGTAAACATTTCAGGATTTCAGTGGGCCATGCTTTAGTTATGAAAGGGTATTTTGTGACAGGCTGTTTCTATGTATTTTAAGGTAAATGTTCTAAAAACTTTTCTGTAATACTAGCAGACTTATCTGATTCAAAAAAGCCTTGACCTGATGCAAATTCTAAGAAGTTTATTTGTTTCACACCTTCCTCGCGAACCAAGCATTCTACCATTGTGAGTTTGCTAAGCCATTAAATAAAACAGGGATGATCACTTCCTACATTTCATAACTAGTTATTATTTTTACTTTATTGCAATATGGACAGAGAGAACCAAATCTCCCATGTCTCATTTTCCTTTGTATTTGTTTAGTATTCATAGTTTCACTCCAATTCAAACAGACCACTTAAGCTCACTTGTGTTCCAGTGTTTATAGTGTTTACTTTTGCACTGTTAGCGATCACGCATGTCCTCCACCAAGGTAAGCCAGCATTTTCCACAAAATATACTTTTACAATAATATGTTTAACCTTTTTGGAAACCATCCACTTTCAGGTTTATATGGCCTTGTCCTCTAGCCCAAAAAGGTGAAATAGTTACTTATTTATTAAGAGTGCAAATTAGGTCGTTCTCGTTTGAGGTAAACCATGCGACATGTAGCGGAGCGCAGTAATTTTTGGAAAGCGAGAAAGTCACTTTACACTTACATTACATACACAATTTTTCATACAACTGCAATTTCGGATACAAAAATTCACTTTTATCCAATCTTGGCTGAATTCAAGAGATTGAGGTCACACACCAAGTCAGCTTAGTCCACATAAAGCAAAAGTCAATCAACTGTATTAATACTTCAGCGAGTTGACAATTAAGGTGCAGCAAGCGAAAAATACTTTTTCGGTCACTAAACAGAAAACAACTGTTTTGCAATGTGTTTTTAGGTAAAGAAGCATTTTAGGTGTAGTTGTAGGAAAATATTATTTTATGAAAAATGTTCCAATAAAAAAAGTTATGCCTTCTAAAGAAAAAGTCTGCTTATTTCCTACAACTACGCTACCACCAGGCGAGAACAAACAAAGGTGGTGGTGGTAAGTGTTTTTGATTTGATTATACACGTTTCCAGAAATTACATCGTAAGACCATATAAAGCGGTCGGACGACATAGCTTAAGCCTGAACACTGCTCTTACAGAAACGAGCAGACCTTCCTAGCAGTGCTCACCTTGTATTGGTTCATCGCCGCCTCCTCCTCGGCCAGCGCCTGCTGCCTCAGACTCTCCTCCACTCCCTCCGCCTGCTGGGCTGCCGAGCCAAACGCCGAACTGGTGGAAGAAAGTGCAGAGACACCACTCTTAACATCCGTCCGGTGACTAGGGACAACACACACGGCTACAGGAGTGTCTAAGCTACGTGCGCGGTGACTACAGTTGCCGCTCTCTCCAAGTGTCAGACGCCACCGTCACCGACGGTCAGAAATGAACTGACGTTAACGCTCTTCAAATGGATTCAATAATGAAACTTTGTGGAAATTTGAACCTTGAGGAAAATTTTAATATCGACAAAGGCGTACTCACACTTGGAGAATGCGGGCAATGTTTCACTTACCTGTAAAATTAAAACTATGTGCGCTGTATGTTTATTGACAGCGTTAAAACAAATAAAATAATGTCCTTTTAATATAAACAAAAAATTGTCTCGTGTATAATATTAGATTATAATTTATTAGATGTGACAGTAAAATTTCACTGACATTTACATTGTAGCAAAGAAATCATACCCAAAACTTAACATTTTGATAATTTGTTTTGAAATAATGTGAAATCTTGCAATTTTATTTGAAAATATAATTAGAAATTTGTTTTAAAATAAAGAATTTTGTTAATGATAGTTGAAGGCTTTCCTGTCTCAATTTATTTATAGTCCAAGGTTAATAGCATTTATTAGAAAATATAGCTTATGAATTGGGATAATTGGTATTTAATTATTGACACTAATTTACCTTAAATGACTTTGGTTTATCTTTTTAATACGTGATTTTTATTACTGATGAGTAATGTTCATACTCATAACTAATTAATATTGAATTATCACACCTTTCTTAAATAAATCAGATAGCAAAATCTTTAACAATTATTATTTAAGCTGGTTATTATAGTATAATCACATCAATTTTTAAAAGTCTGGCTCACACAACACATACTGAGAAACTGGTGTTATGATTACGAGCCTATTTGAGATTTTGAGTTATTTATCCTTTAAATCAAAATAAAACATATCTAACCAGTTAACAGTTTACTTTGCTCAGAGATGTATCAGAGCAATTATGTTAATCATTAAGGCGTGAGCAGTGCAAGAATGTAAGTGAATTGGTGTTTTAATGTGCTTTAAGTCTACAGTGATCGTTGATGACAAAGTTTTTGTTTTTTAATTATCATAGCAAAGTATTTTTCAGCAATTAAGTGTCATAAATTAAAGTACGTTTTTAAATTGTACAGTTTATGTTTATTGCTATATACAATCTTGAAATAGATTTAAATTTGTTAAAAGAAAACCAATCACAAATTCGGTTTTGTGTACTATCAAAATTAAATAATTACATTGCCATGCAGGAGACACCCATGCACTAGTACAAACAGGCATTACAGAAAACATGTATATTATATGGAAAAGGTAATATGAATTTAAACACATGACATACAGACTCTCTGATGATACAAATATTGTTCTGCTCTGACATAACATTATTCAAAAATGTTTGTCTAATTTGTTTTTAAATCAAAATTTGTTTAACCGTACTTGAAAGCATAAATTACAAACAAAATGTAATAATTAATCCATATTCAAAAAATTATTGGATATTTTCAATAATAACATGAATACTAAACTGTCTTTAATTTAGCTGGTGTCTTAGATTTTAACAGCAAAATGTTAGGATCCACTAAAAAAGTTAATTTAAATACGAAAAATGCATATAAGTTTGGAGGAAAATAAAGTGCAAACATTACTTGCAAGGTGTTGAATGACGTGACACAACTCCCAAGGTTGGAAGTAGGTTATAATCCATTTTTCAATAAAAAGGATTTAAGATTTTTTTATTTTGACTACAGCAGAACTTGCAAATTTAAAGGCTTAATCAAGGATAACAGTTAATTTATAACATACGTTTAAAACACAAACTTTATAGTTATTTAAAGTATAATACAAAAATTATCATTGTGGACCTACAATTAGTAATAATGAAAACAATATTTTTTATATTTTTATAAATTTTGAGATAAAAAGGTTGGTAAGATTCAGATAAAATTATGTAGGCCCAACAAATTTATTAAGACAGTCAATAACAAAAAACTAAAATTATTCAATTGCTACATTTATTAATTTATTACCAAATTTTTAGACTTAATGTAATTAAATGTCTTAAAACACATTAAGACCCATTTACACTTTCACCGTGCTCACTCCACGATGATAAATTATAAGATTGTACAAGGTAATCAATTTTGATCGGTTACACTGACCATTATAAGGGCAAATTGATATTAATATAATTTAAAAAAATCCCACTAATTTTCTACATGAAAAGTTTAAGCTAGAGGGTCTTTAAAAAATGAGGGACATTACAAAAATAGATGCAAAAAACACTTGATAACTTGGTAATTATTGGTATTTCATCATGTTTTATGCAACCTTTTTAAAAATACTTACTTTATATAATTTTTGACTTGTTTTACCAGCTGTGCTAATTTTTATGAATAAAAAAATGTTGAATCAAAATTTTTGCAAGGTTAACTTTTAGTGATGTCTTCAATGCAACATGGTTATTATTTCCAGCGGAAATGAGTTAAGGGGGCTCCAGTCACGTTTTCCAGCGGAAATGAGTTAAGGGGGCTCCAGTCACGTTTTCCAGTGGAAATGAGTTAAGGGGGCTCCAGTCACGTTTTTCATTTCTATCTGCTTCCCTCGTAAGGTCAACGTTAACTTTCAAAGTCCTTCCCGTTTCGTCCGTTTTAAATTACTCCTAAGTGATACAGAACATTTTTACCTAAGGGAGGGCTCCAGTCCTCTGCTTCTACCTGCTGCTTCTTTATTCTTGATTTTGATTCTCTCATAATACCACTGTTAACTTCCAAATTCCGTCCATCCTCAATGGATATTCCGATATCGTTGATTTATAGCTCATTTTGAAGAGCTAAAAAATATCTAGCAATTTCAATAAACAGAATATTTATATCAGAAACAGTTAGCTCGTGAAAAACCGCAAACATTGAATATTTTGGAATCTTTTCAACAATTACTATTTGAGATGTAAAGATTCTGCTTACTGAAATTGCAAAGAAATTTTTTCTTATCTTTAAAATTAGCCATAAATCAACAATTTCAGATAATCTGTTCAGGATGGATAGAATTTTCAATTGTCTTAGAACTAAGAAATCATAAATTCTTTATTCATAATCTTCAAGTTTAGAATACATGTCAATTTGCTATTTACATAAGTAAATACAATACAGATATGGGCGGAGCAGGTAGATGCAGAGGACCGGAGACCCCTCTTAGGTAAACATTTTCTGTAGCACATTAGATTAATTTAAAGCCAAATCCATTAGCGATTGTGATTATCGAGGCGGGTGCAGTGTAAGGCTCACCTGGCAGATTGTGTCGGCGTGTTGGCAGCCGAACCCTTCTTGCCTTCCAACGCCGCGAGATGCTGCTCTAAAGCGTCCAGCAGACTGCTCGGAGCCTAAACATACGACAAACATGAACAACCCACACTAGACAACATACAGCTTACTATGTGCGGTTTGTAGCGGTTGTATAGTACTCTCTTACTAATTTATTTAAGATTTTATATTTTGTTAGTGGTAGGATTAATGGTAAGTTACTTTAATATTTAATAGATGTTTACAGCTTACTTCCACTTCAACATACGAACCAGACTCAACAATCCTTTTTTAGAAGTGAAGGTAGAATTTACCTTTCTGATATTGTAGCTGCCAATATATTTGTGGAATTTTACAAAATCCATTGTATTATTAAGAAACTTTTGAATTTAATGTCCTGTTATGGTTTTTGAGTGTAAACATTTGTTGTATACCTGTTTAACGCATTCACTGCGTTAATCGTTGTATATTCAGGATAATTACATTTGTTTCTTTGTTAGGCAACCGCCGGAAATCTGGCGCGCCGCACTGAACGTGTTAAGGGATTTTACCAAGGGCAGGATCTGTACAATGTGGCTTCCTGTTTCTCCTAACCCAGCAGAGTGCACCCCATACTAAGTGAGATGTGAAGCCATACAAATTTAGCACAAAGTAGCTCCAGAACAAAAGCTTTGCAGATATGAGGCAAAAGCGTTAACACTTGCACTTAAGGACAGTGATGGAAGATCCCCAAACAGAGACATTTTATTCCCCCTAGCAGTTGGGCTTAGTTGTTGTATATGAAATTACAGTGGTCAAAAGCTAAGTGTGATTTATAGTCCCGGAATGGACTGACTTTTAGAGTGTTAGAATCGCTGTAACAAGCCTCAGTTAATTTTAGTGCTCCACCAAGACACTAACATACTCCAAGCACCCAAAGTCGTGAATTGGAGGATTCAATTAAATTAGACAAGCAAAATAACACGCAAGGTCTATTATTGACGGCTGATTACAAATCTAAGATTTTTGTATTTTTAAAAAGAACAACGTATAGTTTCCTAAGACGAAAGAGTGTTAATTTTCACAGCATTGGCAGTTTTTAAAATGAATTAGCTTGAACAATATAACTGGTTTAAATTTTTAAGGTTAATGGGAAATTTACTTTGTATTGGAAAAGTCATTTTTTTACTGATAGAAAACTTTTTATAGTACTCTCTTACTAATTGATTTAAGATTTGATATTTTGTTAGTGGTAGAATTAATGGTAAGTTATTTTAATATTTAATAGATGTTTAACAGCAACTTTATAGAGAATTAAATATGTACAACACAGTTGCCAATGTATTTTAAAACGTACGTGACAAGTTACCCAAACCCGAACTTTTATTATTTTTGTTTTACCTGTATATGAACGGTCCTGAGCTTTAAACACAAAAAACATGCCTGCGAAAAAAATAACCTGATATTATTTAATATCAAAGAAATTATTACATAACTAATTAAAATGAAATTTTTAGTGATTATGGTGCAGTGGTTTTTAATAACTAACAATGTGATAAAAGAGGTGAAAGTAAATTTGTTAAAACAAAACATTTAGGTTAAAACCACCATGATAAAGTATAGTAAAATAATTTTTGGTGTAAGGGAGAAAAGTAGAAAAATGTGTGTTATTATAAAGATGTTGTTATTATAAAGATGTTGTTATTATAAAGATGTTGTTATTATAAAGTAGAAATATTTTTAACACAATCTTTCAGACCAAATTTATAATGAAAATTAGGTTTTTAACCCTTTTAGTGCCAACGTTCGATTAATCGGACGTCAAGAGTTACAGTCGAAAAATGCCAACGTCCGATTAATCGGCCGCCGTGAGGTCCGCGCGAAAAGTGCCAACGTCCGATTTATCGGACGCCGCGAGGTCCACGCGAAAAGTGCCGACGTCCGATTTTACGGACGTTGTGGAAACGCGCTGTATTTAGGTTAAAAATTGGTATAATCCCCATGATTTTATGTTTATCATAACCACAATTAAACGTACAATTCACCGATTCTTTTATATAGTACTTCTGTAATATTTAGTCGGCTGTGATCACGCAACAAAATTTCTCCATGGCAACGTCAGCTGACGACACCGGCTGATGTTTGTTATTGTTATTGTTGTGTTCGGCTGCTAGTGGTGAGTACTGAGTTGATGTTTTGTTTATTGTGGCGTAATTATGGAACGAAATCGTTCAAGATCTCCTATAAATGATGAAGCTATTGATGAAATTCTTGATGACTTCCTAGACAACAATTTTATTAGTGATGTTCCGGACGAAAGTGACAATAACGACGAAATCAGAGAAAATGAAAGTAGTACTAGTGTTGCAGACGATACAGACAGCGACCCCGATTACGGCCCGAACACAGATTTGCGAGGAAATAAAAGGCGTTTTCTTTCTTTAAATGTTGGAAGGTTAAATTATAATTTGACATCAAGTTCTGATGAAGATGACCCCCCGCGCCGGCCCCTCGTTACTGCTTGCCTGGCTCCTGAATCTGCCAGCACTTCAACAGCTAGTCCTAGGCCTAACCCTACTGCATCTAGTTCAGTGCCAAGGCCTAGAGGAAGGCCTCGAAATGATGTAGACCTTAATGTCGATGGTGAAGAGGATGTGAGCGAGGATGAGAATGGTACTGGATGGACGGAAGTGACTGAGGGAGCTGATGAAGGTATCACTCACAACTTTGATTTTCATGAAATTCCTGGGGTAAAACACTGCCCTCCAAGAAACTCTCCACCTATAGACTATTTTAAATTATTCTTTACTGTTAATTTGATCACTACTTTTGTTGAGAACACAAACAAATATGCCAAGAAGTTTATCGAAAAAAAACCGAGACCGATTAAGACCACATAGTCGTAGTAACAAGTGGAAAGACGTGACACTCCTCGAAATGCAAGCGTTTATCGCTGTGCTGCTTAACATGGGGCTTATTAAGAAACCTACAATATTTAGTTATTGGAACACTGCCAGTAGTCAATTTACCCCATGGTTCACCAGAATGTTTAACCGTAACAGATTTCAGGCCATATTGCAGTTCTTTCATATGGTGGATACATCTTTGCTTTCCAAACCAACAGAACCTAACTACGACCCTTGCGCTAGATTTAGTCCATTGATAAACCACTTTAACAGAGTTTCTAAGTTTCACTTTACCCCAAATAAGAATGTCTCTATAGATGAGAGTATGGTAAGCACCAAATCTCATTCTCAATTGCTCCAGTACATGCCTAAGAAGCGACATCGCTGGGGCGTTAAGCTCTGGTCTCTTTGTGATGCTGTTTCTCATTATTGCCTTACTTTTTTTGTTTACCGAGGTGCTAAAGGTGCTGACAAGAGAGAAATTAAGAAAAAGGGACTGGGTTTCTATGTGGTCGAAAAGTTGCTGCAAATGACCAATATGTTTCACAAGGGCTTTCACGTCTTCGTAGACAATTACTTCACCTCATTGAAACTTGCGAAGTATCTATATTCTAAGTTTACCTTTTTAACTGGTACTCTAAAAAAGTCAAGGAAAGGAGTTCCTCAAGAGATGAAAAATAAGTTTGATGTTGGAATGACTAAGTATTTAAGAAAGGACAAAATGACTATTGTAGGCTATCGACAAAAGAAATCACAAAAAACTCAAGTCCTACTTCTTACGACGGATGGAAAAGCAGAAAGCGAGCGACGAAGCAAAGGAAGAGGTGCTTCAGTACATGTTACAAACAAACCCAAAATTATTAGGAATTACAATGACTTTATGGGGGGTGTGGATGGTGGAGACCAAATGCTTTATGAGTATCTTGATGATAGAAGAACCATTAGATTTTGGAAGAAAGTAACATTCAATATATTTTCCCGGATGATGTTAAATTGTTACTTACTTTACAAGTTGAACACAGATAGGCCCGTTACCAGATACCAGTTCACAATTAATATAGTTGATGACCTCTCAAAGGATTGGTTACTCCAACAAAGTGCTAGACCTGGTATTGCTGATATAACCAACATAACTCCTACGCGTCGCTCCTGGGGTGGACCTTCTGGAGATTCTCCTGACCAATTTTTTGAAAAAATTCCTGACAGGAGAGAGAAGAACTGCTGTGTGTGCAGTGCTCAGAGCACAAAAGCTGGTGGAAAAAGAAAAAAATCCAGTTATATGTGCAGAAATTGCAAGAAGGGCATTCACACTAAGTGTTTCCCACTTCACCATTGTTAGGCGTAATCGTTGCCATAGCTTTCATGTATATAGACTGTAAATAATTTTAATAATTTTTTTATTGACAAGTGATATCCTTAGTTATAGGTCTAAGTAACTTTACCATGTCCTGAAAAGTACAATGAAGGCATAATTAATAGTTTTTCCTACAGAAATAGACTTGTGCCTATTACTACTAGTGATTTATCCAGTATTTGGCTAAAAAATTGAGTGCGGCATTTTACAAAAAGTTGTATAATTCAATTATTTTTTAACCTATAGTGATAAAATTTTGCATACATGTTAAGAACTTCAATATGAACAATATAATACATCAAGACTGCAGCTATACAATTTTTTTCAATCTTCAAGGTAATACCAAATAAAAGGATTTAAAAAAATTTTGAAGTAAGTCATGTTATTTTTTATCTTAAGCAAAATGTGTTTCTGAACAATTAAAAAAAAATTTATTGAAATATCTTAAAAAATAACTTTTTTATGAATTTTTAAGTAAAATCTAACAAAACCGTCTATAAACGAATGAAATTATTAGCGCGCCATATTGAAAAAGTGTGTGGTATTGAGGTAGCAACTTTTTTGTAAACCAAGTAATATTTTGGTAATAACTTTTTTGACATTTTCTGGCACTAAAAGGGTTAATTAGGCATAGCAGATTTGAATTCTCAGATTTTTATTCTATCTTACTTTTATTTGATACTATAAATGGCAGAAACATAAAATTTTATTTGCGAAAACCACTGAATAAATATTCAATGTAATTTAAAAACATATGTTGACCGGGAATAATACATTTAAAATACCCCCGTCGCAGCAAACCTGCGTACTCAGCGAATTTCCAATGCATATATATGTGACTCACTACTACATAGAGCTATTTACCAAGTTTCACAAAAATACATCCATAAATAAGTGATATATAGCATTTTATTTATTCTCCATAAGAATAACATTAGGGTTGAGGACGCAGGTTTGCTGCAACGAGGAAAATAAGTAATTTTTTTGCAATTATCAATACAACTGAACCAGGTGAAGCTACATACCAAGTTCTCTTAATGTAGGTTCATAATTAAGGGAGATATACAACTTTACTTATTCTCCATATGAATAACATGGGGGCCGAGTATGCAGGTTTGCTGCTACGGGGACTATCAACAAAAAACTTGTTTCTTGTGGTAATATCAATATACCACAACTAGTTGAAGCCACATACCAAGTTTCATCAATATACATTCATAAATAATCGAGATATAGAATTTTATTTATTCTCCATAAGGATAACATTGGACAACGTACTGTGTTTAGCACTTTGAATATCTCTGCAACGGTTGGACGTAGAACAACGATTAAAACACCAAAATGTTTGTTTTGTTGAGCTAAACACTAAACAGAAATGTGAAGTTTTTAGTAAAACTATCTGAGAAAAATCTAAAAACCTTTTTCCCATAAGATTAACATGGGACACGTTTTTTTGGATTTTCTCCGCAACCACTTAACCTACGTTAATGATTTCAAAATACTAAATTATTTGTTTTTTTAAGCTCTATAAAATGGCTATAACCAAAATTGAGTGTTTTTAACATTTTGGGGTCAAATTTGCAAAAAACCGATTTTTGGAAAATTGTAAACCCCCATAAAACCCCCTTCCCATAGTGTGATCGATCTGGTTTTCGAACTTAAAGTCATAAATGCTACTCTCCACATTTGTCCCAAATTTCATCAAAATTGGGTGTTTCTTTCAAAAGTTATCGCGGTAACGGACACACACATATATATATAAATTTGAAAGAATAGTGTTTTTGGCATCTGGGGACCTCAAAACGAAAAGTTATCATGGTCTCGGGCTTAAGTCTTACCATGCCACCTACGGTAATAGCTTCTTCCCTATAGGGGAAATTGATTAGAGTTTATTGTTGTTTCTTTATTAATAATAATTTTAAACTACTTAATATTTTTTCATATAGGAGACCAATACTTGCATTTAAGTGGCTTAATGATGAGTTAGAATTTTTTTAGTCACCCGCTAAAAAAGAGAGTCATTTAGATCTACCAGCTGTGAAGGGTAGTGTAAAAAACAGTTGACCAAATAAATACTCATCAACAAACACCGGGACACATTTAAATGATGAAGCGAAGTGCAGAGGCTACTGGAAAAACTAATAAAGTTTCATGATCGTGTTTGTTTGAAAGCCATTAATAGGAATTTAAGCCTTTCAGAGACCACATGTTTTTGAAAATTTTATAACACACCAAATAAAAAAAGCGATAAATCAGTTCAGATAAGGTTGTTTATTTTGAGGCAATGGCTGTTAACAGTAAACCCTCAAAGTGCCGTATTAATCTGATCTAATTCCAATACATTTAACTAGCTTATTTCACTCATGGGGCAGATTTGTTGTAAATCTAACATGATACAGTACGGTAACAACTGGATTGATTATAACAAGATTTCTGATGGAAACAGACCAACTCTCTCAGTCTTTCATTTATTATTTCATGTTCCTATTCATATACCTGTAATTAACAAATATTCTAAATAGCCTAAACTTTGGAGTGCTCACCTCCCTAGAGTTTGTCAAGATCAAACTTTGGAAAAATCAAATTTGTGAGAATCCAAAACGAAAACATGCTTCACAACATTAATAATACAAACTTCTAAATCATTATTGCTAGTACAGCGACAACGACCCCTAAGCGCCTATTGGCTTAAGTGAGGTGCTGTATATTACCTTTGTGAGGTCCGGAATCTCCCCTTTGTCGATCCCCACATTCTCAGCCACCTTGAGGAACTCTCCCACTCTGTCCATACGGATCAAAAACTTCTTATAAAGGTCCAGAGCTTCCCGACACTGCTTCTTGTTCATGTCAAAATATTTTTCTGCAAACAAACCACTGTATCAAGTTTTTGTTTTAATGATTGATCACTACAGCTAACAGATGATTTTGAGCTAATTTGTAAATAATAGCATGCAAGCGTACTCCTCTTGACTGACCGCTTATTATAAAATTAAATGTTAAATTAAAATGGAAATTGAATGACATATTAATCGGACACAAGTATTTGGTCTCAAGTAATGCCGCCCAAACACTTTGACTGAGTCACTTTTCTCCTGTGAACGTTGCTCATCAGCAATCAACAAATGTGAAACCCTGGGCTACGTAAAAGATGGGCTACTGGTTCTGAGGTGGATCGGGCAAACGAAGAAATTCAGAAGACATGTAAACATTTTCCAAATGTCACTTATGTGGGAATTGGTAATATAGGTCGTAGGTTTCATACATCCTATGGTCTTCACCTTAACAGACTTGGTAAGACTATTGTAGTTGATAAAATCTTAAAGTCAGCAAAATTATTGTCAAATGAGGATAAAAAGCAAGCAATTCCTGTTAAAGAATGTTTTTTAGGCCAAGCAGTAGAAATCTCAAATTCATAAGTGGTACTGCTGTTGGTAGTGTCAAGGTTGATAAGACTGTCAAAATTTTACAAATCGATAGCCAATGTATTCATAACAAAGTATTAGAATTAGAATATTTAGCACATCGTGAACAAATTGACATTATTTGTATTAGTGAGCATTGGCTTAAGGAATCTCAAATTTCTCTGTACGCTCCAACTGGATTTGAGGCAGTTGGCTTTGTCTGTCGTGAAACTAAAAAGAATGGAGATGCGGGAATTTTTATAAACCCCACTCTTGATTTTAGTGAAATCGACCTCAATAAGTATAACTGTGAAAACAATATTGAAATTTCTGGTATAAAATTAAAATACATAGCTATTGTCTCTTTGTATAGGCCACCTAGTGGTGATATAAATATTTTCTTTGTAAATTTTGAAAGAGTTGTAAATGCTGTGATGAAGATGTCATCAAATATAATTGTGTGTGGTGATTATAATATCCAATTTCTCAAAATGAGTGATCCTATCACCATCTCTTTTCTAAATATTTTGAGGTCACTAAATTTGAAAGTTACCAATCACCTTCCAACAAGGAAAAAATCTTGTTTGGATAACATTCTTGTTAATTTTTCAGAGGATTGGTATGAAATAAAACTCTTAAAAGATTGTATCTCGGACCATGATCCCCTGCTTTTTAGTGTTAAAACATTTTTTAGCTAAGGACTATCAAGACAATAGTTTGATTGAAAATAGACTAGTTCGTAAGCAAAATGAAAGTCAAGTTGCTCTTTTTATTGGCAAATTGTCGGTTGAAAAGTGGGAGATGGTTGATCACTATTTAAATGGTTTTATTGATGTAGAAATGTTATGTGATAGTTTTTTCAACAGATATGTTAGTATTTGGCACTCGTCATCTCCTTTAGTGTTATGTAAAAGTAGTTGTGCAGGTCCAAAAAAAAGTTTAATTGGTTTAATGCTGACTTGAAAAAAATGTAAATATCTTATGTTAGGCTATTATGATGTTTTCAAAAATATGGAAAGAAGTAAGTCTGAATTGACTGAGGCAGCTCGCAAAACTTATTTATTTTTCAAAAATCAGTACAAAACTAAGATAAAGGATGCCAAGAGACTGACTTTTGAGCAGTACATTGACAGAGCAAACAATAAATGCAAGGCTGCTTGGGAGGTGATCACATCTGAAACAAAGAACACTACAGGTACGAGGAAAGTTACACTTAATCCTGATAAACTTAATAATTATTTCCTTGATTCAGTTTCAGATTTACATGGGAAAATTCCCTCCACTAACACACCAGCATTAAATCTTGCACGACGACTAAAACACACTACACCAGATTTCATGTGGAGGGCAATAACATCTGATGAGGTACAAAACAGTTTCTAAACTTTCCAATTCCAAGAGTACTGATTTTTATTGGATTTAAAATTATTTACTTAAAAGTACAATTATATAATTTTGTGAACCTTTCACTTTTGTTATCAATCAATGCATTCTTCATGGTTATTTTTCGGATCTTTTCAAGATATATAAGAACCTTAGCCTTAGCTTTTTGACACCTGTTTTCAAAGAGGGTGATAAAAATTCACCTCAAAATTATCGCCCGGTGTCTATAGTTCCTATTTTTTCCAAGGTTTTTGAATCTATCATGTATACTCAATTAGTTTATCATTTTGAGTCTAATAACCTCATTAGCAACTGTCAGCATGGCTTCAGATCAAAATTTTCCGCTGTTTCAAGTCTGGTTCAAGATGCTCTATTGGCTTTGGAGAAGAAAGAATCTGTCACCCTTACGCTTTGTGATTTAAGCAAAGCGTTTGATTGTGTTGAACATGAAATTCTCATGGAAAAACTCTGTTTGTATGGGTTCGCTAATGACTCACTTCATTTAATTAAATCTTATCTTACTAATCGCAAACAATATGTATCAATTTCTGGTCTTGATTCATCAACTCTCTGTCACCACAGGCGTTCCGCAAGGATCGGTTCTTGGTTCCTTCCTGTTTATAGTGTTTGTCAACGACTTGCCTTCCAATGTTCCTTCAAAAGTTGTAGTCTATGCAGATGTAATAATTTGAAAGACTTGAATGAAAGGGTGAGACAGGCCTTTATTTCTGTTGAAAATTGGTTCTCTTCCAACAAATTGCTTTGTAACAAAGATAAAACGCAAGAATTCTTGCTCAGCCTATCACATTTTAGTGGTCATCAGTCTGTCAAATTGCTCGGTTTCCACATTGACAACAAATTGAACTGGAAATCACACATAATTAATGTATGTAATAGAATCTCAAGAGTATCCTTTTTAATGTGGAAGCTCAGGGACTTCGTAGGAGATGCTTATTTGAGGGCTGCTTATTTCGCATTTTTTCAGTCTCATGTCTCATATGGTATCATCCTGTGGGGACACTCTAGTGCTGTTCATGAAATTTTGTTAATTTAAAAGAAGGTGATTAGGACTATTTGTAGAGCAGAACATGATGCACATTGCAAACCGCTTTTTATTGATTTGAATATTATGACAGTTGTTAACCTCTACATTTTTTACATTCTAACTTACACTAAATCACACATTACAGAATTCATTGATAGGCACACCATCCATCATCACAACACCAGAAACAGGAACAAAATTGATCTTCCACAACACAGGCTGGCCAAATCAGGTAACTCTTTCAAATTCGATTGTGTGAAATTTTTTAATAAGTTGCCTCATTCAGCTCGACATGTTTCCACAAACAGGTTTAAGTCAATTTTAAATCAATGGGTCATCGCCAATCCTTTTTATGGAATTGAGAAATTTATGGAATGTAAACAGTACATGACCTTTTAAGGTATGTAGGTCTAGCAAGAAGCTTATTTAATTTAGTTTTAAGAACTTTTGTTTCCCTGTAGCAGCAAACCCGCATACTCAGCCCTAATGTTATTCATAAGGAGAATAAGTACAGTTTTATATCTCGCCTAGTTATGAACATAAATTAATAAAACTGTGTATGTAGCTTCACCTGGTTGAATTATATTGATAATTGTACAAAAACATAACTTTTCTTAGTAAATAATACAGTTTTTATTTCATAATTTTAGTTGTTATCTCAATATATAATTTTTCGAATCCTATATTCTAATATGAGTAAGGTTTGCTTGCTTGGTTTAATGGTTGCTTGCTTGCAATTTAGATCTAAAAAACTGCTCGAATGATTTCTTGTTGGAAATAACTAATTTTTGGGCGAAAATAAGGACTTAGACTACTCAGAACTATTAAATACTGCTATTAATATAAACCTGTTTTATCTGTCCTTTAATTAGGTTTGGTTACGTAAAGTCTATTCAAAATGTCGGATATTTTCTTTGGATATTATCATATCTATAAAATAACTACATAAAATCCTAATTACGTAATTCATATAGTTCAAATTAAGCCCTCTCCACACTGGCGTGGGAGCGGGAGCGGTTGCGATCGCGTTCTAGTACCAATAAATTATATATATTAATCATTTAAATTAACCTGTCTACTAACCAAAGATTTTAACCACCATTTTAATCGTTAAAAGCTTAATATTTTGAAAACGGCAACATATTGAGTTTTTTATCTGTGTATTTATTAAATGTAAAATTTAAAAGCAAAAATGATGTTATAAAGTTGTTAAATGTAACTCGACGCATAGCTGAGCTATTGCAGTTTTTATGAGTAAAATCGTGGGCATTCTGACGGAATTAGGGACGTTCCGATACTTTCAATACCTACTCGTATCGAAAGTATCGGAACGTCCCTAATTCCGTCAGTGTCGATTCTGTGATTTTAAAAAGAACGCTTCGGTTGTGATATTATTAACATATCGTGTGTGGCGATTTGTTATTTGTTTTGTATATTTTTTAGTAACATATTAAATGGATTAGTAAAGGACCAAGCATAATTCTGAGGGAGACTCGCGCTATTGCCTTTGGGGGGGTTGGGCACCCCTGCGAATAGCCCTTGCAATTTGTTAGCGTAAGTGTAAATTTCAAGAATATACAGACACGTCACTCAACAACTCGACTTCCCTGTTGTCAAGTTTTGCTAGCGGCTCTCACCACTTTTTTGATGGGTGAGAATACATTGCAGATTTATTGCTCATGAATATTTCCATATTTCATTATCCACAGGGCACTAATTCATGAGAATTAAAATGATTCAGGCCAAGTTAAATAATCAATGATAAAAAAAGTCCGGCAGTTGAAGCGTTACGGATACCAGTGCCTACCAAGCAGGTTGATGATGCTGTCATTGTAGCCTGCAAAGAGTCGTATGAGGTCTCGGAACAGCAGCATGAACGCCATGTTGATGACTCCGTTGGTGAGGTCCTGCGCGGTGCAGTCAAACTCCAGCAGTGCATCTAACTGCGCCTGCAGCGCGGGCAGTGTCTTGAGCAGCTTCTCTGCGTTCATCGTCCGCAGAACGCCATCCTCCTTGCTGTAAGACATCAACATACCACATGTAAGTGATCGTTTCCAGGTCTCTTGCGAACTTACGGTTCAATAGTGTTCAAAAGTTACACATCTTGATGTTCTAGAAGGGACAACTGCAGTTTTCCTGAAACATAATCCATAAGACCAATGAAACATTATGAGACCAATGTATACAAATAGAAAATAACAGCTAGAGTGAATTACATTAAGCCAACGGTCATTAGACATTCAAAAGATTCCTAATTGACCTCATAACCTCTTCTAAAAATTACAACCAGTTTTGATTAAAATAATTCATAATAAAACCGACTGACACTAGTGGTCGAAGTGTAACTTTGATATAAACAACATCAAAACACATATGATTGCTCGAAAACAACAAATATACCTAATAGCGCGACAGTTAAGACCTAGTTGCAAAATACTGCAAGCCGACCTAAAACTATGAGATTTGGATTTAAAATTAACAAACCTCAAAAAATCACAAGCAAAACGCCGTGTAATCTAGCCGAATGTTCTAGGAAGTCAAGTACAACAAAATCGAGATAAATATACAATTGTTTACCGGTTTATACTTCTATGATATTGACAATTTTCCGTTTTCGAGTTTTAACAACCTGGCAAATGTAAGCATCAAATTATACCACCTCCAGAGATGCTTACCCTCTCTTGACTTTGCAGAAGTCGAAGGCCACAGTTCTGTAGGACATGGCCTTCTCATTGAGATACTTGGCATATCGCCTGATGAATGGTGACATGTCATAGCCTGGAACACATGTGCGAGTCTCTAGAAAACATAAAGCCATCATTCGTGTAACAGGTCAAAATAAAACCATCATTCGTGTAACAATTCAATATAAAGCCATCAATAACGTAACAGTTCACAATATAAAGCCATATTTTATGTAACAGTTCAATATAAAACCATGATTTACGCAACAGTTCAATATAAAATGTCATCTTTATCTGAATACTGGGCAACTTTATCTGAATAGTGGTCAGCCATAGTTTCAAATCAAGATGTCAGGGGTTGGATTATATGAGTGCCAACATATCTTTGAAAGGTTCTGGAGTGTGTCCTCTAACAACGCTAATTCATGATTTCACAAGTGTGAACAAGTAAAAAATAACAAACACGAATGCAAGGCCAAAGAAAATAAGAAATTTCTTAAGAGTTTAACAGATTTATTTAAGTGTAGCTCTTAAAAATTAGAACTAGGCAAAAAAAATATTTTTGACTGTCCAGCCTAGACCTTTGGGTGATTAAAATCATTCGCTCAGATTATTAGCAATATTACTAAATACGGATTAACAGATCCAGAGAATCTACATCACAGATTTTACAATATTTAAAAAATAATAAGTCATAAGCCTCAGAGACAGGTAGTCTAAAGTAAACCATAATAAATACCATAACCTTCTGAGCTACAGCATTACATTTAATTTTAGTACCTCTTGGTACAGAATATATCAATCAATACCTTACAAAACGTATTTTGGTATCATTGAATCTTTTACATCCATCATAATTATTTTTCGGGGCTAAAATAGTTTTTTTTTTTCAAATCAATGTTATCTATTCTTAAGTACCTTAATGTAATAATAAAAAATTAAATTAAATTTTTAACAATCTACTGGGTATGCACAAATAATTCAACAGGATTTTAAATTAAATTCTTCTAAAACAACTAAGCCCAACAGCAATGCAAATTTATATGCTAACAATTTATAAAGGCGATCTCATTTCAATGCTAATGAAATGAAGGGAGAGCTATAATACAGTTGCCAAGCACAAACAAGTGAAATCAATACTTCACCGCTTCAAACTACATGATTATAACAATCTAAACACTGTTTCTAATTAAAGGATCTAGTTTATTTGTGTTTGAAGGTAAGCAAAGTACAAGCGTTAAACAAATTCTATAAAAAAAAACTAAAAAAATGGTAAACCTAGTTTATAACATATTCAATTTAGCCTTACAGTAATAGAAAAATAAAATAAAACTGCTCACAACTACGCAACCTTACTCAGGATTTTTAGGAAGTTACCAAAAGGAAGATTTCTATTCGCAGGTGTACGGATTTCGGGCACAAATAATGCAAACACATATTTCAGATAATCTTGAAGTACTGAAAACACGTTATCCATAAGTAGTATTTTTTATAGTGTGATAAATTATTTGTTATTGAATGTCCTGTACTATTTACTTTCATATGAACCAACATTTACCTCAAGACTCAAGACACATAGATTCCTGTGTATAGATTAGCTAAAACTGGTAATAGTCATAAAATTAAATTGTATTAGATTTTCAATAAACTACACTTGTCTGCCAAATTTGTAACATTTAATTGATTTAAAGCAGAATTAGCTGAGTGGCTCACCGAAAACACATATTATTGTATAAGAAGAGTATTTGGAGTCTGATATTAGCATTAATTTTTAGGTTTAGAACACTTTGTAATATTGATTATATTGTATTATTCTGACTTAATTTTTAGGTTTAGAACACTTTGTAATATTGATTATATTGTATTATTCTGACTATGTCTATTCCTTGTAAAAAGGTCAATGACAATAAAGCTCTTGATTCTTGATGAGAAAATAAAGGATCAAATCTCTACTA
The DNA here is from genome assembly GCA_963675035.1 of Allygus modestus. Lineage (NCBI taxonomy): Eukaryota > Metazoa > Arthropoda > Insecta > Hemiptera > Cicadellidae > Allygus > Allygus modestus. The sequence goes on from OY776116.1 coordinate 42,859,919, forward strand.
AATTGTTGTGATGTTAAGAATAAACTACAACAAATTGTTCCTAAATAATAGAAACTTCCATAAGGGGTTGCATTTTGTTTAGACTTCATATTGTGTAATTTGTTTATGTAACTGTTTTTTTATGTTTTACATAATTAAATTTGACCATGATATGTCTATATTTTATCACGACTCTGGTGGACACATTTTGTTTATATAGTTGTTTTTTTTTATGTTGTACATAATTAAATTTGACCATGATATGTCTATATTTTATCACGACTCTGGCGGACACTTTCAACTTTTAAACTATACAAAATTAGAAATTAGAAAATAATTAATTAATATAATATATTATGAAGATTATTTCTTGTTAGTTCATACATTATCCTTATCATTCCAGACATTCAGCAACAATATCCAATTGAAGTTGTTAATCCCAGTTTTAAAATTTTAAATTGGATTCTTTTTCATTTGTCACTTGTAATTAGTTAGTTATTAATATTTATTAATGTACATGCTGTATGTATATCAACCTTCCCATGAGGCCCGGATGTCACAAACTTCATAGATTCAACATAATGAGAATGTGTTTCATACACACTACGTCTATCATATATTTTTAAGACCATGAGTTTAAGTACTCAGCGCTGCTACAAAAACAGATATATGAATGTTTCTTCAATCGCGATGGAAATATTTTATTAGATATTTATTAGTTAAAGTGTAAAACATTGTGGTCAATAATTCCTACTCTTTTATTTACAGATGTGCATTTTTATAAACAGTGCAAAAGACACATGCACAACATTCTAAAACTTTTTAATAAAAGATAAATTAAAATTGTAAAAATAATAAGGAGTTTGTACAAAGCAACCTAATATTTAAAGAAATAAAAATGATATTTGTACAACAAGGGAGGTTAGTGTGATTGTAAATGGAAACCAAAGGGTTGTTCTGTGTTAAACCCAATATAAACTGTACTTACCAACTCTGGCTCCTGGCAATTTTGGAACAAAACAATATTTATTTAGAACATGTACCAAGTAACAATAACTATGATATACAGCTATCAACCAATATAAATTCCATCGTTGAAACAATTTTTATAAAATATACACACTCCCCTTCATACATTTGGGAATGTTACGATTTCAAAACTATAATCAAGGTTTCATAATATGGTCAATGTTTTAAAATCCTTTTTTATCGAGGTTTAAAACAAATATTAGTTTCCGATTAATTTAAACACATAAAACTTGTAAGTACTTTTCAGACGTTCCCATTTAGCCCGAACTATAATGCTAGAATTACCTTACACTTAATACAAATACTAATAGGAACAAAAGTTATCACTTTTAACCAGTTAAAGACATAACTATGACTCAGTTGGACATATTATTAAAACTTCAAGTTAAATCTCCATTCAACATTTCCTTGCTGTTTAATATATCTTCGTAGGATTTCACTTTACAGCAATAAGTTTAGACGTGTGTTACATTTTTTTTAATAAATAAAATGAAGGAACTATTTCCCATGTAATGATATTTTTATCTTTCTAATTGTCTGGTAGTTAGTATTTAATTACAAAAACTGGTCTGTTAAAAAAAACACCAAACTATTTTCCAGACATTTATTCAAGATTATTAAGAGCAAGGATATATTTTAAGCTGAAAAGTTTGGTATTCACAATAAAAAACGTAAGTAAATAATATAATTATGTAGACTATTTTAGCTTGTACTAGATAAACTCTATGGGATAATATGCCATTGATTTAAAGCAGAAGAATAGGATTTTACATAAAATAAAAAATAACCATTTTTTAAAAGTATTTCCCTATTATTACTATAAAACATAAAAGACCTAAGAAAGAACGTTTGTTTAGTGAAAAGGAACAAGATTTCAACGCTGAATAATACCAACCATAAATAGTTCATTACTGAGATATCGAGCTTTTATATTTCTTCGCGAGTTAAAGTTGTAATAAATAGTTACAAGAGGACAAAAGGGCATGGGCGATTGCAGGAACAATCAAAGCTCCAAGTTATAAAATAAATTGTTATGCAGCATTGTTCACACAGAACAACAACATTTAAGTGTATTTTTGTGTATTAGCTTATTAGCTTTCTTGAATAAAAACATACACCAATTTTATAAACTGCTTTTTGATAAGCATATTACGTGTTGTTATTACTTATGGGATGTAATAAAAGACGCCTTACAACACTTATACATATTTTTACACTTATACAGTATTCACATAACAGACAATAAACTATCTGTTATATATGTTTACCGTCTGTTATGAGAATACAGTATAAGTGTAAATATATATATTTAAGTATTGTAAGACGTATTTTATTACATCCCCTAACCAATTTTATATTTCACATACAATGTCATACAATGTTCATACAATGTCATACAATGTCATACAATGTTTCAGTTTTACAAGCCTGCACTAGAGTAATCATTTCTACCAGATAGTATGTTGATTAACAGATAATATGTTACGTCCCCTAGTCAATGAACAAATCATAGGACTCTTGATTTGCCTGACGAAGAGAGGGCTCCGGTCACAAAATATATTACGTTTATATTCAAACTGCTTCTTCTATAAAACCAACGTTAACTTTTAAATCCTGTCCCTCCTCACGGATTACCCAAAATTGTTGATTTACGGCTCGTTTTAAAAAGCAAAAAAATACCTAGCAATTTCAGTGAGCAGAATTTTTACCATGACAAATAGTTAACCCGTCAATAAAATTGTAAAAACTGAATTTTATTTGAATTTAATTGAATATTTATTATTTGCAATATCAAGATTCTACTCGCGTTATTTCTCTACTACTTCCACTTGGTTATTTCTCGTTTTCTATCCCTTTAGCGCCCACTGAAGCGGATTTGCTACATCATGTTTCAGGATTTTTCTGATTAAATATTGATTCTCAGCTTGAAGGTAGGTCTACACTATTTTAATTCAGAAATCATCTGCTAGATGGGTTATCACGCTGACAGTTTGATAACAGGAGAGTTTCCAGATGCCAATTTAAGATTCTGAGGTTAGGTGTACGATCTTGGTATGTAAGTACTGTTTTTTTAAAGACTATTGTTGCTTTAGCATATTACAACAAATATTTGTTTCTTTTCTTAATCCTTCTAGTATATTTGTACTCACAATTAACGTAATCCTAGTGGACTATATTCTTTTTGAAAGAGGAAATAGCTGTTGTGTTTATTATGCTACAGTGGGCATTTTTGATAACAGATCTTACAGGTCTAAACCTCATCCTTAAAGTTTAAATTTAGAATGATTTTAGCTTGATTTTATTCATGGTGGTGATTTAAATATAATAAGAGGACCAATTTTTAGATGACTGGGACATTGAACGTTTATTACTAATATAAGAGGTCGTTATTTAAGAGGTCGTTGACATTTTCGATAAAAGAAATTTGGATGAAATCCAAAACGATAAAGAACTTTATGAGGTCTTCAAAGCATGTACTGTCTAAACTAAAAGACAATTTTTAATTGCACTAGATTTTTTTAAATTTTAACCATACACTTTTTCTACTAGGCAACATTGGACTTCTTAGACTTTATAAGAAAACATTTTTTTAAACAAGCTTTAAATAATGCTATGCATTTTTATAGATTTAAAAAATAATTTCTAAGTTTTAAAACATAACAATTACAAAATTATAATAAACAAATTTGTATGTACCGGTACCTAATTGAATTTATGGAAAGCAAAGTTATATCCAAAAGAGCAGCTGTTGCATTCGTGCAACAATTTTTTTTTTAAGGTATTAGCAATCCAATGTAATGCAACAAAATAGTTATTATCATAAAGTTTTCTGTGTTATTTAGGCCTAGACTGTAATTAAAAAAAGACAGAAAGAAATGTCTTGGTGCATTTTAATTTAGGTCTGAAAAGGCTATAATAAGGCATAAATAAACTATTTCAGATAACCTGTTGAAGAGGGACCGGATTTGAAAGTTAAAATTCAATTTATCAAAACAAATATTCAAAAACTTCTATACAGTTCAACAAGTTTAGGGGCAAATAAGTTTATTTTGTATTAAAAGTTCATTTAAAATAGAAATTCTTCAGCTAAACTAAAATATGTTTCAAGTAATTTAATACCACTTTAAATATATGTCTGCAATTTCAAGCCAGTATAAAGTCCAGTAGAATTATATATGTATCCTAATGTTAACTACTGTAGCATGTCATTTCATTTTATATTTGACTCAAAGTTATGTATGCAAATCCTTTCTAAACGTTGTTTTTCCTTTATATACAAATTACTTTGATGTTCATGTTTACCTTAATTTTTTATAATAAACATTAGCAAATTAGAACTGGAATATGAGCAGACCAAAAACATGTCTTTCGCAGGCAAATAAAAAAGTTATAAAAGTTGTAAAACACATGATAAATATTACTATCAAGGTTATCCAAAGTCATTATGACAATGCAAAGTGATTATGGTAATTTATACTACATCCTAAAACAGTTTATTAAGAAAAAAATTATAAAATAAAATGTTAATTAGGGTGAGGTCACAGTTTATCAATAACGATAAATTGTTATATTTTATTTTTAAGTAGTTTTAGTCACACAATATATGTACTATAGAACTAAATACTATCTTATACTTTAAGTAAGTAAAAATTAATTGACAAATTTTAGTTGTTACTGATCTAACAAGATATCAAGAAAAACAATGACCCCATTTTAATCTTAAGCTAGTAGGTTTAAAACTATCAAAACTTACCTTGCACACCGCCTTTATCTAAGAAGTTGCTAAGTTGAAAGGTGCTATTACTAGACGCTAAGTACTGCGTAAACCGCTGAAACAGAGACAAGGTTCTATCAGACTCTGACTGGACTACGTCAGCAAGTCAAACTTGGCAATATAACGAAGGAAATACAAGGTCTGGGCATCTGTAGCAGAATCCCCATTATAATTTTCTTGTCGTTTTAGCTAAACAAAATCAATGTGATTATTATTCAATTGAATATTTTACATATTTATAGTATGAAGTCAAAATTGTTTTTGAGGTCTTAACCCTTCCCGAGTGATTGTCCAACATGTAAACACATGTAAATACAATTTAAATTATATAAAGTTGTTTCTGTGTTATTACTGTAACTTTAAAACATTACTTTATTATTAAAAATATTTCAGTGGTACAATTTCATAAAAAAGGTTTTAGAAACTAGCTCATAAGCACATGGAGAAATAACAATTTACTTACATCTCTCTATATAAAAATTAGTGGTACTTTGTCTCTCATGCGTTACTGTATCATTCATCCAAAACAATGAATCTCTGAATAATAATTCAAGTTTAAAATAAGAAGATGTCAAGACTTTAATCGAGGTCCTAAATATTAGGCCTCCGATTTACTGGACTTACAGGACTTACAAACTATTAGTGGGTACACTTTCATAAAAATAAAAAAAAGGTTTAAATAACAAAATATAAACAATTAGCTGATAAACACATGGAGGAATAATAATTTACTTTAATCTCTCTATATAAAAATTAGTGATTCTTTGTCTCTCATGTGTTACTGTATCATTCATCCAATTGCAATGAATCTCTGAATGATAATTCAAGTAAACCTTAAGAAGGTGTCAAGACATTAATCAAGGTCCTACATCTTAGGCCTCCACTCTCCTGGGCTTCGAAACCTATTGGAATGATGATTTTATTAGTGAATTTCCTATGGAAAGTGAACTATTAGCATGCATGACCTGCACGGTAAAACTTAAGCCCGGGACCGCCACACAAGTTCCTAACGTGACCCCCTGAACGTCCCTTTTGGGGGGACGTTCAAAATTATATATATACAGGGTGTTTCAAAAAGAATCATCCGATTTTAAAGGTTTATAATTTCAAAACTAATGATCATATGGACATGAGGTTAATTTCATATTAAAGGACAACTAATAAAGTTTTTTTACATACCATTTACAGGTGCTCAATATGGCCCCCTTTAGATGCACAGCATATGTCTATACGATATTCAAATTCGTCCCACACCTTAGCTAGCATATCTTGAGTGATGGATTCGATGGCTGCTCTAATGCGGTTCTTCAGTTCAACCAATATTGTTGGAAGGGGAGGGATATAAACATTGTCTTTTACAAACCCCCACAAAAAGAAATCACAAACAGTAAGGTCCGGTGACCTTGGAGGCCAGTGACTTAACGCGGAATCATTAGGTCCAGTACAGCCGATCCATCTTTGAGGAAGCCTACCTGATGATTTGCCTTTACAGAGACAGCCTGTATCACTAAATTGCTTATACCATCTTCTTATGCTCTGGGCTGTAGGAGGATCAACACCATATGTGGTACGAAATTCACGTTGCACGGAAATCACAGACTCGCATCTAGCAAACCGTATAACACAAAACGATTTCTGTTGTGCAGACGCCATTTTGACAACTACTGAGCTGGGCGTTGACAGAAGCTACTGCTACCTGGCGGAAACGACGTTAAACTCCAGAGCTTCCTCTTTCTAACAGTACATTGTTCGAGCACATCGGATTCACAGATAAATAGCTATGATTTTTCTAAATCGGATGATTCTTTTTGAAACACCCTGTACTTTTTGTCCGATTTACTTCAAATTTAGTAGGAACATTCCTTTCAATAATCAGTTGGACAAGTTCATTCGGCAAAACAATCAAAAAACTCTAAACCCTTTTTTGGGATTTTATTTTTCAAATTTTGAGTTTGAGTCTAGCCCAAAAAGGGTCAGAAAAGCCCCGGATGTAAAGTTAATGCATGTAAACAGATGGGGATTAGTGAGGCAAAAGTTGTAAGCCCTCTCTTATCATTCTAGCAAAAATAGTTACTGAGTTATTAAAGAAAATGTATATCAATTTTACGTTGTCTTATGGGGGTTTTGGGGTTTTACATTAGAAAAGCCTGTTTCTCATATGTTGGTGTATTTTTATCTATGTGACTAGTATCGTCACGCATACTTTCAATCCTGATTGGACCTTCTCCTAACCTTATAATGTGCAACATTGTATTCCCAGCATTGCAAGTAAATGGAACCAGAAGCATCAGAATGGCAAAAAAAGTTCTCAGATTTCAATAAAAATTTAATGTTTCAAAACTGATTTTGATTTTTAAAAGTTTGTTATGTGAAAATTCACTTCCCTCACATCAGCGTGCTGCGTGCAAACTCGTTTTCTTTTAGCGAATTTCCCCTAAAGGGAAGAAGCTATTACCATAGGTGGCATGGTAAGAGTTAAGCCCGAGACCATTATAACTTTTCGTATTGAGGTCCCCAGATGCCAAAAACACTATTCGTTCAAATTTATATATATATGTGTGTCCATTACCGCGATATCTTTTGAAAGAAAGGCCAGATTTTGATGAAATTTAGCATAAATGTGGAGAGTAGCATTTATAACTTTAAGTTCGAAAACCAGATCGATCGGACTATGGGAAGGGGGTTTTATGGGGGTTTAAAATTTTCCAAAAATCAGTTTTTGTAAATTTTACCCCAAAATGTTAAAACACTCAATTTTGGTTATAGCCATTTTATAGAGCATAAAAAACAAATAATTTAGTGTTCTGAATCATTAACCTAGGTTAAGTGGTTGCGGAGAAAATCCAAAAAACGTGTCCCATGTTAATCTTATGGGGAAAAAGGTTTTTAGATTTTTCTCAGATAATTTTACGAAAAACTTCACATTTATTTTTATCAATATGTTTAGCTCAACAAAAAAAACATTTTGGTGTTTTGTTAATCCACGTCCAACTGTTGCAGAGATATTCAAAGTGCTAAACACAGTACGTTGTCCAATTTTATCCTTATGGAGAGTAAATAAAATTTCATATCTCAATTATTTATAAATGAATATTGATGAAACTTGGTATGAGGCTTCAACTAGTAGTGGTATATTGATATTAGCACAAAAAACAAGTTTTTTGTTGGTAGTCCCCGTAGCAGCAAACCTGCATACTCGGCCCCCATGTTATTCATATGGAGAATAAGTAAAGTTGCATATCTTCCTTAATTATGGACCTAAATTGATAGAACTTGGGATGTAGCTTCACCTGGTTCAATTATATTGATAATTGCAAAAAAAACATATTACTTACATTCCTTGTTGCAGCAAACCTGCATCCTCAACCCTAATTTTATTTTTATGGAGAATAAATCAAATGTTATACATCATTTGTTTATGAATGTATTTTTGTGAAACTTGGTAACTGGCTTTATGAAGTAGTGAGACATATGCATTGGAAATTCGCTAAGTACGCAGGGTTGCTGCGACGGGGGTATTTTGAGTTTTCATGGTAAAAGTATTTTCACCAACAGGGATCAAGCGAAATACCACGTGAACAAGTTCTAGATAGTTATTCATTAAAAGTTGTTGCCCCGACCAAAAATAATTATACACAGTGAAGTAGGAGAAGGGTTAAGAATGTAAGGGAAAAGGGTTAACTGCCAATTGGGAAGGGTTAAGAATGTCCCATTGTTTGAAATGAAAAATGAAAGTAAAGCCATTAACATTAATTTGTTTAAATACAAATCAAACAAAAAAATCTACTTTATTTACAATAGAGTCACAGTCATCATACTTATAAATTAAAATATTTCACATTTAAAACTCTTGAACTGAGTAAAGTGAAAAACTAATTTAAGATTTTTGACAAATGTTGTTTAAATACCTTTATTTTTTATTTCTTTAGGCAATACGCTAATTCTCTTTCAAACCATAAAACCCAGTGTTTTTTTTCTATTCCGAGTTATGGCTAGTTTGGCCCCTAAAGAGCCCCTTTCAGTATTATATTTATTATTATTTTAAGTAGATCTGATTTCTGGGAGATAATGTGCTTTGGTGTATTTAATAGTTTCAAAAATATAAATTACATATACGGTCAAATATTTATTTAGAAAAAACTTGCACAAAAACTGTATGCACTGTGTAAAATTGTATGCACTACAAACAATTCAAGTTATTGTTCCTCAAAATGTCTCATCAGAGCTCAGTTAAAGACCTGACGAGTAGTGGTCGAGTCCAAAATGTATAACAATGGGGAAGTTATGAGCAAAATACAAATTCACAATGTATGTTGAAACCAGGAGTAAATTTTATCAATAGAACAAGATTAACTTCTCCAATTAGGATAGATATTTTCACATTTCTGAGAAGTTTTGAGTTATGTTGTTTTGGTCTGGTTGAGAGTAAAACTGAGCAGATAGCACACAAGTTACAACTGTAGTTTAGTAAGTTATCTATTTTGAGGTCGGATCCCTGAATTAGGAAGCATTCTCTCGGAAAGGAATTTCAAGAGGAAGCTTACAAAAGATCAAAAAGGGGAAGAAGAGAAACTCCCTCCTCCCGCGATTGAACAAGTTATGACTTAACATCTCTCAAATTGTTTTCTACTTTCATAGACAATGTCTTAAGTTATACAAAAACTGAATATTTATAAAACAATTACCATATAATTTGCCTACCAATGCAAGGTATGTATGACTTTTGAAATATAATTTTCAATACAAATGAAAAATTTGTGTTGAGGCACTGATGAGACGTTGTTTACCTCATTGCCGTAACACATCATGTGATGAACAGTGATGAGCGCCTTGAACACGACCACCCAGTTGGAGTTCTGTGTTCGCTCGATGAGCAGGTTCGCCAACTGTGGGATTGATACGTTCGGCTCATTTGTACAGTGAATTAAATCTGAAACAACAAAAAACAATAGGATTAGAATATGGGTCAGACAATAAACTTGCTGATGTTTATGAGATATACCGAATCGGATAATTTATCACATACAATAAATTGTTCTCCTTTTGAAGGGCTAAAAGTACTTCCCCCTTTAGTACATAAAAGTACTTCCCCCTTTAATACACTTGGGTGAATGACGTAGATTATTCATAAGCCTTTGCCTAATACAGTATGTCTTTAGTAGCTCTTATTTCTAAACTCATTATAAAATATTTTTTTCCTTTGAAGTTGAAGCACATTTTACCTCTAGAAATGGGCATTTAGAGGAAACCCAGGCAGTAACAATAGGTTCAAATTAGCAACACCTAATCATATGTGTAATTCACAGGTAATTCAGCCATCCCACCTTCTTCAACCAGTGTTGTCTACCGTTTATTTAACATGTTGGTTGATGGTGGTAACAACTGTTACCATGAAGTAACATTAAAACATGTAATTTTTATGTTTAAACATGTCAGCCACAGTGAACGTGTTAAGGTCTGCCCTACCCACCAACCACAACACAGACAGATGAACTCTCCACGAGGAGCACATAAAAACCACTGAGACGGGATTTGGACCCTTGATCCAAGTGCTACCTCCTGGCCCGGAGGAGAGACCTGCAGCCGTGTCGGACCAGGTGATATGCCCTAGCTACATCTGCCGCGTCTGTCGATGTGCAGCCTCTGCGCTAGACAAGTTTGTTAGGGTTTTGTCCAAAGGATACACCAAATCTCAGAAACAGGCTGCAGAGTGTTTATCGAAACCACACTTTGGCACTAAGTGTTACTGTACTACCAAACAATACTCACTAGAGGAACACATCACCTTGTTATGCGCAATTCAAGGGAAGAAGTTTTATTATTTTAAGGAAACACCAAAAAAAATTCTAAAATAAATGCTATTCTTCTTAAAACGATTGAAATCCAATTTGTTGTTTAACACGTTCAGGCCGAAGTGTACCACCAGTGGTACACGTCGGAATTTTTGAAATGGTTAAAAATATGATACAGCTAACAGTAATCGGAACAAAAAGACAGAGCATTATTTTTCAAGAACATAATTCTGTAGAAAAAATTACACGTGCGCCTCCGGTGGCCATGGTGTGTCTATATAAAGCTAAACCACGAATACATAGTTCAAATAACTCAGCATAGCTCCAAAAGCATTTAAAAAAGGCATCAAATCAAATAGAAACAGTGGGCCACGGGTGATACACGTTGGAGTTTTAGAAAGTTTGCCGTGTGCCACCAGTGGCGCGTCGGGATTTTTGCGAAGTTCAAAAAATTACTATAATTTTTCATCGGACTGAACGTGTTAATTTTGATAATCCTGGTTACAAAAGAAAACATCAGTTAATTTGTGCAGTTCGGGCTATGGAAAGCATGACTGCAGGGCAAATTATCTATGTTAAAAATGCTCTAATGTATTTTGAAAAAGATAAGAAATACTGTTAAGAGAAAAAATAATTTAAAAGTTGAGTTATTGAGTACACAACATATTACTAAGGATTCAAAAATTATAAACGTTCTAGTAACAAAAATACTAAGAGATATATTTTCCAATTTTATAAATTTTCAATTGGTTTTCTGTGAGAGAAACTTATTAAATAAATGACTGGAGCGATAAATGTTTGCAAATTAATGGATAAAGTAAATACCGATGCAATGTTTACAAAAATGGTAATTTATCTGTGTGGAGCCAATAATGCCAATACGAATATTTTGTATTTAAATATTTCAATTTCTGGCACTTTTATGAACTGCCGACGCCGCATGTGTTGTTAAGAGTTTTTGTCATTTGGCCAAATCGTTTGAACAAAAATGTTTAAGTGTCTCGTATGTATTTTGTGTGTGCAAGTTTTTTTTTTTTTTAACAAGACAACATCCATGAAAATAGACATGTGACTGTTTTAAATTTTTACGTTTTGACCTGAAGATATATGCGTTTCATAGACAAAACGAAACAGCTGTACAGTAGTATTTCAACTGCAACAGATCGCTGGACAGAGCAGGTATTTTAAATCTTAATTTTGATAAATAAATAACTCTATCAATATAAAGGGGGGGGCCACCAATTGACCGTAAAGACACTTGTGCGGATGCCAATTTGGGCGACATTTAAAATATTAATAATTATTAAGAAATAGGTGGCTGAAACCAACTTATCGACATGAAACTTGCCCGTTTGCGTATATGATCGACATTTAAAAAATTAATAATTATTAATAAAAAGAGGGCTGAAACCAAGTTACTGACATGCCATTTGCCCGAATGACTATTTGTCCTCATGGATGAGCGAACGATGTAAGTGAAATCCCTTCTTATTATTCTCGTTTTCGGCCTACTACGTCGTTATTTCTCAACCGATTTGGACAGTCAATATGTCATTTTAAAGGTTTTAAAAGAATATCATAAGAATATCATAGGGGCTGAGTAAGCAGGTTTGCTGCAACAAGGAACCAAAAGAATGGGTTTTTATGCAATTATCAATATAACTTAACCAAGTGAAGCTACATACCAAGTTTTATTCATTTATGTTCATAATTAAGGGAGTCATTACATTTTACTTATCTATAATATTATAAAGAAGAGGTGGTTTCTGTCTGTCTGTCTGTCTGTCTGTCTGATGTTCCGGGTGAACGCAAAAACTACCGAACCGACAGGGCTGGAACTTTACAAAAAGGTAGATCTTGAACCCATGCAACACATAGGCCTATTCATTTCCTTAAAATCCCCTCGGGCTACGCCCCATGAACGTCCTAAGTTTCAATGTTTACATTTCAGAAGAAAGTAAACAATCAGAAACTGTATTGCGAACAGCTGTGGATACTTCCTTTTGACATCTTAAAGAGCAGAAGCAAGAACAGCTGTTTCAAGCTATCTAAAATGCAAATTGCATTGACTAAAGAACGGGTAAAGAAAACACCTGTGCGAAGAACGGGTACATCAGCTAGTCCTCCATAAGAATAACATGGGGGCTGAGTACGCAGGTTTGCTGTGGGAATAATCAACAAAAAATCAATTTTTTGTGCAAATATCAATATACCAGAACTACGTGAAGCCACATACCAAGTTCCATCAACATACATTCATAAATAATCGAGATATCAAATTTTATTTATCCTCCATAAGGATAACATTGGACAACGTACTGTATTTAGCACTTTGAATATCTCTGCAACGGTTGGGCGTAGAATCACAATTTAAACACTAAAATGATTGTTTTGTTGAACTGAACAGATTGGTAAAAGCAAATATGAAGTTTACATTAAAATAAACTGAGGAAAAGAAAAAACCTTTTTCCCATAAGATTAACATGGGAGATTTTATGGGTAGGTTTTTGGATTTTCTCCGCAGCCACTTAACCTAGGTTAATAATTCAAAATACCATATTATTTGTTTTTTAAGCTCTATAACATGGTCAAAACCAAAATTAAGTTTTTAAAAATTTTTAGTGTGAAAAATGCAAAAAACTGATTTTTGAATAATTTAAAACCCCCATAAACCCCACTTCCCATGGTCCGATTTCTGGTTTTCGAACTTAAAGTCATGATTGTCATTTTACACATTTGAGCCAAATTTCATCGAAATTGGACGTTTTTTACTCAAGTTATCGCATTCACGGACATATAGATACATATATATAAATTTGAACGAATAGTGTTTTTGGCATCTGGGGACCTCAAAATAAAAAGTTATCATGGTCTCGGGCTTAAGTCTTACCATGAGACCTACGGTAATAGCTTCTTCCCTATAGGGGAAATTCGCTAATATAAAATACCGGTTTATTTATTTAAATACTGACACATAAAAAAATTGTTCCATGTTATTTAAATGGGAGACTATTTTTAATGGAACTCGGCCTTAGTTTGAGAATACCAGGCAACGTGTGGTCATAGAATTTGTACCAATTCAAAGATTAAACATTCCGATACTCCCCAAAATTGTCAAATTTATAATTTTCTCCCTTTCATTTTGTTTAATGATATAAAGTATGAAGTCCTCAAATGTCCCCATGTTATTCATATGGGAGAATTATTGACCAGGAACTCGGCCTTATTTTGAGAAAACCAGGTAACATGTGGTCATCCAACTTGTACAAAATTGAAGCTGAACCATTCCGAAACTCCTCAAAATTGTCAGATTTATCATTTTCACCTTTAAAGATTGTTAAGTCATACAAAATGTAAATTCCTACAAACTGTTTTGAAGGGATTTATAGTCTGTTCTGTTTATAACAAACAGCTGATTATTATCCAACCCTATGATTTTCATTATACAGCCGTTTAGCTCATTAAGGTTTTTATTTATTTTGATGTATTATATGGTAAACACTAGCTGCTATCGTACCCGGTTTCACCTGGGAATACAACAGTTGTGCGCTACATTCTGTGGTTAACCCGTGGAACTACTACGAAACTTGTTCACCTATTTGAATTCTCATCAGCTCAAACTAAAGTGAATGCCCATGAGAATAACCCAGGATTGCAACTTGACTCCCCGTGGGGCGGGGCCCTATGGGAATTTCTTAAAATCCTTTTTTAGTGGGTACCTATGTATGTAAACAGTACACGTGCCAAATTTCACAGTTGTAGGGGTAGAGATTTGGCCTGGGGGATGATCGGTTTTTTTGTATGTATAAATTGTCTATAAGAATAACTTGGAGTTTGAACTTTGAAGCCCCGTGGGGTGGAGCCCCATGGGAGTTTCTCAAAATACTTCCTTAGTGGTTATCTACGTTGTGGAAAGACTATACGTGCAAAATGTGTACGTGTGTCGTAGGTATTTTGTGGTTGAAGGTGTAGAGGTTTGGTCTGTGGGATCCTCAGTTTTTCGTATTTATAGATATAGATTACGTAACCATTAAATGCAACTTTTAAATACCCCCCCGTCACAGCAAACCTGCATACTCAGAGAATTGCCAATGTACAGATATGTGTCTTAAAACCACATAAAACCAAATACCATACAAAGTATCATCAATATACATAAATAGATAAGCGATATATAACATGTTACTTATTCTCTATAAGTATAACATATGGGGCTGAGTATGCAGGTTTGCTGCTACTGGAACTATCGATCAAATAATAGTTTTTTTGTGTAAATATCAATGAGATGAAGTAATATATCAAGTTTTTTTTACGATACGTTCATAAATAAATGAATGTACAATGTTTCTTATTGTTCATAAAATACAATTGGAAAACGTAGGCCCTACTGTGTTTAGCACTTTCAATATCTCTGTAACTAATTGACGTAGACTAATGATCAAAACACGAAATTGTTTATTTTTTAAGCTGAATTCAAGGGTGAAAACTAAAATTTGATCTCTTAAAAGATTATATATAAAAACTAAAAAAAATATTTTTGGGGTACACACCCCCCCCCAAAAAAAACCCTTTGGATGAAGCCATCAGACTATTTTTCGAACTAAAAGTCATAAATGTCACGATTAAACCAAAATTCATCTAAGTCGGACCATTATTACGAAAGTTATCGCACCCACGGACACGGACACATATATATGTATACAGTTTTTAACGAATGGTGTTTTTGGCATCTGGTGACCTCAAAACAAAAAGTTATCATGGTCTCGGGCTTAAGTCTTACCATGCCACCTACGGTAATAGCTTCTTCCCTATAGGGGAAATTCGCTAACACCAAGGATATGGGTGGGATTATGCATTACTGGGGACGCATTACTTGATACAGTATTGCATATAATTCTGTATAAAGTCATGATTTTACACTCTAAAACAACCCAAAACATAGGTGTAAAGTAATTCAGAATTTACTTAAAACTTGTAAGTATTTATGTTTAGTTTAACTGATATTAAATTAGTATGACGGAAGTATTTTTATATAACTAACTGAAACCTTGATTTATATATCAATTTGATTATTTTTGAATTTTTAAAGATTTTTAGCAGAATCAATTCATACGGGAGTGTGCCAGCTCTAATGTGCGAGTTACCTAACTTTGATCCAACCCCCCTCCCCAACATAACGCTATACCATACCCCCTCCCCCCTTATGTGCGTAATATGTGTATAGCTCCAAAGTATTTATACAAAAGAAATGCTTTTAGCAAATTTCCCTAGAGGGAAGAAGTTATTCCCGTAGGTGTATTGAGAACACATGACATAAATGAATTGGAAATTCGCTGAGTACCAGGTTTGCTGGGACAGGGGTATTATGATATAATTGTATGCCAAACCTTTAATTGATTACAAAAACAGTTTAAATTGGTACAGCAGTTTCTGCTGGAGGTTATATGTAAGGTATTTGTTGAAAATTTAAGTTGATCTCTTATAGTTATAAACTTAAAACTCACGGTAATTCAAGACTGTTGGTGTATCAACTTCAAATTTATTTTTACTCCTTGTAAGGTTTTTGGTTCTTTTGTTGAATTACAAAATATTTTAAGCTATTTCTCTCTCTCTCTCTTAAAACTATCAATGATTACTCGCTTAGCATAGTGAGATGATACCCAGGAAATTGGTTAAATTAGACACAGGAGTTTGTACTAACATACA
Organism: Allygus modestus; assembly: GCA_963675035.1. Classification (NCBI taxonomy): domain Eukaryota; kingdom Metazoa; phylum Arthropoda; class Insecta; order Hemiptera; family Cicadellidae; genus Allygus; species Allygus modestus. The sequence goes on from OY776116.1 coordinate 42,876,200, forward strand.
ACCCTTTAATACACATAGATAGTCAGAAAAACTAGTAGCCCGTCAAGCGCTCTCTGATCACCACAGTACAATGTTATGTTTGAAAAGTTAGTTACATTTGTTAAAGTACTTGGGGGACCGAGCTTTACTTGAAAAGAGCCAGTCAGTTTGTTCAAAATACCTAGAGTACTTATCATCTTTACGATTCCTCTCCAAGGCGAGCTTAGCTTATTTACACTTTCTTTTTTTTGTTCATGTCTATTTTTTATTCAATCTTCATTCTTAATGATTCTAGAAATGTATACATAATCTAATCTTTGTATATATTAAACTTATTTTTTATTGATTCTAATCACTATTCTCACAAAAATCACATGCTTATATTTTAACAAGAGTGTTATTTTTACAATTGACTAGTTGTTTTTGAACAGCTGTTATGATTCTTTTGTTTGTATTTACAAATCTTAACCTTAATCTCAATGTTGTTTTTTCGAATAACTTGTTATCCACAAAAATATATTTTTCCGGGAATGAGGCCTGATTAAAACACATTTCTTTACCCATAAATTCGATATAAATTCAGATTGTGCTGCTGCCAACTATTTATTTTAGTTATTTATGTTAACTTTTAAAATATCTCCACCCCAGAAAGCAAGTAATAATCAACTTATGTTTGCTTCCTGACACACCAACTGTTGTTTTATCCCCTCCTTGAGAGGATAAGTAATAGTTTGCAGCAGTATACTCTGCCAACTATTTATTTTAGTTATTTATGTTAACTTTTAAAATATCTCCACCCCAGAAAGCAAGTAATAATCAACTTATGTTTGCTTCCTGACACACCAACTGTTGTTTTATCCCCTCCTTGAGAGGATAAGTAATAGTTTGCAGCAGTATACTCTGTTGGTGATTATTGTAAACTACAACCTCTTTCAATCCTGGCATACACAAAACTAGGGACACATTTTATAATGGCAATGAGAAGTCTACTTCAGTATTTATAGTCAATGGTTTTATTCTGAAGGATTAACTATCTTCCTAATAAATGTGTGCTCTAATGCTCAATATCGATCCAGTTAACTAATAACGTCAGTGTTGTTTGGATTAAATTGTTAAAAGCCAACGGAGCAAAAAAACTAATAAAGGGACGAAAAGCATAGGCCTGCTGTATATCAACCAAATCTTTGCTCAATTGGTTTATGAAGTATATGATTCATGGAAATTTTGAAGGTCATTAGGGCCGAGCCTCATTGTAACGGGAGCAAGCCCATAACTGCTTTTTAGGATGGACCATCTTCTTCCAAATATATGCTCAATAACTCATGTAGTTTGTGTAGTAGAGCTTAAAATACTTATCAAATTCATCAAAATGAACTTTAAATATCATGTTGCAAGGGCTTATGTGATCCCTATTCAATGTTTCATTGCCGTGCCGTTATATTATATTGTTTAGTATACAGTTGTGGAGTACTCAAAGTATGTGTTTCCTCCATTTCGTGGTGCATTCTACAGCGAAAGGTTATGTAACCTAAACCCATAATATCTACTTTGTAGCAGTGACTCGCCAATGGACATAACCCTAATGATGTACGTAATGTTTTTATGTAACCTAAACCCATAATATCTACTTTGTAGCAGTGACTCGGCAATGGACATAACCCTAATGACGTACATAATGATTTGAAACAGCCTACAAATTTCCTGCTCTGCTCCACAGGAAAATGGGCAAAATGTTTTATTTAATTCCGTATAGTCTTTTTTTAAGAAACGTGGAACAAATTTGGTTCATAAATAAACAGATAGATAAACAAAGTTTAAGACAAATTTAAATATCCCTGCTGCATTCAACATTCAATGTCCAAACCAACTTATCATAATGATTCATAAACTAAACTTATTTTTATTTATATAGATAAATATATCTTACATGTAACATATTGTATTGCTAGTAACCTGGCCATAATGTATAACAGCTGCAATTCAAATACAATTATTCTCCATTTTAATCTTATGGGCAAAAACTAACTTTGAGGGTGGCCCATGCCTTTTAAAATGGAAATGTCGAAAAATAAAAACTTTTATGCACAACTATGAATCAGAGCAAATATTTCGATACCTTAATCTTCAAAATCGGTTCAGAAGCAAACGGGGGAGTTCTCTTATCAACGATCGGCTTAGTGTATTATTATTTAAGATATGAGTATAAGGTTTGCTTTCTTGCTTGTAACTTTGATCTCAGGAAACGGCTCTAACATTTTCCTTCAAATTTGGAAACACTCAATAACGTCTGGCATAGAAATAAGTTCTAGACAGGTCTTATCCCAAAAAACATTAAATAGGACAAACAAACCAACATGAAATATGATAAATTAACTTAAATTAACGAGTTTAAAATCAAACAAAAGAGCCATAACAGCTGTTTATAGTCAATAAGTAAACTGTCAATGTAGTACTAGGTTAAGTATGAACATGTGGTTTCCTGAGAGCAGTGACTAAAACCATTGAGTAAAGATTTCACATTGGTCATATTCAAAATTAACCAAACGGACAAAGATCTATAATAACAACTGGATCTACCCTAAAACGGAAAATAAGCAAATAAGCTAAGCAAATATGATCATTTGTAGAGAACATGGGTGAAAAATTACTCCAAGTCATAAACTGACTGTCCTTTCCCGAGCAAAGCCTGTACCCATGTATTAAGATAAAAACGTCGGACAATTTACATAATGTAGATTATTGCTGAGTGAAAATTTTGATTTTCTCCACAATCATTAGCCGTAGATTAATAATTCAAACTAAGTTTCTTAGCTTTTTGAGTTTTTTTACGCAATATGCAATCACAAAACTGTCAAAGAAATACTCATGTAGTTTAACTAGTAACTGGGGGGCTGAGCATTGCTAGGGGAAGCTCGTCAGTTTGTGTAGATGACTTGGGGTAATTTTTCACCATGTCCCCTACAAATGAGCAGATTTGCTTAGTTCATTTGCCTTTTTTCTGTTTTACGGTTACTGCAGTTGCTATTATAAATCAATGTCCATTTCATTCATTTTCAATATGACCACTGTGTAATATTTATTCAATGGTTTTATTTAATGCTCTCAGGAAAACAAATATCTTATTTAAATATAATCAATTAATATATTTTCTTCTTCTATATATTTAATTCCGTAAACGAATCAGTTCCCACAATAATACACGTAAGCGAATCATACAAGGCTACAACTTCCAAGTATCATACACACTTTTCAATTAAATATATGACATATTGGGTGGGTGGCCATTATTCCATAATTAAATGTCCCTGTCACTCAGATAAATATAGATGTGTCCATGGGTGCCATCAATTTTGTAATAATGGTCCGATTTTGATGAAATTTGGTTTAATGGGGTTTAATCATGACATTTATGACTTAAGTTCGAAAACTATAGTCTGATCTCTTCATTCAATCGGGTGTTTTGGGGGGGAGGGTTTGTACCCCAAAAATTTTGTTGTTAGTTTATAAAATGTAATCTTTTAAGGAATCAAATTTTAGTTTTCACCCTTGAATTCAGCTTAAAAAATCGACCATTTCGTGTTTTGACCATTACTCTACATCAATTAGTTACAGAGGTATTGAAAGTGCTAAACGCAGTACGTAGTCCAATGTTATTTTTATGAACAATAAGACACATTATATTCGCTTATTTATGAACGTATCCTTAACAAAACTTGTTATATTACTTCATCTTGTTGTGGTCTTTTGATTTTTACACAAAAATACTATTATTTGATCGATAGTTCCTGTAGCAGCAAACCTGCGTACTCAGACCCATTGTTAAACTTATAGAAAAAAGTAAAATGTTACAAATCGCTTATTTATTTATGTATATTTAATTAAACTTGGCACAGTATATGGTTTTAGGTGGAATTAAGACATATCTATACATTGGAAATTTGTTGAGTATGCAGGTTTTCTGTGATAGGGGTATTTAAAAGTTATATTTAATGGTTACGTTAATGTTTACTGTATAAAATATGAAAATAAATCAAAAGCTTGTAGAGAGCTAAACAGCTGTCTAATGAATATCATAGAGTTGGATTTTAATCAGCTGTTTGTTATAAACATAACAGACTATAAATCCCTTCACAACAGTTTGTAGGAATTTACATTTTGTATGATTTAACAATCTTTAAAGGTGAAAATGATAAATCTGACAATTTTGAGGAGTTTCGGAATGTTTCAGCTTCAATTTTGTACAAGTTGCATGACCACACGTTACGTGGTTTTCTCAAACTAAGACCGAGTTCCTGGTCCATAATTCTCTTACCTATATGAATAACATGGGGACATTTTAGGACTTCATACTTTATATCATTAAATACCCCCGTCGCAGCAAACCTGCGTACTCAGCGAATTTCCAATGTATAATATATGTCTTAATACCAGATAAGCCGCAAACTAAGTTTCATAAAAATATATTCACATATAAGCGATTTTAATTATTCCCAATAAGAATAACATTGGTAATGATTACGTAGGTTTGCTGAAACAAGGAACAGAAACAATTGGTTTATATGCAAATATAAATAGAATTTAACTAGGCGAAGCCACATACTAAGTTTCATCAATATTCAAACATAAATAAGCGCTATATAACATTCTAGTTATTCTCCATAAGAATAACATGGGGGCTGGAGAAAGCAGGTTTGCTGCAACAAGGAACAGAAAAATGGGTTTTTATATAATTATCAATATAACTCAACCAAGTGAAGCTACATACCAAGTTTTATTAATTAATGTTCATAATTAAGGGAGTCATTGCATTTTACTTATTCTCCATAAGAATAACATGGGGGTTGAGTACACAGGTTTGCTGCTACGGGAATAATCAACAAAAAATCAATTTTTTGTGCAAATATCAATATACTAGTACTACGTGAAGCCACATACCAAGTTTCATCAACATACTTTCATAAATAATCGAGATATCAAATTTTATTTATTCTCCATAAGGATAAAATTGGACAACGTACTGTGTTTAGCACTTTGAATATCTCTGCAACGGTTGGGCGTAGAATCACAATTTAAACACCAAAATGATTGCTTTGTGGAACTGAACAGATTGGTAAAAGCAAATGTGATGTTTACATTAAAGTAAACTGAGGAAAAGCCAAAAACCATTTTCCCATAAGATTAACATGGGAGATTTTATGAGCAGGTTTTTTTTTTATTTCTCCACAACCACTTAACCTAGGTTAATAAGTTAAAATACTGAATTATTTGTTTTTTTAAGCTCTATAACATGGTCAAAACCAAAATTAAGTTTTTTAAAATTGTAGGGTGAAAAATGCAAAAAACTGATTTTTGAAAAAATTAAAACCCCCATAAACCCCCCTTCCCATAGTCCGATTTTTCTGGTTTTCGAACTTAAAGTCATGAATGTCATTTTACACATTTGAGCCAAATTTAATCAAAATCGGACGTTTTTTACTCAAGTTATTGTGTTAACGGACACACACACACATATATATATATACCCCCGTAGCAGCAAACCTGCGTACTCAGCGAATTTCCAATGCATATATATGTATCTTAATACCACATAAAGCCACATACCAAGTTTCATCAATATACATTCATAAATAAACGATTTATGACATTTTAATTATTCTCCATAAGAATAACATGGCGGCTGAGTATGCAGGTTTGCTGAAGCAAGGAACACAAAAAATGGGTTTTTATACAAATATCAATATAACTCATGTAGGTAAAGCCACATGCCAAATTTCATTAATTTATTTTCATAATGAAGGCAGATAACACGTTACTTATTCTCCATAAGAATAACATGGGGCTGAGTACGCAGATTTGCTGCTACGGGAGCCTTGGGTAAAAAATTGTTTTTTTGAGCAAATATCAATGGTCCACAACCAGATGAAGCCGTATACCAAGTTTCGTCAGTATACGTTCATAAATAAGCAAGATATAAAATTTTTATTTTCCTCCATAAGAATAACATTAGACAACGTACTGTGTTTAGCACTTTCAATATCTCGGTAACCAATTGACATGAGAAATGATCAAAAAACCAAATTGTGTGTTTTTTTAAGCTAAATCCAATGGGGAAAACTAAAATTTGACTATTTCAAAAATTATATGTAAAAAGTTTGAAAAACCCATTTTTGGTGTACAAAACCCCCCCAAAATACCCCTTCGGATAGAGCGATCTGGCTGGTTTTCGAACTTAAAGTCATAAATGTTGCTTTACACGTTTATACTAAATTTCATCAAAATCGGATAACTTTTACGAGAGTTATCGTGCTCATGGACACACACATATATATATATATTTATACAGTTTCGAACGAATGGTGTTTTTGGGGTCTGGGGACCTCAAAACGAAAAGTTATCATGGTCCCGGGCCTAGGTCTTACCATGCCGACTATGGTAATAGCTTCTTCCCTATAGGGGAAATTCGCTAACAAAATTAAAGGGAGAAAATTATAAATTTGACAATTTTGGGGAGTATCGGAACGTTTAATCTTCGAATTGGTACAAATTACATGACCACACATTGCCTGGCATTCTCAAACTAAGGCCGAATTCCTTTAAAAATATTATCCCATTTAAATAACATGGAACAATTTTTTAAGTGTCAATATTTCAATAAATAAACCGGTATTTTCTATTTTTACATTTGTCTGTTACTCTGCAGTCTAAAATCTTTAAAATGACACATCGATTGTACAAATCGGTTGAGAAATAGCGACGTAATACGCCGAAAACGAGAATAATAAGATGTATAGGGATTTCACTTACTTTGTTCGCTCATCCATGAGGACAACATTCGGGCAAATAGCATGTCGGTAACTTGGTTTTAGCCCTCTTTTTATTAATAATTATTAATTTTTTAAATGTCGATCATATGGCCAAACGGGCAAGATTCATGTCGATAAGTTGGTTTCAGCCACCTATTTCTTAATAATTATTAATATTTTTAATGTCGCCAAAATTGTTATCCGCACAAGTGTCTTTACGGTCAAATTGGTAGCACCCCAATATAAAGAGTCTATCAATATTAAGATTTCAATTTCTCCACATGGTTTGTATATACGTGGAATTTACCGAAATAACGCTTCAGTTTCCCTAAACAAGAATGAATAATAAATTTATATATATATATATATATATGTAAATAAATAAAAATATACTTTCACTGCAACTGTAATAAACAATGACAGTCTAATAAGTTTTGAACATATTATTCTAAGGAAAAATTCACTACAGCCACCACTTGAAATTAAAATAAACAAGTTTAAGTAAGAGTGGCAGGTTGGGTCTCAATAGAGACATGGACGAGTGGCAATGAAGAATGACTTTATTGTCTTGACCTATTACAATGTGAACACTCTTACTTTTAAACAATAAATGCCTCTAAATTGGTGCATTGAGTTTTCATTTCTACTAGCTGGTGTCCTGTTCTCCGTGTGGGAGTCATAGTCTGTGGTTAGAAATATTTCTCAAGATAGCTGCTTATTTAAATTAAATGAATTAAAGTGAAACATATGCAATATAAACCAAAATAAAACCTTTATAATTACACGATTAATGTAATTTCATCTAAAAATAATCATAAAGTAGGATAAAACCTCTCTTCCATGACAATCAGAGAGATGTCATGAAGCCTAAAGTGAAAATCAGTTCAAAATATCTCAAACTTGACCCCTCAGTTGACAAAATCGGTCATGAAACAATAAATTAGTTCGATAAACCAAAATATCCATTGGGAATTTAATCAATTTTAGAAGAGATCATGCTGACCTAACCAAATAATACCCCCATAGCAGCAAACCTGCGTACTCAGCGAATTTACAATGCATATATATGTATATTAATACCACATAAAGCCACATACCAAGTTTCATCAATATACATTCATAAATAAACGATTTATGACATTTTAATTATTCTCCATAAGAATAACATGGCAGCTGAGTATGCAGGTTTGCTGAAGCAAGGAACACAAAAAATGGGGTTTTATACAAATATCAATACAACTCATGTAGGTAAAGCCACATACCAAATTTCATTAATTTATTTTCATAATGAAGGCAGATAACACGTTACTTATTCTCCATAAGAATAACATGGGGCTGAGTACGCAGGTTTGCTGCTACGGGAGCCTTGGGTAAAAAATTGTCTTTTTGAGCAAATATCAATGGTCCACAACCAGATGAAGCCGTATACCAAGTTTCGTCAGTATACGTTGATAAATAGGCGAGATATAAAATTTTTCTTTTCCTCCATAAGAATAACATTAGACAACTTACTGTGTTTAGCACTTTCAATATCTCGGTAACCAATTGACGTAGAGAAATGATCAAAATACCAAATTGTGTGTTTTTTTAAGCTAAATCCAATGGTGAAAACTAAAATTTGAATATTTCCAAAATTATATGTGAAAAATTCGAAAAACCCATTTTTGGGGTACTAAACCCCCCCAAAATACCCCTTCGGGTAGAGCGATCTGGCTGGTTTTCGAACTTAAAGTCATAAATGTTGCTTTACACGTTTATACCAAATTTCATCAAAATCGGATCATTTTTACGAGAGTTATCGTGCTCACGGACACATATATATATATATATATATATATATATATATATAGATATATATATATATATATATATATATACAGTATCGAACGAATGGTGTTTTTGGGGTCTGGGGACCTCAAAACGAAAAGTTATCATGGTCCCGGGCCTAGGTCTTACCATGCCGACTACGGTAATAGCTTCTTCCCTATAGGGGAAATTCGCTAAAAGTATAAATTTATATACCCTATACTCTAGTACAAGTAATTGCTGTATTCAAAATTAATTTAGGAACCCTGCAGAAGGATTTTGATTATTTTTAGGCCTAAAAAGTCAATTGGCAACTCCTAAATTCCAGGTAAAATCAAATTTTGCTAAAAAACTTACTTGGAAATTTAAAATTTGACCATTGAGTTTACGGAGTTTGAAATCAAAACAAAAGAATTACACAACATACTGTATCTTTAAAAGCAGTCTGCTAACAGACAAGTATCAATACTGAGACTGTAAAGTATCAGTATAAACCAAGTAGATTCTCTGAGCATGGCTCAGGCCCCTGGTCCTAACAAGTCAAAATAGCTTGAAACAAGTCGAAACTTGATTTTGCAAAGTCGGTCAATCTTCACATCCAAAGTATTGTGTCTTGTACCCTTTTATCAGATATTTTAGCTCAAAACCTACCTTCTCTCCTCATGTGCCACAACAGACTTCCAGTTTATGACTCACTAAGTATTTGAAATAAAAATTATGCAGCCCCTTGATAAAATTTACGAAATTGAAACTGTTAACACATTTTTTAAGGATTCCATTAAACAATCGAATAAGAAAGCCCCAGTAATATTTCAGGCTCCCCCCCCCCAATTATTTGGAGAAATATACTTAATCTAAATATTTAATTCTGAAAGCGAATCGGTCCCCACGAAATATCTCGAGCTAGGAAGAAGTTAACTTAGGCTATGAAGATTTATTTTAAAGCTTAAGGGCCAAGGACGGTAGGAAAAATATCAGAAATGTTAAAAATTACGTGGGCTACGCCCCACTGAACTTCAAAGATCCAATTATTTTCTTATGGAAATATCACCACAGTGTTTTTATTAATAAGTAAAATGAACTAATGATCAGCTGTGATTATCCACTTACACAAGAACCATATGTTAGGGGCTATAGCCCCTGTAAGCCCCTGTAAGCCACTAGACCTCGTGCGGATCTTCGTGAAGCCTGGGTGTTATTGGTTAAAGTGGTTTAAACCGGTTTTTTTGGGTGGGGGTGAGTGATTGACATCTGTTCTTAGTCTGTTGACTAAAAATCGCTTGTGAGAATCATCTGTTACGTGCCAAATCAAAAATATTGCAACCACTAAGTGATTGCTGTGTAAAGATCTTAGGTTATGATTGTTCCACACATCTTACAAACACGCCTGAACATTCGGCAGAACATCCTCCCGAAAGTTAACTGAACATTCCGTCCCGTTTACTTGCTACCAGTACACTATGGCCCAACAAAGGCGAACTAAGGCGAGCGCGATTGTGTACTCAGTGTGCTCGTGTATGTTCGGGATGTTTCGCCTCACCATGATTCGTGTTCACCGTGCTCCGTTTTTTGTCGGGTTTTTGGCACGAATCAAAAGAGACGAACGGAAACGAATGGGCGAGCATAGTATTCGGTGAGTGTGTACTTGGTTAGTTCGCTGTGCACATTCGGTTGATTTGGTGCAAGACTCATTGTCGCGACTCGTTCGGAACATTCGGCGGGACATTCGAGTGAATCATTTGGCGATAGTGTAATGGTACCAAAAAGTTTGTGCAGCTCCCACATTTCTCGCGACTACTCCGAACACTCGGGGTTCGGCCGAATGTTTGGGAGTATTCGCGAGAAGTGTGGGGGCAGCCTCTATTGATTAGGCCTAACACAATTATTTTCTTTTGCCTTCAATCTAGTGAGTTTGCTGCGCCCATATGTTTAAACATTACTTTTATAGGAAAAAATATTGAAATTTCAATTAAACAATCAGCAAAAGCAAATCAACTTTTTTGAGAGAAAAAAACAGCTGATCTTACAAGAACAAATATTTCAAATACTAGCCAAATGTATTCCGCAGGAATAGTATTATAACACATGGTATTGTGAACTTCCCCTCCAACGCTGATCCCCCCCACTTTTCTGCTGGCACCCCCTTCTCAGGCTTCACGAAGATCCGCACGAGGTCTAGTTTATTGTGATATCAAATAGTATTGTACTACTGTATGTGTAAAGCCCTGAAGATCTCCGTCACAATAGTTTTTGCTCCCTCCCTCCAATATATCAACTCAGATTACGCCTGCGTTAATAGTAGCGTCGGAAAAACAACAAACATATCCTTATTGTTCTGAGACAGTTCAATGATCTCAAAGGCTCACTTTTCTTTATATGGCCTATTTAAATAAGCTTTATAACAAGGAACCAGTTAAAAATGACAACCAACTATTTTGTTTAAAATACAGTCTCTAAAAACTTATTGAATCCAACAAAATACAACTGTCCTATTGATGATTATTTTTGAAGAGCTTATCATTGCATAAGCAAACTTTAAAAGCCTATTAGTAAGAGAAGCGGGATTAAATAAAAATAAAATTTTAAATTTTAGAATGCAATGGCAAATGTGAATAAATGAGTATATAAATAAAAGATTATTAAACCCCAGTATGTATGGTGTCCGCCTCCCCACTATCAGTAACCGCCCACTGAGGCTGATAACAGAGGACACATGAGTCTGTGATAAAGATAATAACTGGCAACAGTGACAACGGTCAGTGATCAGTGATCACACACTAACACTGACATTCTGTGGGTAGAGATCAAATCAATATCACATATCAAATATTCACTTTTTGTAATTTAAATTTGTGCAACTCATCGACAACGACACATTACAGCATATACATAACTAGGTCAATATCTACAATACATTCACAGATGAGTTGCAATAAACACGGGGGCAACAGATTTCTGCTTTTAACCAACATATTCCGTGGAGTTTAATCAGATGGTCACATCCATCCTTCTCACTGTATCATTAAAACAAATATTCTTTCCAAGAGCGAATCAAAAGGAAAAAATATTGTTTTAAAGAACATTTAGAATTTTGATTTATTGGTGGAAATATTGATTTTGATGTTCCACCCATCCAAAAATGTTGCAGTGATGACTCTCTGGATATATACAAACCTCTAACCACCAATGGCCAGATTTAATTCAAATTTGGTAGGCAGGTATAATTTCACAGTCTTTGCTGAAGCTGTGTACATTTTTTTTAATGTTTATTTTCTTTGAAGGGTCTTTTTCACAACAAGAATATGTTAAATAAACATTTCAAAACAACTTAATCTAATTAACTTTTTTGATTACAATTGTGTGCTTAATTCTGTGATTTAGGCCCCTAACAAAATTGTACAGGATGCTGCACCCTGGGAAAATTTGGGGTAAAACAATATAAAGCCACAATAAATCTTTAAAATATTCTTTTCAACATTTATAAAAATCATTTACTGTTATTTAAATGTAACTAACACCATTTAAAAAAGCGTACAAACTAAATACATTAGTATCTTGAAATTTATTCTTCTAAAAATAGTAGGTATTTTATTCTTATAGAAAATCCATAAATTATAATTGGTCTGTTACAAACCTATTATTTGATAACAACTTGGGATATACGTTAAGCTACCACGGATTAATAGAGAATATTAGGAGTGTATTGCTAACTCTGAGTAAGAGGAGGGGTTATTTCCTCTTTCAAAAACCTCTAGATTTTATTTTCTACAAACTACTGTAAGTATAAAGGAATCATCATTCAAGGTATAAATCATAAGACAGTTTTCTAACACCAATTAACTAACTCAACTTAGCAAGAACAATATTAAAATGTATGTGTAGCTATACACTCCAGACTAGCTAGTGTAAGGAGCACCTGAGCACACAGTGGTTACTGTAGGCCTAGACTGCGACATTCTGACATAATCAGTCCATCCACAGTCCTGGCCAACTGGATTTATATTTACTCTTAACGTGACTGGTACTTAATAGAACTCTTCACATGATAACAAGTTGTAATTTATAATAAAAGGAGGGTTAAGGCTGCCTAAATGTCTGTTTTCATAATCAATATTATTAATACGCTACATGCAAACTTTGTAAATAAAAAGGCTTTCTTGTTTTAAGATTTACCCCCACATAGTGTATATACTAAACTGCATGTCTAGGTGTGCAGATGTGCAAACTGACTTTAGATTTTCTATTTAGGCCTCAGGACTCTACCATACGGGACTTTCAAGTCCCCATGTTTTTCATATTGAGGAGAGTTTTATTTGGTTTATGTCACATGTGTTTTTTCTTAATTCAATTATTAGGATTATATTTGTTACTAGTTGTCCTGTTGCTCGAATCCGAGCAAGTTTGTACCCAACGAAAGGTGTCTTCAGTTTTAAACAAACATAACAAAACGTCTGATATTAAAACGGATGATAACAACGTACTTTCAATCAACACGTAGTTTAGACTTCTGCCGTTGGTTTCGCCACTGTTCCGAAAATTCAGCCCCTTACTGTATTTAAGTGATGCCCTTTCTTAAAATTCTGAAACGTATTGGCAAATCTACGTAAAAATACCTTTAATTTGGCACCTCAAACGTTAAAATCCGTCCAGCCGTTATCGAGTTATGACTGTGAAGAAAAAACTCCTAGCGTATTAATACATAGATTGTTTCCTTATTATTGTTAGAGACTGTCATTCATTGTTTTGTTTACTTTTTAACTATTTACTATTCACGCTTCTCAAAACGGGATGCGCAAGCTGCACATAGAAAATTCTAATTGATCTTTATAGAAGTAAAACCACCTAAACTGACAGAGCTCATATTTTGCATGATGCAAGGTAACTTATCTGTGCTGCATACAGAGTGATTCACAATTTGAAAATTGTATAGACCGAGTCACATTCATGTGCCCTTTAATACAACTTTAGATAGACCCATTTACTCTTTCATGACATTTAGAATGTTTTCTTGAAGAATATTTTATCCAACTAATACTCTTTTCATAATCATAGGAATGATTTGCAGTAATTTTGTTATGATTACATGTTTTATTGCTTATTATACAAACTAAATCTTATTAGTGATACTACAACATGTGCAACTGATGCTCGGTACACTCAATAGTGTGCTTAAAACGCAGTATTATTTGTAGGTTTTCCAGTTGTTTTAGGAAGAAATTACAGGTCTTTTAAATCAAATTTTAAGTTAAATAAGAAAATTTACATAGTTTCAAAACAAATTAATGAAGTTCAAAAGAATTTTACCTCAAGATTATTTGAATTGGGTTGTGATTGTAAAGTATCTATCAATAAAAACTCAGTTTGAAATACGGAAGCTTACTTTAATCCAGACATTAAAAAGTGTAGTTTCAAACTTCTACAACATGCTTTAAGTATTTTATCAAACTTTCCTGACTACTCTCAGACTTTAGAGCTTTAGAAATTCCCTGGCTATTCCTTGTTTTCCAGTATTCCCTGGTATTGTAAACAACTAGATTTAAAGTACTCTTTTCGTGCAGTCTAAGGTTACAATAGTTGGATTTTAAATGAATGTTGACGTCAAATCACAAACAAACAACTTGGACCATAAAGCGTTAAGCTACAAAACAAGTTGAATCACAAAAAAGGAAAACGGATAGCTAAAAAGTCAAGTTGGACCACAACAAGGGAAAGACGCCCACACATTCATCACAAGGGCCACTCGGACCCACACTTGCACCACTGATTGATCCTAACAACACACTAACACTCTCCAACATGCAATCTTTCCCACCACACTGTTCATACAAATAGCAAGTTAATCAAACTATTGAAAAAGACTTATAATCGGAGCTTATAGTTTTAAAATAACTTTCAAAGGTTTAAATTTAAAATTTAAATTGCAACTCTCGAAAAAATACTTAATGCACAAACAAATGTTGTTGACATTGTAGAAGATAACAAATCAGTACACTGTGTTAAGTATAGACTTTTATGGAGTTAAGTTGTGTAATGAAATACATTCATGGGTATGTGTAAATGGCAGTCAATCAAACTGATTGTAATGTTAAATGCAGATGACACAAATGCAGTCGGAAGAGCCAATTTCCACAATGAATTGGAGGCCAAGCTGAAACAAGCTTTTATTGAATTGGCATATTGGTTTGAGTTAATGGCCTGAAACTGAATCAAGGGGAAACTCAACTGGTAACTGTCCCTACTGCTCAATCCAGAGAGGGGTTTAAAGCTTCAGTTGTAGATACAATTTTAAAATTCAACTGACATTTTTAAGAATGACTTACGCATCTTGGATGTCTTCTTCTAAGCCTATTTTCAAAAAACTAAATATTTTAACAGGTCCAAATTTATATATACTAATCAAATCAAGTCAAATCAAATTATGTATTGCATTAAAAAGTGTGCACTCATTAGCAATAGACATACAAATGTGTTTAACATACAATTATCAAATGTTGTTAATGGTAAAATCAAAATTTGCAAACTTGCAAGCTCAGACGAAAATGTTTGGCCATAGGTATAAAACAAGATTTAAAAACAATTTTCAATACTCCATATACCGTCTGCAACTTAATGAGAAAACACCTACGTACATCATGGGAGGGAAAATGTACAGTTAATTGCCTGATGAATATAAAAACGTAATAAACACTAACTCATTTTAAAACTAACATATGTTTTTTTGGAAAATAACTATTATAATGTTAACGAGTACTTCTCTGATCCTGAATTATACAATTGTACATAGTTTAGTAAGAGTTTATTTGTAAATTTATTTATAATTTGATCAAGCTCAATTACCAATTGTAAGTAGTTATTGTAATCAATTGTTTTTCTTTTGACAATGTCACCGCTAATTTGTGAACATATTGTGTGGCAGTAAAATATTTTGATTTGAATGGAACTTATACTACTACATTTGAATATCTCTGAACTAAAGACTTATATTAAAGTTTTATAAATAAAAAAATAAAATCTTAGGAAAAGAGCAAGGTTTTTGATTGATAGCAAATTTTTTTAAAGGTAAAAATCATAGAACACAAAACGTTTCAATCATAAGAAAATATATAAAGACTATGCTTGAGATTTGTTATTGATGAAAGAGCACTCTCCAATACCCAAACACAATTATTATTCCCAATTGTGCTAATTTTGAAACATATAAAACTGGGTAAAAATATTATAAACCTTTTAAATCATTATTCACAGAGATTTGGGGTGACCTCCTTTGCAGTTAAGAGATTAACAACATCCCAAACTAATTACTTTAAGCCAACTTGGCCTCACTGGCTGATGGACTCTTGATTGAATTCAGAGAACCAAATTTAAGATGAAAATTTTATAAAGATATCCCTGCTCAAACTGAACATTTTACAATTCACAACAAGGGCTGGAATACAGGAAAATAGAAATTTTTTCAAAATATCTATAGTATTAGCGAATTTCCCCTAGTGTTTGGGCCCGAGACCATGATAACTTTTTGTTTTGAGGTCCCCAGATGCCAAAAACCCTATTCGATCAAATTTATATACTATAATATAAATATAAATATATATATATATATATTTATATTATATATATATATATATATATATATATATAAAACAGACGTTTTCTCTCCAGTTTCAAGTTTAACAAGTTTTATTAATTTTCGTTCATGTAATCATGTAAACTTCATCAGATATATAAAAAAAGTATAAATATGTACAAAATATAAAGAAACTAAACAAATAATAAAAGTAAACAAAATAATATAAACAGATCAAATATGACATGACATTTCAAACAGCTGAAAACAAGCTCATCCATTTAAAGCGCAGTGTTTGGCCGAGTCGTTTAAGTAATATCAGTGCTGCGATATGTATATAACCTCAAGTTTAACTCAAAAGGGTGACTTGTTTTTAAAACAAGTTGGTGAGCTATCTCATTCTTTCTTAAGTTTATCGAGTTGATCTTTTTGTTGTCTTCTTCTACAACTTTTTTGATTGCCTTTAAATGGTAACAGCTTCAATTTGTCCGTGAATGTGATAACTTGAGTAAAATACGTCCAATTTCGATGAAATTTGGGGATTCATTTTCCTAAAACCATTTTTTTGCATTTTTTACCCTACAATTTTTTAAATACTTAATTTTGGTTTGGACCATGTTATAGGGCTTGAAAAACAAATAATATAGCACTTTGAATTACAGTATTAACATAGGTTAAGTGGTTGCGGAGAAAATCCAAAAAAACCTGCTCATAAAATCTCCCATGCTAATCTTATGAGAAAAAGGTTTTTTGGCTTTTCCTCAGTTAATATTAATTTAAACTTCACATACCAATCAACTCAGCTCCACAAAACAATAATTTCGGTGTTTAAATTGTGATATTACGTCCAACCATTGCAGAGATATTCAAAGTGCTAAACACAGTACGTTGTCCAATGTTATCTTTATGGAGGATAAATAAAATTTGATATCTCAATTATTTATGAATATATATTGATGAAACTTGGTATGTGGCTTCACGTATTATTAGTATATTGATATTTGCACAACAAATTAATTTTTTGTTGATTATCCCCGTAGCAGCAAACCTGCATACTCAGCCCTAATGTTATTCTTATGGGGAAAAAGTAAAGTTTTATATCTCCCTTAATTATGAATATAAATTAATTGGATAATCCAACGAAGTGCAGTTTATCCTTATACATAACTTTACTGCTTGTACTGGTAAGAGAATCAACTCAACTGGCGTGTCTGTGACCACAATAACTCGAGAACGCCTCCACAGTTAAAATTCAAATTTTCCAGATAAACTTAACAGGTCAAAATCTCGGTCGAGTTCGTTATTCAGATAATTTCGTTCAGTATTAATAAAATTATCTTAAAACTAAATTTATTTTTTTCTCTATAAGAATAACATTGGAAGCCATTTTAGTAGTACTTGAATCGTTAAAATTTAGCCAACGTCTATGTTTCAACAACAGAGTAACAATAGTTAGTTTACTAGAGTATACTTTGTTCTACTGGATAACAAAAGGGATAGCTGGATAACTGTGTTTTTTTACCAACAAAAAACACACAAGAGAGATAAATCAAAGTATATTTTTAAGTTGTGAGCATATTTCTTATTTTATAAAATTATTAAGTGTACGTTAGTAAAAAAATATCCATACAGTTAATATTCCCTTAGTACGCCTACTCTGTGTAAATATCGTCAGTCGTCGGAGGCAAAGTATGAGTGGCAGACCACATGTAGCAGATCGAAAAACTCATAAATAACTTTTCAAAATTGATGACTGTAGATACTGAGATATTAACTTTACTTATAAAATATATCAAACGAATGGTGTTTTTGGGGTCTGGGGACCTCAAAACGAAAAGTTATGATGGTCCCGGGCCTAGGTCTTACCATGCCGACTACGGTAATAGCTTATTCCCTATAGGGGAAATTTGCTAAAACCCGGATTCTGGCGGCAGTTAAATGATAGCGTAATGTATTCTGATGATGTTACTCAAATCAGATCTTGAATTTTTTAAGAGACTCGATATCAGTTTGATTATGTGTTTCGATTAGCCTTATACGCGAGGAATGAGCGTACACCTAGTAAAACTTAGTACGCAGCTTCACCTGGTTAAGTTATATTGATAATTGCTCAAAAACATATTTCTTCTCTTTTTTTGCAGCAAACCTGCGTACTCAGTCCTAACGTTATTCTTATGGAGAATAAATAAAATGCTATAGATCACTTATTTATTTATGTATTTTTATGAAACTTGGTAAGTGGCTTTATGTGGTGGAGAGAAACATTTGCATTCATTGTAAATTCGCAGAGTACGCAGGTTTGCTGCGACGGGGTATTTTATGATTATCCAAGAGTTTTAAATACATATTTGATATCAGTTCCACGCCAAAATGAGTTGAGTTTCTGCAAACGATTGCTTCCCAAGTAAAGTTTGAAGAGTTAATGATCTAATTTTGAATGGTTGCTTGGTAATCACTGGATAAGTTGCGTCGGCGTCTTAAAGTGATTTTAAGATATTAAGATTGAGGAGAGACACAAACATAATATTCAGACTAGTATGGCTTGAAAGAAAGACTTAGAATGCAACGGATTCATTAGCCCTGCCACTGAGCTGCTTTCACTGTAACCGGTAACCCCACTTGTGTAATGCAGATGCCACAATACCGGCTGAGCACCAGCCAGTGACTGGCACCAAATGAACATACTGACATTTAAAGTTCTTTGCTAAAATAAACAAACCATGTTCCTTACCAAATCAAACACCTTTAGCATTTCTGGATTTCCTACCTGAGCCAACACTCATTTGCGTTTTTATCTTCAATAAACAACATCAGAAAACGGACACACTCTTTCTCCCTTTTAGCATTAGTTAAAATAATAAGTTCCATTATATCTACTAAATACAGAAAATAAAGTACAGTAAAACTCACACAGACTGACTGACAGGCAATACACAGCCTAAACCTGTGGGCCTAGAAATATGAAATTTTGCAAAAGAGAATGGATTTTCCGATCCGACCTTAGTGCTCTGTCCCGTGGGTTGTCAAAGTTCCAGTGTTATTCTTCTGGACATTCGGTTTATTTGACCAGATGATAGTATAGATGTTCCTTATTCAAAACTAGTGGACCGGTTGCTCTAAATTGAGCAAAACCAACTTGTATTGTTTATATCATATCAGCTGTTCTTACTGTTTACCTGTATTTTACTCACCTACACATCACGCGGAATATCTTAGCCTGTGGCTTACTCCACTGCCGGAGTGACTGAGATAACCAGCTAGGCCATATTGAGCTTCAGTCTGACTGAACAGATGATGGAAACAACAGATGGCAATCTCGCTCTACTCCAACTGTTTGAACTGAAAACAGTTCCCACAGGCCAAGATATTCCGTGTGATGTGTACATTAATTTTATTACATTCATGCATTTTA
The DNA here is from genome assembly GCA_963675035.1 of Allygus modestus. NCBI lineage: Eukaryota > Metazoa > Arthropoda > Insecta > Hemiptera > Cicadellidae > Allygus > Allygus modestus. Next base: position 42,895,764 of record OY776116.1, read on the forward strand.
CAGTGTTGATGAATTTATAGACCATAACAAATCCAAATTCCAATAATTTAAATAACAATAGCGTATTGTATTTGAATTAAACCTATTTTGTAATATAAAAAATTAGTGAATTAATAAAAATAAGATTAATTGTTTTATTTTGGTGTATGAGAGATGATTAAACTAGGTTGTACAATTTTTATTTTAAATTATTTGTATTACTAAATTATTAATCTATATTAATTAAATCCAAGTTTTGTTTAGTATTAACATTGCTGATAACATATATTTGATGTAATGGCAATAACAAATAATAATAATAATAATAATAATAATAATATTATTATTATCACCCGTTTTAGAATGCAACTGAATTCAAACTACTCTCCATGTTATATTTATAGGAAAAAATTTAACTTTGAGAGTGTCCTGTGCCCTTCAGCAAAACAGTATTGTTGAAATTGAAAACCACTTTGCAACACTACGAAACTGGGCCATTGTTTTACACCTCAATCATTGAAATTGGTTCAAAAATAACAGAGGAGTTCTGTTCACAAAAATCGGCTTGGCTTATTATAGATATAGAAGATACTGTAGTTCAAAAGGATAAAAACAGAATGCAGAAAAATGATATACTCCCCCGAGTGATCCGGGTACTAAACGGCTAATAAAATAATAAATGTTATTATGGACATTTATATTTTTGTAGATTGTAATGAAATGCAACTTTGTTACAGCATGAATCTATGTAGTTGCATACAACATAATATGCACCTTGCTAAATAATATGCGCAACTTTTTTTGAACCTTTACCACCATATTTCTGCCTGACTCCAAAACCTCTGGCATGTTTCTCCCTGAATACAGTAGGATCAATTTTGAGCACACAGCTCTGTCACTACTAGCCGTACTGTGAAATGATGACTCGCTCACTCCACTACTTTCTACCGACACTCATAAAAAATAACAGTGGAGTGAGAGAGCATAAATTCACAGGATGGCTAGTAGTGACAGACCAATTGTTTCTACCGTCGTTTTAAAACTGTATGTGTAGCTATACACTCCAGACTAGCTAGTGTAAGGAGCACCTGAGCACACAGTGGTTACTGTGGGCCTAGACTGCGACATTCTGACATAATCAGTCATCCACAGTCCTGGCCATAATTTAAAGCTAAGTACCAACAAGTTTTTAAATAAAAAAAACCTATAAGCATGATTGAGAATAATCTTACCATGTACACACCTAATCTAAGAAATATTCATGTCACAAACAAACTATGTAAATCCTTTGAAAATGATAACTAAAGTTGAATTGAGAACTACCTCCCTTTGACTGAGATATAAGTCTAATGAAAAAGGTTAGGTATTGTACTACTGAAATCTTAGTATTGAAATATTTAACGAAGAATACTTTTTAATATGCTTAATTGAACCGTACTGGTAAACAGGTAAAAACAATTTACTTATCCTGTTGTACCAATATTACAACCGTAAGCCTACTTGTAGCAAAGCACGCAGGATACTAAAAGTAACTTGACTTTTGATCAGTAATGAATTTAACAAATTAATTTAATGACATAGAATATGTCTCTATGCCCGGTTTGGAAACACTTTACAAGTTTCTTTTAACACGAAGGGAATTCAATTATAATTGTGAAACATGGATAACATAATGTATAATAAAGAAATCAATCTTTGCCTCTAAAGTAAACGGCTATATTATAAAACGAAAATTTATAACTACTGAGTTTATAAGTTAGGCAATACGTGGTATTGGCCATTGAGAAACGACTACCCTAAATATGAACGAAGATTTGTTTAGGAATAATATGATTTAAACATATACCACACTAACAAAACCACGTAATGTCAGGAAATTTCAATGATGAGCAAATTACAACACATATAAATAGTCAAATTGATGTATCACTTACTTAACAAGCTTAAAAACAGGTTTAAATCACCAATTACTCTGAAACTTGACTGAGAACAATAATAATTATTTGATCTATAAACATTTAAATAACTAGTTCCTCTTGCTTGACAACAAAAACTGTTTGACATAACCAGTAGCAAGGTCGTGTGTGGTTGAAGCAAACACAAGCGATGAAGAGGCAATAGAGTGTGTTTACTGTGTGATAATTGACGATTCTGAGTCATGCATGAAGTGAGGGATTTAGAAATCGCATCGCAGGCTCAGGGGGACGCAAAGCAAAAGCTACTCCTATACTGTACTTGGTGGACATGTTTCACATTTTTTGATCAGTATTGACGGACATCAAATTTAACTTTCACAAATACTTTATAGTAGTTTTTGGGGAATTTGACTTTTTTTATTTAGCTAAGCTGGAATTTTTTGAAAAAAAAAACAAAACTAAAATAGATTTGACAGTGTATTGAGCTGTGTTTTGTTTCATTTTTAGCGAATTTCCCCTATAGGGAAGAAGCTATTACCGTGGTCGGCATGGTAAGACCTAGGCCCGGGACCATGATAACTTTTCGTTTTGAGGTCCCCAGACCCCAAAAACACCATTCGTTCGAAACTGTATATATATATATATATATATATATATATGTGTGTGTGTGTCCGTGGGTGCGATAACTCTCGTAAAAAAGGTCCGATTTTGATGAAATTTGGTACAAACGTGTAAAGCAGCATTTATGACTTTAAGTTTGAAAACCAGACGGATCGACCTATCCGAAGGGGTTTTTTGGGGGAGTTTTGTACCCCAAAAATGGGTTTTTTGAGTTTTTTACATACAAGATTTGAAAAAGTAAACTTTTATTTTTTCCCATTGGAATCAGCTTAAAAAGACGCACAATTTGATGTTTTAATCATTGCTCTACGTCAATTGGTTACTGAGATATTGAAAGTGCTAAACACAGTACGTTGTCCAATGTTATTCTTATGGAGGATAAGAAAAATTGTATATCTCGCTTATTTATCGACTTATCCTGGTGAAACTTGGTATATTGCTTTATTTCATAGTGGTCTATTGATATTTGCACAAAAACCCATTTTTTGCCCGATAGTTCCCGTAGCAGCAAACCTACATACTCAGCCCCATGTTATTCTTATAGAGAATAATTAACGTGTTATCTCCTTTAATTATGAACATAAATTAATAGAACTTGGTATGTGGCTTTACCTAGTTGAGTTATATTGATATTTGTATAAAAGCCCATTTTTAGTGTACCTTATTTCAGCAAACCTGCATACTCAGCCGCCATGTTATTCTTATGGAGAATAATTGAAATGTCATAAATCGTTTATTTATGAATGTATATTGATGAAACTTGGTATGTGGCTTTATGTGGTATTAAGATAAATTAATATGCATTGGAAATTCGCTGAGCATGCAGGTTTGCTGCTAGGGGGGTATTTTATTTGATGGCTTTTCCCATACAAAATTTAACATAATATGAATTAACATACATTTATGTAAGTGTTCAATTTTTCATTTGATTTGAGTGATTAAAGTGAAGACACCAGCTTTTTATGGCTTTAATATTGGTCAAACTATATATTAAGTTTCAAAGTGTATTTTCAGGAAAGAAATGTTTGTACCAAATAAAATTAACAAAGATTGTTGTTAACTGTTTTTAATCCATTGCCAAATTTAAAACAAAAACATTTTACAAAATGTTTTAACTGATTAAATTGTGTTGTTGGAGTGCTACTTAAACATATGTTTGTATTATAGTAGGGTGAGTGCACCAGTGAATGACCAGTTACAGGTGATATCACGGAACAACTTAAGATTACTCCCATACTAAATAGTGTACGATGTATTTTACATTGCCTAACTCTTACCTAAGATCTAAAGATTAACATACTATACAAAAAACTACTACCGTATAACTGGAAATATAGAGAAACAAGTTTTAGTAGATTTTTTTTAGAAAACCATGTAATTGTTTCAGTGAATGACTGGGTTGATTTTGACTAAAACAAAAAGATTTTTTACAAAATTTAATGATAACATTTTAATTCAATGGTAAAAATAAAGAAAAATAACACTATTTTGAATAAGTTACTTCCTATTCTAATGATGAACACATTAATTATTTGTGTTTGAACTCTTTTGGCCTTTATTTTTTGTTTTTTTTGTTGAAGTCAACTCTAAAAACTTTAGCGTGTTGCTTTCTTCCTCATTTTTCGTGTTCTCCTTATTCTTTCCTCATCATTCTATCGGCATTTCATCCTCTACGCATATTAAATAGGTACCCCGCCAAAAGTCATACTTTCTCATTAACTATTAATCTAATCGTCTGCTACAGCTCCCTCTAAAATCAAGTATTGAACATATCCAACCCAAACTATTACTAACCCTTTGTACCCCGATCATTTACTGGATAGGACGTGTAAATCCCTTACATTTTCACTGTAGTCACGAGGAAAGATGAATTATTATTTGTTGGCACAATTTGAGATGATTTAAAGAATTTAGGTTATAATTCAGTAAATGACCGGACTGATCAATTATGTGATTGTACGTGCCCAGCCCAAAATACAACCCAAACTGTTACTAACCCTTTGTACCCCGGTCATTTACTGGATAGGACGTGAAAACCCCTTAAATTTTCACTGTAGTCACGAGGAAAGATGAATTATTATTTGTTGGCAATTTGAGATGATTTAAAGAATTTAGGTTATAATTCAGTAAATGACCGGACTGATCAATTATGTGATTGTACGTGCCCAGCCCAAAATACAACCCAAACTATTACTAACCCTTTGCACCCCGGTCATTTACTGGATAGGACGTGAAAACCCCTTAAATTTTAACTATAATTATGAAAAAAGATTAAATATTACTATTTGAAGGTATTTAAAGATCATTTAAAGAATTCAGATTATAATTCAGTACATGACTGGACAGGTCATTCACTAGTTTTGACCAAAATTTGAATTCAGTAATGAGCGGTTTCATAAAAGTTATTAATATTACTTAAAGATCATGCGCAGACAGTTTAAACACAATATGAACTTTTCATCTACAATATTAAACTATAAAATTAACATAATAATAATAATAATAAAATAATAATTAACAAATCCAGCAGTGCTTATAATAGAATCATAATATGAAGTAACAGCTGTATTTTTAATCTATTTTCTTTATTTTATTTTTATTTGAACTCTTATTATGAGTTTTTTTTTTTTTTGGCAAACCAGATATTCACTGAAGGCTGTCATTCACTAGTGCACTAACTCTAAGTTACATTTATCTGGTACTAGCTATGTACCCATCCTTCGTACGGGTTGTATATAAATGGTAAATTAACTAATGCAAATAACAATCCACATTATTTTACAATATTCAAATTAAATTTTACACGTTTAATGTGCAATTATATCAAAGTTAACGAAATATACTGGCAGATAGTTCGGGTCCTGTTGCTAAGTCGAGGAACTCTGTCGGGTAGTAAACGGCGTGTGGTTTGCGACTCCAAATCGGTACACGTAACACTTTGGATTCGCTTTTAGAAATAAAAGAACTCAAGTACAACAAAATAAAAATATCGGGGTGGGGGAAGGGGAGGGGGCATAAATATAAAATCGGGGGGAATATAAAATGGAGGGGGGACATAAAATAAAATATAAAATCGAAGGGAGGGGGGGGAGCAAAATATAAAATTGGCGGTGGGGCAAAAATTAAAATGGGGGGAGCAAAAATATAAAATCGGGGGGAAAAAAATATAAAATTGGGGGGGAATAAAAATTGGGGGAGAAAAAATATAAAATCGGGGGTGGCAACAAAATATAAAATCGGTGGGGGGCAAAAATAGGGACTTTCGTTCTTAGGACTACACCCCACAGAAAATTATTGTCGAAGAAAAAAGTATTACTCATCACTCGTTTTGTAGCTGAAGCCTAACATTTGACCTTGTATTTGTAGCTGGCTGGCTCTTTAACGTATCATATTAACAGATAATTTATGAAATTCTTTATGCCGAAACAAAATACAGAAACAAAATTTTAGTGTGATAGTACATAAATATTGAAATAGGCCTATTTGTTAATAAATGTTAGCTGCACAAAGCTAATAATTCAAGTAAATTAAATACTTTGACTAAGACAAACGCTATGAATGTACAAATTAAATTTCTAAAAATCCTCCTTTTCACTTTGATATCAGATTTGTTTTGAATAAACCACTCAAAAAACCACGCTTTCATTCGCCCATTTATATTTTCTGACTCTGGGGTGTTTTAAACTTTGTAATATTTCGAAGATCTCTCTTAAGATTTTGTTCAAAACATTCAGTGACAAATGTTCATAATCAAAGTTAGTACTTTTTCCACGCTCTGTAATTATGTCTAAAATGACTTTTAATTGATGAGTAAATTGTTATAATTCGCACGTTTGATTAGCATATAAGAATATTACTAAAATAAAACTTTGTAATTGCTATCCAAACTTAATCAACAGATAAAGTTCTGTTAACATTGTTTTCAAAAGACAGAGCCTAAAGGATTGGATAAAATGTTACAAACAACTATGAATACTGTAGGTCCTTTACAAGATTAGCTGAGCTTTGACTTGAGGAACTCACTTCCTTCAATTCTGAATTGTAAAACCAATTTTTAACCGGTCCAGTTTGTTTTAAAATAATCAGTCGAAAAAATAAATACAGTGGTTTGCTTACAAATTACTTACAAATCCATACGGAAACAGAATTTCGCCATACTTGTCTTTCAATAGATATCTTGCTGGAGCGTAAAAGGTCGGATTTATAAAAAAACTACCGTAGGCCTACTGTATATAGAAAATGCCACTAATAATTTTCCACTATTTTTTTAAGTAAATAAATGACCACGTGTTCCAAAATATAAATTTAAAAAAGATAAAACTGTTGAACGAACCAAATATAATAAACCGTTTACTCCATTTTTCACGGTAAATTTGAAGGTCATGGAGGAAAGATGGGCGGGCGAGGATGGGGGACATGAGATTACACTGGACAGCTTGTAACTCGATCTGGAGACAGGTCGCTTCATTAGGCGGCCACCCTCATGCCGCTCCGTGCAACAGCCGCAGCAGGGCCCCGTTGGAAACCCACTTTTACCAAAGCTCAATAAAGTCCGTGAATTAGATAATTAAAAAAGAAAGATTTCCACCCTTAATGTTTTCATTAAATGAGCTACTATTTAAGGATCCCCTCCTTCACACATTACTACATTCCATTCTGCATGTCCAATTAAAACCGAACCAAATTGTGGCAGTTTTTTGAAATACTGTAATCGGTGTTGCCTTAAGGTCATGTCTCATCTTGCCAGATGAGATATCAGCGCGAACACCACCAGTTTTAAGCCAGAGAAAAACTAATATTTCCAAAAAAATAAGCACTCAAAACAAAACGCGGCAACTACTAAATAAACCGTACCGCGTGTGATAGAGAAAGTAAATTGACAAACATACTGTACTTAGTCAAGATCGTAAAAGTGATGAATATGCAAACGTGAATGCGCCGGCTAAGCAAGGACGAGCCATAGACGAGCATGAATCACGCCGAGATTGGCCCGTCAGCAGTGGGGGGACAAGGTCGGGCGGCGGCACTGTAGGTACAATGCACGTACAGGGTCTACCGTCTACCTACAGCTACAGTGATCCAGAGAGAGTTGCGGCGGTGTTCACGGACGCGGGAAAATGTCCCCGTAAAGGGCAAGTTGTACGAAAGGCGAATTACATAGAGACCGTGTGCGAAGTGTCTGGATCCACTTGATAATAAGTCATCCAATCGAATACAATATACGGTGGAATATTAAAACTGTAGGATGATCTGCAAGCCAAAACTGGGTAACATAGAGACCGTGTGCGAAGTGTCTGGATCCACTTGATAATAAGTCATCCAATCGAATACAATATACGGTGGAATATTAAAACTGTAGGATGATCTGCAAGCCAAAACTGGGTAACATAGAGACCGTGTGCGAAGTGTCTGGATCCACTTGATAATAAGTCATCCAATCGAATACAATATACGGTGGAATATTAAAACTGTAGGATGATCTGCAAGCCAAAACTGGGTAACATAGAGACCGTGTGCGAAGTGTCTGGATCCACTTGATAATAAGTCATCCAATCGAATACAATATACGGTGGAATATTAAAACTGTAGGATGATCTGCAAGCCAAAACTGGGTAACATAGAGACCGTGTGCGAAGTGTCTGGATCCACTTGATAATAAGTCATCCAATCGAATACAATATACGGTGGAATATTAAAACTGTAGGATGATCTGCAAGCCAAAACTGGGTAACATAGAGACCGTGTGCGAAGTGTCTGGATCCACTTGATAATAAGTCATCCAATCGAATACAATATACGGTGGAATATTAAAACTGTAGGATGATCTGCAAGCCAAAACTGGGTAACATAGAGACCGTGTGCGAAGTGTCTGGATCCACTTGATAATAAGTCATCCAATCGAATACAATATACGGTGGAATATTAAAACTGTAGGATGATCTGCAAGCCAAAACTGGGTAACATAGAGACCGTGTGCGAAGTGTCTGGATCCACTTGATAATAAGTCATCCAATCGAATACAATATACGGTGGAATATTAAAACTGTAGGATGATCTGCAAGCCAAAACTGGGTAAAATAGAGACCGTGTGCGAAGTGTCTGGATCCACTTGATAATAAGTCATCCAATCGAATACAATATACGGTGGAATATTAAAACTGTAGGATGATCTGCAAGCCAAAACTGGGTAACATAGAGACCGTGTGCGAAGTGTCTGGATCCACTTGATAATAAGTCATCCAATCGAATACAATATACGGTGGAATATTAAAACTGTAGGATGATCTGCAAGTCAAAACTGGGTAACATAGAGACCGTGTGCGAAGTGTCTGGATCCACTTGATAATAAGTCATCCACAATCGAATACAATATACGGTGGAATATTAAAACTGTAGGATGATCTGCAGGCCAAAACTGGGTAGCGCAGTACCCAGTAACTACTCTGAACTAGTTATCGTCTTAAAATGTCGCGTTTTTATGTTTTTTTGCGAATTTCCCCTATAGGGAAGAAGCTATTACCGTAGGTCTCATGTTAAGACTTAAGCCCGAGACCATGATAACTTTTCATTTTGAGGTCCCCAGATACCAAAAACACCATTCGTTCAAATTGTTATATATGTATGTGTATATATATATATATATATATGTGTGTGTGTGTGTGTGTGTGTGTGTGTGTGTGTGTGTGTGTGTGTGTGTGTGTGTGTCCGTAAGCACGATAACTCTCGTAAAAAAGGTCCGATCTTAATGAAATTTGGTACAAACGTGTAAAGTACCATTTATTTGAACGAGTTCGAAAACCAGACGAATCGCACCATCCGAAGGGGGGTTTTGTACCCCAAAAATGGGTTTTTTGGGGTTTCCACATGGAATTTTTATTAAAATCAAATTTTAATTTTCACCATTGAATTCAGCATAAAAAACAAACAATTTGGTATCTTGATCATTGTTCTACGTTAATTTGTTACTGAGATATTGAAAGTGCTGAACACAGTACGTTGTCTAATGTTATTCTTATGGAGACAAAGAAAAATTGTATATCTCGCTTATTTATGAACATAAACTGACGAAATTTGGTATATAGCTTCATCTGGTTGTGGTTTATTGTTGTTTGCTCAAAAAAACAATTTTTCACGTATGGTTCCCGTAGCAGCAAACCTAGGTACCTGGTCCCCATGTTACTCTTATGGAAAATAATTAAAGTGTTATATATCGCTTATTTATGAATGCATATGGATGAAACTTGGTATGTGACTTCACTTAGCTGAGTTCTATTGATATTTTGCATAAATCCCCATTATTTTGTGTTCCTCGTTGCAGCAAACCTGCTTACTCATCCCCAATGTTATTCTTATGGAGAATAATTAATATTTTAAATATCGCTTGTTTGTGAATATATTTCTTATGAATCCTGTTAAGTGGCTTAGTGTGTTATGTTATAATTCACTGGAAATTCGCTGAGTGTGCAGGTTTGCTGCGACGGGGGTATTTTTCGATAGTACGTACTAACTTGAAACATACAAAATTGACACGATAACTTATAAGCTTCATTTGTATTGGGTAATCTTCGTAAAAACTATTATAGAGATAATGGATTAACAGAATACTGAAGAACTACTTCATGTTTCAAACAGTTGATTCACTTGATCAGCTATGACGGGTCAGTGCGGGGCTGGGAGCCTGGGAGAGGATATCAGCAAGGCGTGGCAAACAAAACACATACCGTCACGTCCCCGCGCCATCTTGCCTGTGTAAGGCGTGATTCCCGGCCGCATATAAAATGCATATATGAATTTTCCCGAGAAAAACTGTTCATACGTTAATTTACAACCAAATAAGTTCATTTCTGAACTGAAACGAAACGAAAACTACAACTCTCTCTCATATGGGCAAAATATTCTTCTAAATTATTGTTTTAATATTCTATATTTATTTTTACCTTTACGAGCTTATTACCGATACCTCCTTTTAATGTAGAGGCTATAAATTAATTTCGGACACACTAACGTAATAATAAATCGATAAACGAACTTTCAAAGTTCATGAGGTATAATAATTGGAAACTGTACGGCAAACATAAAAGTATTTTTAACTATTAATCACAATTTCACCGTCAATTTGACAGTTACGCAGTATAATGTACGATATCTTAAGTGTTCCCATTTTAGCAATGTTAACTTCCAATAAGCGTCAAGTCTTCCCCAGATTGTCCAAGAAATTTGACATTAAACAAACTGATGAGATAGTTAATAATATATATAGTTTGTTTAATTGACACACATTTTTAAAACCCTATTATTTTATTAATTTGCAGTTTAATATAAAATACTCTTTGATTCAACTAGTTCTAGATTCCTCCTACACCTACAACTTAACAACAAATCCAAATTTTTTAGAAACTCCGACGAAGAGTTAAGGTTGCTGTCACAGGACAACGCTCCAAGATGGCTTCCGGCAGCTTCCGGTCATTAAAACTCTAAACACAATGACAAACTTGACTTCGGGAGAGTTGTCCTAAAACGCCCTCAAAGCAGACAAATTATTCTTATCATACCGTGTAAAACATTCACATTTTAACCAAATAACACATTAAAAAATGTGCAAATCAAGATGTGTATTGACTTTCGTTTTCTATATCGGTTGACACACTTATTCCATCCACAGCTTGCTCGTTTACAAACTGACGAACATCCGAGAAATAAATTAAGGTTGTTATTGATCGCCGAGGCGGGAGGTAGGAATAGCCCCGATGACGCGTCGGCCGCGGGGACACGCCAACAGTTGTGTTGTAGTCTACTTACGTCAATAGCTAACAGCTGAACAGCTGAACAGCTGGTGGGTGCCGCAGTTGGGTACTTACCTGCAACAAGAATACAACAGTCAGTGGACCAAATACATCAAGTAAAACCCCACGCCAATATATGGGAAAATAGTACCTTTCTTCGTTATTGACTAAAGTGAACTTAAACATGTTTACAGTACAACAAATTATTTACATGTTACTGAATATTGAATTTAAAAATAGATAAGACTCATTATTTTCCACATATTTTGCTAGAGACTATCAGGTGATAGTCTCTGCCAAGTGCAGAGGTGAAATACGCGGTCAGTATAAAGCAATACTAAAATCTTGACAAGACTAACACCAAAAAACAAAATAATAGCCCTTAGTTTCTGATTAGTTTTTAGTTTTAAAGAAGCTTTAGGATTTGCCTCCAGGAACTGTCGGAGTTTTTTGTAATTCCAATAATCAAAATCAATTGATGTACGAGAGTAAAATTTGATCATAAAGACATGCAATACATTTTATGACACCGCGAATGCCATACAGGACGACCAAACCCCCTAGCGATGCTGTTGAGGCAGTTCCAACATTGCAGCACAGACAAGTTTCTCTGTGGCTAAAGTTACTCCAACTCCATCAGTCCAGAGAGGCTGGACATGTAGAGACACGAGGCACCACGAACTTTGAATTTATATTTATATTTTGAAGCAATCAAATCCTATAACTTCCATGTGTAAAAAAGTGTTTACGTTTACATTAAGTAGACGCCTGATGCGGTGATTTGTTGGTTGTTATGGCAACCCTTGGATAAAGCTGCCCCGTCATTGGCCAGGCGTGAGCTTACATCTATAGAATTTCTGCAAGGAATAACTACGATTCGCGGAAGTCAAACCCAACAGTAAAATCGGGCTTGTAAACAGGTTCCTTACTACCACCAGTGAAAACACAAACAACGTATTCATTGCCACCACTCTAAATTAGCCAGGCACAAACAAACTTTCAGAAACGTTAGCGCCTCCAAAGTAGTTTACTGTAGCTGATGTCAGATATACTTAAATAGTTAACTTTAAAACTATTAAATATAATGACGATTTAAGTTACTCGTCGAGTTGAGATTTTTTAATGAAGCCTAAATATGAAATTAAACGTTCGCAGTCAGCAAATTCTACACCATGCATAGCATTCTGGCCAGGCAACGGCGAGTGATGATTGTTCCATCAATGCCTTTACCCCATCATAGTCGGCACCACCTGCACCACCTATAACCGTCTCAGGTACGTCACGTGTAGTGTAGTAATGTCGAATCCTAGCCCTTTACGTTCACTAGTTACGTATGGGAAGCTAACATCGGCCTCGTCTTTACCCCATCTTAGTCGGCACCACCTGTAGCCGTCTCAGTTACGTCACGTGTTATTCAGCAATCCCAGCTCCAAGCCTTCCACGTTCCGCATCACAACCGTCTTCATCTTCTTCCCGTCACGCCTGCACGCTGCTTACTGATTTCCTATATCACCGGTCCGTTTAACCAGTGTACGTTCATCGTTACAAGTTTCACTATCGTTTAACAGGGCACTCATAATACCTCGACATCCTCTACAATTGATTAGCGCATGGTCTCATTTCTATGTTAAACAATACATTTTGTACATACGCCCGCATACTAGCCTCACGTTTTTACAATTTAAAATAAAATTTTTTAAATTATCCTCGCTACATAAAAACCCTAAACGATCTGGTCGATTAAATTATTTTCTGAGACTTGTACTTTTATTTAGAGAGTAAAATTTTGTCTATATATAAATAACCTGACCGTAAGATGGTGTTTGATAGCATTTCGCCAGACACGCAATTATCAGTCGATGCGGGAGAGAGCGGCCTTGGAGTGTTATCACCCATTTAAATAGCCTACAGTCACAGCTGGCAACGATATCCCGTTATTGATAGGGCGCTCTTGCATCTCCCAACTACGACCAACGTCACTGGTAGATCGGTTAATGAATGTGCGCTGTCACCTGTAAACTAACAAATAACTGGAAGAACGTTTGTTTAAAAATATGTCTCCTTTAAAAGAGAACTAACAAGTTTCTTCTGGCAAGAGCTATTTATCATATTGCTTTCTTCTTAAGGCTATATCAGTTGCAAAACGTACAAAATACCTGTTATTATTGCAACCGGCACGGGTGAAGCCTGAACAGCATGTGTTAGTGTACAATTGAAATTAAAAGTAATTTTACACGAGAGTGATTGATTATTATTGAGCGTCGTTATTAATTAATTACTAGCAAACCATATGTTTGTATCTTTAATCCCAGCTGTTCTGCTTCTTTTGTTTTGATTTGCTGTCCAATGTTATTTACATGGGCCAAACCCGTACTTTGAGGGCTTCCCAAGGGTTACTGGTTCCACGCACTGACGAGACACCCAAAAAGGCACATCTAGACGTTAAGGGCTTTAAAACGACACGTAAATAATCAAAATCGACCCAGTAGTTTGGCCATAATCTTCTGCACGAAAATCGCCTGATTCTTTTAATATAATGATTTACAAATATCAGACCCAGACAGATTTTGGCACAAAAGCCTATTACAGTTCTGCTTGAATTCGCCTGCAAGCTTCGGAATTATTGGTAAAAATGTCATGACTCCATAAAATCTATTAATTTACTGAGTGTATTAAATTTCCTCAACTCCCCAGAATTACTAAATATGGTAGACATCCAGTACTGCCTGTGTTGAGCCAAAGTCGTGCTGCAACCCTGATGTCGGGCTGCTGAAGCATATTCGAAATGACGGCAAACATCTTTCTCGTGTTATTCCGAAGGCTGACAATGTTATTTTACTAGGCCTACTAGGCCGCTAGTATCACCAGGCACAAGACGCTAACCCAGAGAGAGATAAGGTGGTGTGAGAGTTCGCGTACAGTTGCGACGACAGTCGTGTACAGTTGTATTGATTCACCCTGGCTCTGGAATCCTCGCAGCTGACATCGAGATGAGACCGAAGCGATGCTCATCCGTCAGTTCAGCGCATTTGCCTGAAGACCATCCAGCTTCTACAATGGTCCCTGCTTCTCTGTGGACCACACCAAGTAGCGCATACAAATGAAACTATAACTCATCTGGAGATTCATCACCACGTGATGGTGTAAAACCGATATTTCAGATAATCCGTCGTGACAATACTTTTGTTGGAAAAATCATGTTGACATGATTCCCAGTGATTTTCCCAGTGAAAATTTAATGATTTCCGAATAGCGACAACTAAATTATACAAGGTTGTTTACAATAAGATTAATTATAAGTGTCACCAGCAAGCACGTCAAGTAACAATTAAAGAATAATTTTGGAAATTGATGTATATAATTCGTATACAACTGGTTGGACCATTCCCTACCAATAAAGCGTTCAAAATGCCAACGGCATAGAAATGCATAAAACAAAAACGATAAGCTCCCCCATTTTCATTACCGAATAGCAGAACACATGGATACATGGAATAATATCTTAACTCGTACTGTATCAAGAAATCGTTGTACAAATGAATTTCCCAACTTATGGAATGTCAAAACAAATAAATTTTGTTTAGTCCTAATCTGTTCGTAATAATATTTTTCTTATGTTCTTCATATGCGCTTTTGTCCAGTCAAAATGCGTGGAAATGCGTGGACGTAATTTGAGTTTTTGCTTACGTTTGTAGGCGTCTGGGTTGATATAAATTTAAAAGCAATGCCGTCTTACATCGACTGTATTAGTTATTAAACCACATGAGTCTGAGTTAGTTAACATTTATTAAAATATGGATATTTAATAAGATTATTACTAAGTTAAATCCCAACTAACCAAATTAGAACGTTAACTTAATTCCAAATAACAATAAAGAATAATCCAACACCATCTTATATCTATCTTCTATCTATAATATTATAAAGAAGAGGTGGTTTCTGTCTGTCTGTCTGTCTGTCTGTCTGTCTGTCTGATGTTCCGGGTGAACGCAAAAACTACTTAACCGACTGGGCTGAAACTTTTCACAAACGTAGATCTTGAACCCATGCAACACATAGGACTATTCACTTCCTTAAAATCCCCTCGGGCTACGCCCCGTGAACGTTCTAAGTTTCAATGTTTACATTTCATATGAAAGTAAACATTCAGAAACTGTAATGTGAACAGCTGAGGGCGCTTACATTTGACAGCTTAAAGAGCAGAAGCAAGCACAACAGCCGTTTCAAGCTAACTAAAATGCAATTTGCATTGACTATAGAATGGGTAAGGAAAACCCATATATATATATATACTTGATGTACCCGTTCTTCGCACGGGGGTTTTCCTATATATATATGTATATATATATATATATATATATATATATATATATATATTTCAATATACCGTATGATTAATCTATATAAATAAAATTCGAGTTTTGTCCGTACATTGCTTGGGATTATGAAATTTTTGCATATTTTTACGTTTTACACCCTAGGGAAACCAAAACAAATCTTATCTCAATTGATGTCTGTCTGTCTGCCGGTAACGCTCAAGGACGGGTTTTTGTTCGCTTTTCACTGGAAAACGGGTGCACTGACATTAATGAAACTTTGTTTATTTGTTTTATATATGCGTGAGAAGGTTTTAGGGCACTATAAACTGGCATACGCCTTTTAAAGAAATAATGGCGGCCGCTCAAAAACGTTATTTTGTGCGGTTTTGGTCATGTTTTGTTCGTTTTTCACAGGAAAACGGGTGCACCGATTTTTATGCAACTTTTTTCTATGTTCTATATGTGTGTTAGAAGGTTTTAGGCTAATTGGATTATTTTAAATTACCTTAGGACACTGCCCCATAGGGTTTTAAAGATCCTATGCTATTCTTACGGACAATGCATTTATTTATATTGATCCAGATGATGGCATAGTTATTCTATAAATAGGCGTTGTAGTTCTTTTTTAAAACGTTGAGTGAGATTGGTAATAAACAACATAAGTGGATATATGATCTAAATCTATATTTGTCAGACTCATGCACTCACTGACATAGTGATCACTTTATCTAAGAAACGAAAATGTCTATTGAAGATAAAATTTTGGATGGTGGTTCCCCTTATGCTTCAGATTCACAATAAGAATAATTTAAAAAAAGTCCTATAGGTCTCTTCGCTAATTTACTTTTATGACAATTTTATGAGTATTAGTATTTAATGGACCTTTGTAAGTTACATTTCGGTAGGAACATAACTAATTCATCAGAAAAAAACTCAAGCCTATTCCTGTTACGAAAATGTTTATGTGCTTCGCCCCCCGAAATTTCAAAATACAATATTTAACAATCTTGCACATACTCTTGGACTGATGGATCTGAAATTTGGTAGGAATGTAGCTGATAGCTCAGTGCAGACATTTACCTACTCCAGACACAAATATACTCAAGGACTCTGGCCCAATGGCCTTTAATATAAGCGTGTTAGTCATAACACACCAACTACTCAACCAGTAGAGCTGAAATGTGATGCCTTAAAGGAAATAAGAAACAACATCATGGGGAGTCACGGTGTTGTTCTATGGAGATTTCACACAGACCCATTGTCGTAAGTGAGACATGAGTGGACGAGTCTACGCCTCTCTAAAAATATATTTTATGTAGCCGGCCACTGAGCGTCTGAACATAACAGTAAATATGAAAATGTATTTTTGAGAAGATTAAGGGGTTGAGCAGTTTTCTTATGCGCTTTTAAAAGTTGAGATTGGGACATTGAAAAACAAATTAAGTCTCAGAAACATCTATCCTTCACTCGGCACTATCGATGAGTCACAGGATTTACTGATACACCGGATTTACAGGTGACAATTTGTTACACCGAGGTTCATAAACAGTTTAATCTGGAAAGTGCCTGGCTCTGTGATTGAGCCATCCCCACGTCCAACCGAGCAAGCAATGAACAATGAACAAGAAACGGAGATCAACACAAATGTAGGTCTATTCCAAAGGGAGGAACGAACATATACAATATTTAATACCGTTCATTTAATGATGACCACTGTTAAAAGAGTTCGTGTATTTTGATTTACATTTATTTAAATAAAATCAAGTAGTCATATGTGTTTAAAACATATGATTTTTCCAAGTTTAAATTGTTTATTTACAATTATAATGAAAACAGGATCTGGCAAGAATGGTGATTTTAAAAGTGGTTTGTCAATGTTTTTAAAGTTTAATGTTTCGTTACATTACTATTAATTTATTGGAATGTAAAGATTAATGTATCAAAGTATTTAAAATTTTAAATTAAACAGGGTTAATATTTTGTTGAACTTGAGTTCTTTTATTTCTAAAATCGAATCCAAAGTGTTACGTGTACCGATTTGGAGTCGCAAAAACCACACCGTTCACTACCCGACAGAGTTCCTCGACTTGGCAACAGTACCCGAACTATCTGCCATAGTATATTTCGTTAACTTTAATTTAATTCTAATTTAAAAGTGTAAAATGATGTGGGTTGTTGATTTTTTTTAGTTAATCTACCATTTATATACAACCCGTACGAAGGACGGGTACACAGCTAGTAATATTATAAAGAAGAGGTGGTTTCTGTCTGTCTGTCTGTCTGATGTTCCGGGTGAACGCAAAAACTACTTAACCGACTGGGCTGAAACTTTACACAAAGGTAGATCTTGAACCCATGTAACACATAGGCCTATTCACTTCCTTAAAATCCCCTCGGGCTACGCCCCGTGAACGTTCTAAGTTTCAATGTTTACATTTCATAAGAAAGTAAACATTCAGAAACTGTAATCCGAACAGCTGAGGGCACTTACATTTGACAGCTTAAAGAGCAGAAGCAAGAACAACAGCTGTTTCAAGCTAACTAAAGTGAAATTTGCATTGACTATAGAACGGGTAAGGAAAACTCCTGTGCAAAGAACGTGTACATCAAGTATATATATATTTATTTCAATATACCGTATAATTAATCTATATCAATAAAATTAGAGTTTTGTCTGTACATTGCTTGGAATAATGAAATTGTTGCATATTTTCACGTTTTACACCCTAGGGAAACCAAAACAAATCTTATCTCAATTTATGTCTGTCTGTCTGCCGGTAACGCTCAAGGACGGGTTTTTGTTCGCTTTTCACTGGAAAACGGGTGCAGTGACATTAATGAAACTTTGTTTCTTTGTTCTATATATGCGTGAGAAGGTTTTAGGGCACTATAAACTGGCATACGCCTTTTTAAAAAATAATGGCGGCCGCTCAAAAACGTGATTTTCTGCGGTTTTGGTCATGTTTTCTTCGCTTTTCACAGGAAAACGGGTGCACCGATTTTTATGCAACTTTTTTCTATGTTCTATATGTGCGTTAGAAGGTTTTAGGCTAATTGGATTGTTTTAAATTACCTTAGGACACTGCCCCATAGGGTTTTTAAGATCCTATGCTATTCTTATGGACAAAGCATTTATTTATATTGAACCAGATGATAGCATAGTTATTCTATAAATAGGTTTTTTAGTTCTTTTTCAAAACGTTGAGTGAAGATTGTTAATAAATAACATAAGTGGATATATGATCTAAATCTATATTTGTCAGACTCATGCACTCACTGACATAGTGATCACTTAGAAGAAACGACAATGTCTATTGAAGATAAAATTTTGGATGGTGGTTCCCCTTATGCTGCAGATTCACAATAAGAATACGTTTAAAAAAGTCCTATAGGGTTCTTCGCTAATTTACTTTTATGGCAATTGTATGAGTATTAGTACTTTCTGGACCTTTGTAAGTTACATTTCGGTAGGAACATAACTAATTCATCAGAAAAAAACTCAGCCTATTCCTGTTACGAAAATGTTTATGTGCTTCGCCCCCCGAAATTTCAAAATACAATATTTAACAATCTTGCACATACTCTTGGACTGATGGATCTGAAATTTGGTAGGAATGTAGCTGATAGGTCAGTGCAGACATTTACCTACTCCAGACACAAATATACTCAAGGACTCTGGTCCAATGGCCTTTAATATAAGCGCGTTAGTCACAACACTCAAACTACTCAACCAGTAGAGCTGAAATTTGATGCCTTAAAGGAAATAAGAAACAACATCATGGGGAGTCACGGTGTTGTTCTCTGGAGATCTCACACAGACCCTTTGTCGTAAGTGAGACATGAGTGGACGAGTCTACGCCTCTCTAAAAATATATTTTATGTAGCCGACCACTGAGCGTCTGAACTTAACAGTAAATATGAAAATGTATTTTTGAGAAGATTAAGGGGTTGATCAGTTTTCTTATGCGCTTTTAAAAGTTGAGATTGGGACATTGAAAAACAAATTAAGGTCTCAGAAACATCTATCCTTCACTCGGCACTATCGATGAATCACAGGAATTATTGATTAACAGTTTGTTACACCGAGGTTCATAAACAGTTTAATCTGGAAAGTGCCTGGCTCTGTGATTGTGCCATCCTCATGGCCACCAATGAACAAGCAACGGAGATCAACACAAATGTAGGTCTATTCCAAAGGGAGGAACGAACATATACAATATTTAATACCGTTCATTTAACCATGACCACTGTTAGATTGATTTACATTTATTTAAATAAAATCAAGTAGTCATACGTTTTTAAAACATATGATTTTTCCAAGTTTAAATTGTTTATTTACAATTATATTGAAAACAGGACCTGGCAAGAATGGTGATTTTAAAAGTGGTTTGTCAATGTTTTTAAAGTTTAATGTTTCGTTACATTACTATTAATTTATTGTAATGTAAAGATTAATGTATCAAAGTATTTTAAATGTTAAATTAAACAGGGTTAATATTTTGTTGTACTTGAGTTATTTTATTTCTAAAATCGAATCCAAAGTGTTACGTGTACCGATTTGGAGTAGCAAAAACCACACCGTTCACTACCCGACAGAGTTCCTCGACTTGGCAGCAGTACCCGAACTATCTGCCATAGTATATTTCGTTAACTTTAATTTAATTCTTTAATTTAATGTAATTTTAATATTGTAAAATTATGTGGGTTGTTAATATTTTTAGTTAATCTGCCATTTATGTACAACCCGTACGAAGGACGGGTACATCAGCTAGTTGATAATTATTCTTCCTCACCATTCAATAACTGAGCTGGCGATGGCGTTCAAAACCAACAATTCCCATCGATGCCAACGGACGGCACGGGTCCAACTGGGAGCCAACCACCGGCTGTCATCATCGCGATGCATTGCGTCACTGAAAGTAAAACGCCAACATAACAAAGCCGGTTTCACGGTCGTGCACATTCACGACTTTATTACAGCGATTAAACAATCACCGCTGACCGTGCGGTAATTGAATTGTCGCTTTTATCTGTTAAAATCGAGGGAATCACAAACAGCGCAATGCAGTACGACGTGTGAATCACTTCGTTGGCGAGTCAATGAATGTTACTAATTTCAGCGGTATAAAACTACAGTAGTGCTAAAGAGTGTACGATATGGGGCTGAAATAACGTAACACCGTTGGTTGTAAGTGTAACCTCTTGTTAGGCGGAAGGGAAATGGTCTTGAGCCGCATTGCAGCTTGAGAAGAGCACATGTTGTAGTTGTATTAGTTCAATGCATCTTAAAAATAAGCTAAGACAAACGCATATGCATATTACTGTGACAAACCAATTTGATTCAACTAATTAACAAAATATATAAAATTCAATTATAGGTGCCCTCTGGAGTATATAATCATGACTAAACGGGTACTTTACCTCTATCAATAGTCCAATGAAGGAGTCTACAAAAAGGAGGTAAGGTACATGTTTAGTACAAAATATACCCAAGGACACCCAAATGAATACCAGGAATAAATACTTGAAATTGATGCATATGTTTATCTAGTTCATATGAGTTGGGGAGAGTAAAAGCTAGTAAATGTTACTATGGTTCAATCGATGGGAGCGAAATGTCGCGTACGGATCAAAAGCCCTACGATTTCGTGTTACGTTATTCATTTTTGACTCCTTGTATTTTTTGCAATCACAGAAAACGCATTGTCGGTGGACTGCAACAATATGAAAACCTCATAGAGCGACGTTGAAACACGTCACAGACGAGGATCAGCTCAAACGACAGCAAAACAGCACTCAAAACTTCCCACCTACTAGCTCCATGACCCAGACTGCGGCCGTGGCTATAAGAAGAGGGAACTGGATGTGGAGAAGTTTGAACGAATTCAACCGGAATGCACGTCTGGACTGGGGCCAAGTCGAGAATGGGACTGAGTTCTACTAATTACGCCAACCCGATGGTCGTGCGATGCTCGCGGAAACCGAGCAAACTGGTGTAACAGAAACCACATGGCACAGACTAGGAAAACAAACTGAAACTACGTAGAACACTCTCGCGTACAGCTCCCTCAAACTGGGTTAAAAATTCAACAATTACAAAATCCCACTCGATATTTCAAAAGTAATTGTTCCCAAAATTGTTTATACGCATAATAAAAGTAGTATAACGGATTCCGGTGGAATCGGTGGGAAATTTGCAACTGGCATATAGTTGAACGTATGATCAAATATAGTATTATTGCGAAATAATGGGTGAATGGGAGGATGGGTGTTCTAAAGAGCTGCGTTTCTCAAAAAGAGACGAAGACAATAAAAATAGTAAAAATGTTTACGACTGGCATCATTACATATTAAGAAACTACCTATACTGTTAGGGATACTTTAAATTACAGTAGTACAACTCTATACAGAGGTCTAACTTTTACCTGCAATTTACATACAATTACGATCAATCATCGATCAAAATGTACTCATTAACTTTTGGACAAAATAAAGATCGCACCTGTACAAATCACAATTGTCAAATTAATATATGATAGGTTATCTCGAGTAAAACATTTGTTCTACAATCTCTTCCTCTTTTTTCAAAGGGAAACCTCCATATTATCTGTGTCACTTTTAACAAACCAACTGTTATTTTTCATTAAAATAAACAGTTGTTGAGCATATTATTTACCGGCGAAAATCTGAACTAGACAATGGCAGACGGTGGTGTCACAGCGGAGGTTCACTAACCGATTATAGTGTAATGATGGATCAACGCATCATCGTCGCGTAGCAATTAGTCAAATGGCCTATCAAACGACGCTATCAAAATGTGCGAAGATTCTACCACCGCGGATCGATGTACTAAATATAGATTAATTACCGGCACTCACCTTTCGTTGTCACGTTAAAAGATATCCGCGTTTAAAGGCGGCTATGGTTAAAATCCTTAACACGGGATATATCGCCTGAGCCTATATAGTTTTGACGAGAACTTTACACCTCGAGTTCACTTACAGTTTGCATATAATACCCGAACCACATTTTATTTGATTCTACGTACACACTTGATTATTTAGGAAGGAGAGTGAACTTTCGAAAATTTTCATTCGAGTACCTACGGGTTGTTCACGGGGTGGGGAGGGAGAAAGCAGTGAAAGTTTACAATTAAGTCAAAGTGGCTTCTAACACAAGAAAACAATTGGACAAATTTATTTAAAAATACTGTTCAGAATCTAACTAGAGATCCCATTGATTTGGGCGAGCTCTTCCACATTTAAATCCTTTACTGGCTTTCAAACTTTCATAACCCACCCCTTAACGCTGAACAATAGCAATCAAGTAACTGCATAGACAAATTTAAATTTTCTTTATTTAGGCGTCTCGCTAGTCTAACGGTTAGCGTCTTGGACTTCGGTTCAAGGGGTCACGGGTTCAAACCCCGGGATGTCCACACAAATTTGAGGGGTTAGGACTGATTTCCCTTAAAAGCGTTTGTAATGTTCTCTTGACAAAAATGCCACTGGCGTTGAAATACGAAAAAAATAAAAATAAAACGATTTGTTGATTGTCAATCAAATATCGTACATTATAGAGCAATACTTTTCATTGACAATGCTGGGGGTTTTCTCAAGTTTATAAAACCCCACACTTTAAAGTGGAAAATATTGGATTTACACGAATTTCAATGTGAGCTTGGTGTATAATTCCATCTGAACACACATCCGGGAGTTGAGTAATTGAGTAATACATTACGAACATATATTTTTACAACGGAGTGGATTTGATAATTAATTTGATTTGCTGTGTTTTCCGCCATGAAAAATTTAAGCTTAATCACTAACTGAATTATTGAAAATATTAAACGATTGACATTGAAGGATTCCCCTCCCGTTCCAGTAGAAGGAATAAGGTAAGCAACAGTGAAGCAATAATTTACAAACCATTTACAAATCTAAAGTTTTAATGTGTGAATAAAATCTAATTAGTTGCTGTTAAGATTAATCTTATTTAACTTTTATAAACCTCACTTAGATACCTTAAATTAGATACCTCCACATTTTACAACAGGAAGGTGGTTTTTACTACCCGTTTGTTAGGCATACAAATAAATTTATAGCTACAGTTGTAAAATAGTAATTGATTAAGTTGTATTTAAAGTGGAACTAAACGTCAACCTGAGATTTTATCGTACAAGGGGGAAAAGGATGAGATAAATTATTTGGCTGCCTTAATACCGCAGACAGCATTGTAAATACTAATTACTTCACGCTTTCACATCGCCTCTTACTTCGGTATATTACATTTTTGTGTTTAATAATTTAATTGCCAAAGTAGATTATGAGATAGCAAACGTTTACACTCTATTTTATGTGATTAAATGTGTGACCGTTTAAGGTAAAAACTGATAAAAATCAAGTTTAATGTTGAAGACAATAATTGGAATTAACTGAAAACAAATGTAATACTGTATTACATCTAATCACTATATAGGTTGATTCCAAACGTAGATTATTTGGAGATGGCTATCGTTTAATTATGAAGGTAATTAATTGTTAGTTTTATTTATTTATAAAATCTATTAATGAATCTCAATAATGAAATCACACGCTATTTTATAATTTTTATTTATTTATACAATCTATTAATTGATCCCTCCAAGTGTTCGTTAATCCAAGATTTCTTTGGTTTCCTTTATTATTTACGTAATTTGGAACACCTTTTGGTATTTCCATTTTCGATGTATTGTATAAGGAAAATGATCACGAGCCTTGCACGAGCATTACAGAAAACCAATTAACCTTACATAGGATAAATAATATATAAAGAAGCAGTTTTAGTGCAATTATGCGTAGTTGGTTTAATTACATAGATTTTTTACATTACATAATTTTTCTTTGTCTTTCTGTCCTTCTTTACATACAATAATTCAAGAAGTCCTCCCAAGACATGTTTCTAGGATATATTATGTAAAGTAAAGGTAGTCAAAAGAAAACAAATCATCAACCTGTGCTGTGAAAAGGAACTGAACAAGTCATTAATCCATGAATGTATACAAAAGATAACGCATTGTATGATACTGGACACTACGGGTAATCTCAGCGCCGAGGAGTGGCTTAGTCTCGCCAGTTGTACACTGTACAGTGCGCCTACAGGAATGTCAAGACGTGATGACACGGCCGTCGCCGTGCTAACGACCGTCCACCGCAAACATGGCTGCGATACCACCTGCACTCTGCTCAATGCACACTGTCTTTTGGCAACACCGATGCTCAACATGCGATACTGGACTCTGGATCATCTCTGCTCCGAGGAGTGGTACAATCTCGCCAGTTGTACACTGTACAGTGCGCCTACAGGAATGTCAATACGTGATGACACGGTCGTCGCCGTGCTAACGACCGTCCACCGCAAACATGGCTGCGATACCACCTGCACTCTGCTCAATGCACACTGTCTTTTGGCAACACCGATGCTCAACATGCGATACTGGACTCTGGATCATCTCTGCTCCGAGGAGTGGTACAATCTCGCCAGTTGTACACTGTACAGTGCGCCTACAGGAATGTCAATACGTGATGACACGGCCGTCGCCGTGCTAACGACCGTCCACCGCAAACATGGCTGCGATACCACCTGCACTCTGCTCAATGCACACTGTCTTTTGGCAACACCGATGCTCAACATGCGATACTGGACTCTATGGATCATCTCTGCGCCGAGGAGTGCCATAGTCTCGCCAGCTGTACACTGTGCAGTGCGCCTACAGGAATTTCAATACGTGATGACACGGTCGTCGCCGTGCGAACGACCGTCCACCGCAAACATGGCTGCGATACCACCTGCACTCTGCTCACTGTACACTGTCTTTTGGCAACACCGATGCTCAACATGCGATACTGGACTCTATGGATCATCTCTGCGCCGAGGAGTGCCATAGTCTCGCCAGCTGTACACTGTGCAGTGCGCCTACAGGAATGTCAAGACGTGATGACACGGTCGTCGCCGTGCTAACGACCGTCCACCGCAAACATGGCTGCGATACCACCTGCACTCTGCTCACTGTACACTGTCTTTTGGCAACACCGATGCTCAACATGCGATACTGGACTCTGGATCATCTCTGCTCCGAGGAGTGGTACAAGTTGTACACTGTACAGTGCGCCTACAGGAATGTCAATACGTGATGACACGGCCGTCGCCGTGCTAACGACCGTCCACCGCAAACATGGCTGCGATACCACCTGCACTCTGCTCACTGTACACTGTCTTTTGGCAACACCGATGCTCAACATGCGATACTGGACTCTATGGATCATCTCTGCGCCGAGGAGTGCCACAGTCGCGCCAGTTGTACACTGTACAGTGCGCCTACAGGAATGTCAATACGTGATGACACGGCCGTCGCCGTGCTAACGACCGTCCACCGCAAACATGGCTGCGATACCACCTGCACTCTGCTCACTGTACACTGTCTTTTGGCAACACCGATGCTCAACATGCGATACTGGACTCTATGGATCATCTCTGCGCCGAGGAGTGCCACAGTCGCGCCAGTTGTACACTGTACAGTGCGCCTACAGGAATGTCAAGACGTGATGACACGGTCGTCGCCGTACTAACGACCGTCCACCGCAAACATGGCTGCGATAACACCTGCACTCTGCTTACTGTACACTGTCTTTTGGCAACACCGATGCTCAACATGCGATACTGGACTCTGGATCATCTCTGCGCCGAGGAGTGCCATAGTCTCGCCAGCTGTACACTGAACAGTGCGCCTACAGGAATGTCAAGACGTGATGACACGGTCGTCGCCGTACTAACGACCGTCCACCGCAAACATGGCTGCGATAACACCTGCACTCTGCTTACTGTACACTGTCTTTTGGCAACACCGATGCTCAACATGCGATACTGGACTCTATGGATCATCTCTGCGCCGAGGAGTGCCATAGTCTCGCCAGCTGTACACTGTACAGTGCGCCTACAGGAATGTCAAGACGTGATGACACGGTCGTCGCCGTACTAACGACCGTCCACCGCAAACATGGCTGCGATACCACCTGCACTCTGCTTACTGTACACTGTCTTTTGGCAACACCGATGCTCAACATGCGATACTGGACTCTGGATCATCTCTGCTCCGAGGAGTGTCACAGTCTCGCCAGTTGTACACTGTACAGTGCGCCTACAGGAATGTCAATACGTGATGACACGGCCGTCGCCGTGCTAACGACCGTCCACCGCAAACATGGCTGCGATAACACCTGTAATCTGCTCACGGTGCACTGTCTTTTGGCAACACCGATGCTCAATATTTTTACTTTAAATAGTCACATAATTCTATCTCGTATGTACGATTCTTCGTAAACAGTTAACATTTAATTGTTTTCAGACTTAACCGTATACACACACACAATTTTTTCCGAATGTTAAATAGCGTAAGCGGCTATCATAGTTCGGAAAAATAAATAGTTCTATAACAATCGTGTTCTTTAACTGATTATTTACATTGTAACAATGTTCGCCGAACTGCTCGCGCTCCTCACTTCATCACACTTCAAAGATTCATCCTAAGTGTAGACGTTTCTTTACATACAGCGGGCTGACTTACAGCCTACTCAACTCTCGGCAAACAAAATTCCACCACATATATAAGAGAGATGTAAACACCACTACTGTCGGCAACACAAAGCGCACCGTAAATAGACAAACGTTTACGCTTCTGAGAAAACACTCCAGGCTCAATCTTAGTATAGGACGACTTTATTCTAAAGTAAAACTGTTGTGAGTCTCGTTCGAGTGATCGGACAGCATAAAACCATATCAACAAGGAGACAGTTAATATTGGCTATAGATGACCGTAACGGCGCGGCTATGGGAAATCACTATACAAACCGTAACTAAAATTAAAAATTACCTTCAGGAGTAAAGTACAGGTTACACTTCTATGAACTATATATTAAAAAGGATCGTTTGGAAGCAGATTAATAGCATATCATTCAATACCGCAATCGCAGTTTTGTTTTTTCTGATTTCCGCTCCCCGCACGAGAAGGTTGAAATATTTTCCTACATGAAAGCGGGCACCAGCGGCTAGTTACTTTAACGATATAAGGACACCGCTTCTGCACACATTATTACATTGTACCTACCGTTTATATTAGTTTTTCGATCCCTGAACGAGGATTTTTTTATTTTTAGAAAATTCGTAATGGAAAGGCAAATATTGTTCTTTGTTGGGCAATTGCACACGGAAGACAATATATCGGATAAATGTAATAAAATAAGTGAAAGATTATATAGTCATCCGTCAGCCGTTGGCGTCGCGTCGGTGAAGGGAGACGAGCCTAATTGATGACCCTGTGTAGTTGTCACGTCACGATCGCCGCTCTCCCGGCCATTCGCATTCACCGCGACACGCACAACTATCACTCACAACGTAACGTTAACAAACAAACTCCGAGGTTTCATAAATATATTTCCCCTAAAACCGCGCCTAAAATGCGTCTTTACGATCTAACTACTCAACACAAACAACTGTTTTCTGTTTATCGAGCAAAAAAGACTTTTTTCTCGCTGCTCCTTACTTTTCCGCCGCTCGCTGAAGTAATAACCAGCTGATGATTGCTTGTAGCTTAGGACCAAAGTAACTGCCTCAGTGTTTTTAACATCAATCTCGTGAATTCGACCAGATGGGTGAAAGAGGTTTTATATATTGTGTGAAATCCCAAATTTCAGTTGTAGAAAAAATTGTATATAATCTGAGTCTTATTTATCTGTATACACTTGGCGTCTGAACCCTTGGCTGCCTGCGAGCGGCCAGGACCGTCCCTCCGTCGGTCGCTTCCTAACCCAGCTGTTTCAGTGATGAGTCAACTACTAATTTTAAATTTATTTCAGCATAGTTAAAAAGTTCGTGACAAAATAAGAAAATTGATACCAAACACGACTCTCTATTACGTTTGTAAAAACCATTTGTATTGCCATATGTTTATTCAATACTTAATTTCTACTTAACTTTGTCAGGAAATTGAATAAAATATAAAGATTGTTAAGCACGTTTTTAATTTGTTTGCAAACACTGATATTTTTTAACTTGAACATTTTGTTGTATTAAGTATTCTAGCTCTCATAGCAACACCTCTCAAACACTGACTGTTTGAATGTGCATCTGACAAAAGTTGGTTGCTGATACCTATAGCTACTGATAGCTTCTCCATTATAATTTTTCTATTATTAGTTTCTTCCAATTGAATCCAATGTTTTTCAAAACCTTTGTCAAAGTCCGTATGCAACCATTCAATAAATCTGCTTTACGTATGATTACGAATGGCAGTATTTTCAAATTGCCAAGCTCTGCAACGACAGATATGGTTTTTGCATCTTGGGGTACGAAGTTTGGGTACATGATTGGTTTCACACTACTGCTTCATTGTTCCCTACTACGGTTCCTTGATTTCGGTGTTTTATTATCTTCGATGTTGATGTCGTCATTGCTTGCATTTTTTCATTTGCCGCTGCATATTTCAACTGTACCTTTACCCTACACAGGGTTCGGGGTTAAACATTACTTGCTGCGGCTACTGTTTCAGAAACTTGTTATAATAAATATAATAAACATGTAAACAAATTTAATTAAGGAACAGTAAGCTATTACGCTACCAGTAACCATATTTTGTCAGATGCACACATCATAATAGCATAATACACAAAATAGTTCAAGTTAAAAAGTATCAGTGTTTGCAAAACAATTGAATACATGCTTAACAACATTGTTGTTTTTATTCAATATCCTAACAAAGTTAAGTAGAAATTAATTATTGAAAATACAAATGGCTTTGGCAAACGTAATAGTGTCGTGTTTGGTATCATTTTATGATTTTTTCGTGAACATTTTAATTCTGCTAAAAACCATTTAAAATTGTGTGTCACATAAAAAAGTTAAACAGTGCAGTGTTAACGCTAGTAGGTGAGTCATCACTGAAACAGCTGGGCGAGGAAGTGACCGACGGAGGGACGGTCCGGGCCGCTCGCAGGTAGCCAAGGGTCCAGACGCCAAGTTACCGTGTACAGACAGACAAGTGTCGTTATCGCGCGTCGCGCGTAGTTTTCTCTCAAGCTTCTACTATTTACGCTCTTGATACATAAATCACTGTTTCTTGGATTTCGTTTATGCATTGATGATCTATTTTGTGCTAAAAACCAAGAGTTTACAGTTGGAATATTGAACAGGAATTAGTAACTGCAGTTTCGATTACGTGTACTGTACTTCTAATTTGATTTGCATTTAAATTGTATGCCATGAAACATGGTAATCTGCAACTAAAAAACGCTGAAGTGTAATTGAATACGTTACATCAATATTGATTAGAGCGTGTACGAAATTTCACATGGGAGAACCGTAAATATTAACGGAACATAATTGTGGAGATGGTTTAGATTAAAGCCGCCATGAATTTGAGGTTAAAGTCGTGTCGGAATATCACAAGTCTTAAATAGACAGTAGATAAAGAAGATGAGCGAGCCTGACACATTTGCATTTACAAGTTCCTTGCTTCTACACGAGGAAAATTCTCACGAGAAAGCATAACATTGTTTAACGTTATACAACCAAGTCGGTAAATTGATTAATTAATTTGATGTAACGATATGTGAACGACCAATCATTTGTTTTAAGTCGGCGACGTCTTTTTTAGTTTCAATAAGGTGTTAGACCAAACAACAAGTATGAATTCCTTAAATTTCCCTTGACAATTTCAGCGACCAGAATAATGCTCACTATCCACATATTATAAGCAAAATACTATAGTGTAATAGCTTGTTTCATAAGACAATCCATTTAACGGTTTACTACTATAACATGCACTTTTCAGGCCCTATTCCTTAAATTTTCTGTGGCAGAATGTAAATAAACTAACATCGGGATAGCTAATAGAATATAAATAAACTAATAAAATAAATCTATCGGGATGTCTTCATTCCTGGTCATTTTTGACATTTTACATACATGCTACTCAAAAATCATTTCAGTTCTACACCTATGCCGATTGCCGAAGACTCATCTACAGACCTAATCAACGTTTTATATACTTGGACCGCAATAAGATTGCATTCGGTTTTCTCGAGTCTCCGCAAATTAAATGTGTTGGCAACGTCGCACTCCCGCACTCATAATTGATGATGATGCGAGGGTCAGGTACGAAGGGGGAGCGTGCGTGCGTGCGTCACCTGTCATGTGCGTGCGATGTTGCCTCATTGTGCGATTCCCACTGCGAGCGTGCGTGCGTGCGTCACCTGTCATGTGCGTGCGATGTTGCCTCATTGTGCGATTCCCACTGCAACGTCTCCACGGCTCAAGTATAGCCAATAGTTAATAATGTAGTGAACCGATTAACCATGTAGCTGGTGTCGACCATCACGGTCTTCAATATTAGCTGTTTGCACATTACACCTATCGACATCGATCAATATGAAACTACTGTACACTCTGTCATCAAAATTCACACTGTGTATTAAGTATTACCATCTGTAACTGAAATTTACGCTAACAGAAAAACTCATTAGTATATTTAGAGTACTACTACATGTAATAACCTAAATTAGGGAGGAGCCTAATTAGCTTATGTTAATGACAAGGCACAGTGCAATTTAATTATCAAAATAGTTTTTTTTACGTTTTGATTTCTGAATTGTTTGAAATATTTTTCAGCTCAATAAGATTAATTTTTACTGCAAAATATTTGTGGTGTCAAAAAAATAATAAAAAACTAGTTAAAAATTAATAACCAAAATGTCATGATTGAAACTATTTACATATTATATTGTTATCTCTTGTTTATTCGTTTGAATTTAGGCTTAAATATCTCAAATGAAACGCTACAATGTTGAAAAACCAATGTTTGCTACATCAACAATGCATGCCATATTCAATTTTAGCGGTTAGTGTACAGCAAGAATATCAAACTTGAACCTACGTCACAAAAGTATTTCTATTTACAGTAAGTACTGTTTAGTTTGACTCCGTATCACTTGATAAGGCTCCACAAAGTAAACACAACTACATTTTATAGCCCGTCGACAAATGCCCAAAATGTCCCAAGAATGCCGATTTAGCACACTTGATGACGTCCCACTGTAAAATCCTTCAAGCGCGTGTTCTATCAAAAAGGATTTTATGTATTTCTTTCTCTGTGGTTATATATAGGTACCCTATAGACACGTCATTAACAATCCACTGAGAGCCCGTTTCGGGCAGGTCGGTCGCATGTTGGGCATGTTGGGCATGTTGCACGTTGCTTGTAGCCGTGGCGACACTATCGATTAGCGGCCAGCCCTCGAGCCGCGAGCCGCTGACATTGGTAGACCACCGCGACCTTCGCTGACAGCTGTCAGCTGTGTTGTGCTCGTCCAACTGTTTACGCGGCCTTGGCTTGTGTCAGTCACCGGTTCGTTGGGGCTTTCGCAACTCATTTGGGTATTAGGTCCGAGTCGACAAACCGGAATCAAACAGCACCGGTGCCGGTTGTCGAATGAATGAGGGCGTTTAGGTTGACCGGACAGCGGCCACGTTCGTGCAAACTCGGCTGTAGGAAACACAAACATGTTAAAACCATTTAGAAAGGGGTTGGTTTTAATTATTGAGCAGCTTGATGAAAATACACATTTTAATATTCAATCCGTATTTTTTTCCTGCCACACATATTTGTTTTCTATTAAAACTAGGAGTACGCTCAAATATTCGCGTAATGGGATGACCTAACTCAGAAATGATAGATGAAAGTTTCTGCCGTTAACGAAAGTTCTAACAGAAATTTAATCACAAAATATTAGTTAAATAACCCTGGGGACTCTGTAGAAAAATATCTACTTTTCATTTCGTTAATTTTAGGTAATAGGATAAATCGTTCTTAATTATATTAAATTATATTATATTACAGGTTAAAATTCTTCAACAAATAATAACACGGTAAGTTGCCTATGCAGTGAGATCCATTGTAAATTAGCAGAGTACGCAGGTTTGCTATGACGGGGGTATTTAATATCATAAACTGACAAAGAACACAGCTGGCAAAAGTAAATACGAAATAAATGGCTGCTGCGATCTAGCGGAGAAACTATTAACTCAATCACATTACTACATTGTAGGAGAACGTTACCTTTATTTGTAAAAACTTGTATTTAGCGAATTTCTCCTATAGGGAAGAAGCTATTACCGTAGGTGGCATGGTAAGACTTAGACCCGAGACCATGATAACTTTTCGTTTTGAGGTCTCCAGATGCCAAAAACACTATTCGTTCAAATTTACATATATGTATATACATATATCTATATATATATATATATATGTGTGTGTGTGTGTCCGTTACCGCGATAACTATTAAAAGAAACACCCGATTTTTATGAAATTTGGCACAAATGTGGAGAGTATCATTTATGACTTTAAGTTCGAAAACCTGATCGATCGCACTATGGGAAGGGGGTTTTATGGGGGTTTACAATTTTCCAAAAATCGGTAATTTTACAAATTTGACCCCAACATGTTAAAAACACTCAATTTTGGTTATAGCCATTTTATAGAAATAATTTAGTATTAATGAATCATTAACCTAGGTTAAGTGGTTGCGGAGAAAATCCAAAAAAACGTGTCTCATGTTAATCTTATGGGAAAAAGGTTTTTAGATTTTTCTCAGATAGTTTTACTAAAAACGTCACATTTCTGTTTATTAATGTGTTTAGCTCAACAAAACAAACATTTTGGTGTTTTAATCGTTGTTCCACGTCCAACCGTTGCAGAGATATTCAAAGTGCTAAACACAGTACGTTGTCTAATGTTATCCTTATGGAGAATAAATAAAATTCTATATCTCGATTATTTTTGAATGTATATTGTTGAAACTTGGTATGTGGCTTCAACTAGTTGTGGTATATTGATATTAGCACAAGAAACAAGTTTTTTGTTGATAGTCCCCGTAGCAGCAAACCTGCATACTTGGACCCCATGTTATTCATATGGAGAATAAGTAAAGTTGTATGTCTCCCTTAATTATGAACCTAAATTAATAAAAATTGGTATACAGCTTCACCTGGTTCAGTTATATTGATAATTGAAAAAAATATTACTTATCTTTCTCGTTGCAGCAAACCTGCGTCCTCAACCCTAATGTTATTCTTATGGACAATAAATAAAATGCTATATATCACTTATTTATGGATGTATTTTTGTGAACATTGGTAAGTAGCTCTATGTAGTAGTGAGTCACATATATATGCACTGGAAATTCGCTGAGTACGCAGGTTTGCTACGACGGGGGTATTCGTTTTTTAATATAACAATTTTTAAAACCTTTGATAAATTGAGTTAAATCATGTTAAACGAAGAGTACTTTATTTATTTAATTATAAAACCATTTGTTAGTAGTTTCTTGTAATTAAGAAACAATATTGCATTAATATACTCGTACTATAAAACCAGTAATTTTTATCCAATGCTTTATGGAAATGTTACAATTTTTAAATGTTAGTTAATAAACAATTACTTAACGAATGTGTTCCATTTTTGAACTGGAAGCGTTAAGTGTACTGGAAAACATTTGTGTAAAATCTGAAAACGATCTGTGCAGCCGTTTTCACGTTATTGAATTCAGAACACACACGACCACATTCTGACGGACAACGAATCATTGTCTCTGCTAATACATAATTTCCTTTACTTCGTTCCGTCATTAATAAAAGAATATTGTATGCAGTACCTTATATTTCGTCTACAACTTTGCCACAGTTTGTGACTTAGTGTCCGGCTCTCCAGCTAGTAGTATTGTAGTAAGATGGCACGTTATCCGCAAATTAAAAATATATATACCGAATAATCAATGTTTGCTTTACACATTTTATCTAAAAAAACGACTCTAACAATTTAATGTTTAATACACATAAATGTTTAATGTTGTGTTAGTACTTCCCAACTTATAATTTTCCAGATAATTTATGATGCTATAACTTTCAGATAAACATATTATAACTTATGGAACACTCAGCAACAAATCGTGTAAAGGGTTTTATTGTGGCTAAATTAGTGTTGAGGTAAAAGGAATGATTTATACGGAAAATACAAACATTAGAAATTCATCACGTATATATGAATGATTCGTGCGGGCTCTGCAGAACACACGTTTTACTCGGATTTCCATCCTTAATTCAACCAAGCCGTCCACGTGTCTAATTATAGAAACCATTGATCGTGTTGAAGCAGATAAATTAAAATTCTATCTCTGAACACGTTTATTTATTTGACAAGCACAATCAAATGCTTACTTCGTCCTTTATTCTCTTTACTAGAAAACCGACATGCTCTTGTTTACACTTATACTGAAATAAAGTAGAACTGTATTATTCAAGTGAAAACTAATGTAAAAACGGCTGCGAATTAATTTTGTTAAAATACTGAGCGACTAAAATATAAAATAAGTCGTATCATAAGAAACCCAATGGCAAAATAGATCGTCAAAGACTTCCTAGCACGGATTTGAAATACACCTAAACAATTATGTGTTACACCTGTAAAAGTTTTTATGGTGTACAGCATCACAATAATACATATTATATACTCTATATTATACTTCGGAAGCTATTTATGCTAAGATGTCTGAGAAGATGGTTTGCTACGTTTGACTTGCATACAACTCCCTTATATTTGAATGGTTTTATTTTTACATATATGACTCCGGCATTGGCCGAAGTCTCGAAGTTTGTATTCACAAACTTCCAAAAGGTATATAAAGGTTAAGGGGATGTTAACGATCCCTCTTGATTAAGGTTGGTTCTCCTGTAACATTTAATTATATCCTTCTTTAGTTATGTCCTGCCACACTGGAAATTCTCAATTCGCCAAAAGTAATCCATACAAAATGCAATACCTGTTTTGAGGTAAGCCTCGTGTCCAATTCCCAAGCACAGCTCTTATACTAAGCCCCTTTACCAAATTGTGTCCGATTGGTTTTGTTCGGCCCGGGTCCGGCCTATCGTGTATTGCATCTTAATAGGTTCTGCTTTCCTATCTAGCTCTGGACCAGACATCGGTATAATTAGGCAGCTAACATGTTTACGACGTGTTTCGCTGCTATTGACCTACCTATAAGGTTATTCAATAATCGCGAGCAAAACAGTAAAAATTGATCCAATAATTAACCTTAAAGGCACTTTTATCTGCTGATATTGGTGTAAATTATAAATTAAAAACCATTAGTAACATACATTCTTATATGGGCACCAACAATAAGTATTTACTCCCAAATAAATTGTGTATTACAGATTTAAATTTATTCTAATGATGTTTCGATATCACTCACACGTTGCTGATAAGGAATTAATACTGAAACTAACTTATCATTTTCATTCAATGCAGTTTATTTTAAGAATTTAACTACAAAATCCGAATATTTATCCATATAGATACATGATATAACTGTAGTTAATTGTTTAATATTTTTCACTCCTATAGCTTCGCACTAATAACAAATATCCAAACCAAGGTGAGCCCTGCATCTTAACTACCTGATGTTACAACTTTCCCTTTGTCATTACAAATTTTCCATTTGTTTTCACGATTTTTCCATTCCAACCATTGCGTTTTTTATACGTCTTGCCAGCGGCAAACCAGTAATTTACCACAAATGAGGAAGCGCATGACTCTTCTCTTCGGCAAAAACTTAAACGTTATTACATAAATTATCATTTTACATAATGGGAGCTCTCCACACGGCACAGGTGTATCGGAGAACAGGGAAGATTGTTGCCCCCTCAACGGTTCAAATAAGTACAGTTTTCGCAGGCATGACATCGAAAGCTAGTATGCACATCCTGTGGTTACGTGTTACGTCACTTCAGTCACGATCGTGAGAAGAAGAAAGTGCAGGAAATTACCACTGCCTTCTTATCACCGGAGTTATCCGATCTGTTTTCACTTCCCACTCCATACGTCAAAACTGCAGTAAGTGCATAAGTAACAGATTTAAAGTACAACTCGACGTGTTTATTAGTTGCGTAAGTTTTCCAGTTGAGCTTCAAAAAGTTCCAAGTATTGTGGGATCAAAAACCTGGTTGAAAAATCAGAACCATCTTAATACAAGGCAAATACAACATTTACTTTACTCGAGATTTAAGTACTTAAGTTATTTGAAGCAGGTCGATAAAGTTACAATTTGCTATATTTATTTATAGTTGGATATAAAAACTAGGCTACGTTAAATCCTTAAATTAAATTAATTAATATCTCCTTAATTGTATTATCTACTATTCGATTAAATTACCGAATTCCCCGACTTCCGAAAGATTTCCCAACGTTTCTACGTACAACAGAAGCCCTGCCTATCTTTTGGCATGTTGTATTTATGTTTCCCAGAGCTTAACCACAAATAAACACACTACATGCAGTGATGCAGTC
Source organism: Allygus modestus (assembly GCA_963675035.1). NCBI lineage: Eukaryota > Metazoa > Arthropoda > Insecta > Hemiptera > Cicadellidae > Allygus > Allygus modestus. The sequence continues at coordinate 42,932,812 of OY776116.1, forward strand.
AGCACGCTCAGCCACCACCAACCACAGGAGGGGCGCAACTACGGAGATTACAAATTAATCCAATCGCCGAGGCCGCCGCGCCGCGCCGCCAACGTCACATGTGCAGCTCCTCTCATACATGCAGTCAGCACGCTCAGCCACCACCAACCACAGGAGGGGCGCAACTACGGAGATTACAAATTAATCCAATCGCCGAGGCCGCGCCGCGCCGCCAACGTCACTCACATGTGCAGCTCCTCTCATACATGCAGTCAGCACGCTCAGCCACCACCAACCACAGGAGGGGCGCAACTACGGAGATTACAAATTAATCCAATCGCCGAGGCCGCGCCGCGCCGCCAACGTCACTCACATGTGCAGCTCCTCTCATACATGCAGTCAGCACGCTCAGCCACCACCAACCACAGGAGGGGCGCAACTACGGAGATTACAAATTAATCCAATCGCCGAGGCCGCGCCGCGCCGCCAACGTCACTCACATGTGCAGCTCCTCTCATACATGCAGTCAGCACGCTCAGCCACCACCAACCACAGGAGGGGCGCAACTACGGAGATTACAAATTAATCCAATCGCCGAGGCCGCCGCGCCGCGCCGCCAACGTCATTCACATGTGCAGCTCCTCTCATACATGCAGTCAGCACGCTCAGCCACCACCAACCACAGGAGGGGCGCAACTACGGAGATTACAAATTAATCCAATCGCCGAGGCCGCGCCGCGCCGCCAACGTCACTCACATGTGCAGCTCCTCTCATACATGCAGTCAGCACGCTCAGCCACCACCAACCACAGGAGGGGCGCAACTACGGAGATTACAAATTAATCCAATCGCCGAGGCCGCCGCGCCGCGCCGCCAACGTCACTCACATGTGCAGCTCCTCTCATTTATTTATTGATACATTCCACTTTTATTTCCTCATACTGACGCTGATTCTCGATCCACTTATAATTGGTTTGTTGCACTTCAATCCTTAAATAAACATAAACAGGTCAGGTTTTTGCCTTGTGATGCAGCAACAAAACCGGTTCTGATTCTATGATTAAATGGGCGGTGTGTTCTTGTCAATAAAGACTGACAAAGAAGTATCCGATGTAGCCCAATATTAGGATCAGGACTGGATATTGGAGACAGCGGAGTCACCGTTATAAAAATATGAGAACTATTAAAAATACATTAATTTTGCCAAGAAGTTGAAGATAAATCAATATTTAACTGTTACTACTTTGTGAGTGCAACGTTGGCGTGGCGCCCAAACCCAATGCAAGCCCAACCCCTATACAGGCTATTCCACGAAAACAGACGAGAAGGTCCAGTTTATTTCCACACCTACTAAAATAATTAACCCCATTGCTGGGGTTTGTTACACATTACCGCTACCTGTAAACTCGACACACGCTCTTATTCCTATAGAACGATAACTCATAACTGACAGCTAACACGAAAACCCCAACGGCACGGCAAAGCGCTAACGGTTATATCAATACCGATCAACCGATACACCCTGTAACCTAACATCGTCGACCGGTAGATGGGTGCCTACGCAATCGACCCTGCCCTTAGGCATCTACCCTCCATTCATTCCTCCCTCGAATGATATACCGGTTCTCCGTTAACATTTCATTCCTGACCTGGACTTTCAAATTGTACTAAAGGGTTTTCTCTTTTCTCACTTAAATTGCATAAGGGATAAAACATCCCAACATGGTTACATAATACGAGTTGGAAAAATGTTAAGACAACCGTGAAAGCTCAAAAAACATCAATAAAAACTAGTAGCTCGTTTTAATTCAATCTTTTCATTTTGGACGGACACAAGCATGTAAATGACAAATATTTCCACAAGTCAACGTGTAAACTAACCGTTCTAGTCAGGGATATCTAAGGTCACATAACGAGGTGACGGGATCGAATAACACACACCACGCTACACAGCTACACACTGCGATGTTTGTATACACACCAGTCAACGCGGTGCAAACAGTAAGGTTAACCGCACACATTGCATTGTCATTGCCACTGCCAAGGAAATTGCCGACGGCTTCCCTGTTGTTATTTACTATTGTCAGCAGAACCAATAAGCCAAGGTGCCCACAACCAACGCCCAACTACAATAAACATTTTATTATTTAATTTAATTTTAAAAAAACCCATATTTAATAATATTCAGGACTGGTAAAATAGCGTACCTTTAGAACCTTAAAGACTTGAATAGGACCACACAATTACGCATATAGGGTAATAGATGAATTGAGTATGGACAAAATTATTTTCTATATTATTAAATTAACGGAGTGTAACAACTCTTTACTCAATAAGTCGTTAGGGAACGCCAAATTCTAAAGTAACGATAGAATTTTGTCAATTTTATGCTCCGATAAAGGGCATAAAACATATTCATAAATCGTGAAGTATAATAGTGAATATGTTACTCTCTTTTATTCTTTACGTTTCACCTCCGCTGTTAACAAAATTCCGAATGCATCTTAGTGAAGAACAGAATTTTTAACAACAGATTCCACGTTGAGTAACACTTTCTTAAAAATGTGCTTAATGAAGCCAACTAAAGAGAATTATATTGTTTATAGATGTAATGTATAAACAGACAAGTTGTTACACTTGACAATACACAATGGGATGAAATTTTGATATGGTATGTAGCCAATCAAACATTAACATTAAACATTATGTACTGAAATCATCCGCAACCAAACGAAAGGCGAATGAGCGTGGCGAATTAGCCATGGCAATGTAGATCGGAAGGCGACAAATAAGTAAATAAATCCCCTCTTTAAGTACAGAAAGGTAAATTGAGAAGCGAATTCGCCCACTATAAATAGAAAGAGAAAATTATTTTTCGCGTTTATTCAAATAGACCCGACCATGAAAAAATGGGGAATAAGCAACCTATCCTAGCAGTTATTATTACAATGAACAAAACTTTTGACAAGAATTAACAGATTAATTAGTTTAGGCGCACACCAAAACTCAATTTACATTACTCATAGAATTAAAAAACAACAGTTTCCACATTAAATTCCAAAACCTTAGTTAAGAGGCTAACAACGTGACAACTTGCGGTTACATCGATCGAAGGGATACGCAGTTCCGTACATTATACATTTCCTTGGTCGGATATACTCCGCAATCGAAATGACTTCACTCCATGACTCACACGAACTCATTCGCCCACGCTGACAACCAAACTTTCCACGAAAAACAATGTAAAAGACTTTACATTCCCTCCACCCGGAGAATAAGCCGCGATTTCGGTTCATCACCACGAAATTTGGTCTAGCTCGGCTTATTGTAATGTTTCTGACACGAAGACTAAACCCCCTCTTACACAACCACTCCCAACAACGGTATGGTTACGGCGTCAGTTACGCGCTCCTACTTTCTTCCATCGCTAATTACTGTACACCACGTGACCGCCGTGTATCGTGGGATCCCCGCGGAACATTATCGGAGAGAGTTTAACCCTTGCGTTACTCTGTTATCGACACATACAGTCTGTAATGGCGCGACGCACGTTTATCGCATATTAAGAAGATTAGGGACTTAGAATAAAACACTTGATTGTAAAAACCAATTAATTTATTGTAACTGAGTAAAATGAAAATGAGAACAATGATAAAGCTAAATGAATGTTTAAACTGTACGTAAATAAATGAATCAAATCTTATTGTAATGTTTCTAGACTGAAAAGTAATTAAATCTAGTCAAAATTAATCGAATCGTGAGCCTCCGAGGTGTCACGGGGTTGACGCAAGACGGACGACTCGAGGGTTGAGGGCGAGGGCCTAAAACATTTTACCCCTTCCCTCACTCCCTTAGGTCGGCGCCAACAGTCTTTACTTGGTACAAATTATCACAGATGAATCAAAGTGGACAAATAAATCCTTATGTATAATACGTGAAGGCGATTTCTACAAAACCCTACTCCTCCGTTAATAATGGACGGATTTTTTCAAACGATGTGTCAAAATTAAGTGTTTTTTATGTAGACACCCCCTTTCACCAATTTCTTTAATAAAAGTCCTCGGGCTTTGCCCCCAGGCCTTCCAAGTTATAGTGTATTCCTTATGAAGAAAAGATTTTGTTTACTTAAACAGTCGAATAATTTGTAGCTGTTGATAGTAAAACACGCATGATAACAGAAGAGCTTACATAAATATAATATAATATTACGTTGTGATCGTGAGCGAAGCCGCGACAGCCTACTAGTGTAATGTAACCAAGCGATGTTCTTAGCACCACGTTCCTAACAGTGTGCATTTACTGAAAAAATAGTTTTTTTAGGTATTGCATTGACTATAAGATACTACAGCATGGTCACTTCAGTCAATGGTATTAGTTTATACATTTTTCTCGCCTTTCCCCTGATGTTTAGATGCAGGGTGGAATTTTGCATGCTCTCCGCATCATTTCAGGAGACAAAAGTCTAATGAATGAGGATTAGAGGTAAATGATGAAGGGGGTTGATGAGGGGGGGTAAATGATGAGGGGGGTATAATCGATATGGGTTTATGATCATCCCATGTATATGAAACCCCGAAATATTATAGGCCTACATAAGTTCCTACTAAGTGGAAGGGGTGATTTTTCATTAAATTTCTCTTGAATATAATGTTGATAGCGTTATAAATACATATGAATGAAGGCTACTGATGAAGGGTGTTTTTGTTTTGATTATCCTGTCCAAAACTTAGTCATTATTGCAGTTGGACCATATAAAGAATAATATTTGGAAACAATCTGATACAAAACTAAAGAATAAGAAAGACATTTTTAGTTTTAACGAAAATTACCTTGTAAACTATTATCATAAATTAGATTTAATTATTTTTTGTATAAAGTTTCAAATGTTCCTAAATTAAATTCTAGGGCCAAATTCCACGGACGATTATCTTAGGTACGCTACACAATAATGCAGCAACGAAAACGTGACAGAAGTAGGGCCTATGTATATGCTCACAATTTTACATGTTAATATTAAAATTCAAACAGACCTAAAACCCCTCCACTAATATTTTCATGGAGTTGACGAAATGTTGGAAGTTATGAAGCAGAGCCCCCCGACCTAAGAGCCGCTTTCCGCTTTATTACAAGGTGGCCGCTCCACCGTAATACTCGTCGCTGCTTCTCCCTTCACCCTCCGCCCTCACTCCCTCGCAATCCTCACCGGAGACTGTTTACGCTAACCCAACGATGCGTTGCGAGGGTCCCTTTACACCAATCGGTGAAGTGCTGTTGCAGGTCTACTCGACAAATACGTTTCAATTCCCAGTATAATCCTGTTTTAAATACTTATTCCACTTACAACCTAACACTAGATTGCGCGTAATGTTTGGATGATTGTTAAAACATATTTCAATACGACAGTACAGTACCCTTTAAATTAATATAAAGAACTGAATACAGTTAAATGTGTAATAAGGTCATGTTGAATAAAATAATTATATATTTATTAGAAATAAGAGTTCATTTCAAAAACAAATTTTAAAAATTAGACTGCAAGAAGTGAGTTTTTCGAATTCGAAATGCATCGTTCCGGAGTTTAATTGTTAAAGGCATTGTCTATAATGACTATTTAATGGTTGGAACAAGCCCAGTTTTACGACGTTTCGGTTTATGAAATCAGACACCGTATTCAGGTGTGAAGAACATCTAGTACTTACGTACTAACCAGTTTTTCGTGGTAACCTATGTACAAACCATTCCAAACTTCCACCATAAGTAAGTACTACAATAGTAAGTACTACCACATTATCCCGACCACCCGTTCTCTCACTACGACCTCGCTCGACATCCATTCATCAAGGATATACTGATTGCCACGCCGTTGCGCCGCAAGCTGTCTCAAGCAGATCATAGGCGAACCTTTATACGGCAATGAGTGATATAACTAAATTACTTACCACTAAATAAATTCAATGATTAAACTAAATATAGGTATGCATTTATTTGCATTCAGGGTGTTCCTAAAACAGAGGACTACTACGGATATCTAAATATTAAACATCAACATAATATGTCATGTATCTAGGCTAATTTTAAAGTCATATAATATACCAACATTTTGATAGAAGCTGAACTCATTTAATCTTAAGCCGTTTAAAAAATAGCAGCCAATATTTTGAAAGTAATTTATATTCACGCAATACATAGAATTGTCTTAAACTAATAACAAACTGAGTTTTATTTTATTTGCCGTATGATCATATATAAATAAATAAATAAATCGTATTTTAATGTTTATAAGCCATGTTTAATGTTTATATGTCAAAATCCACTTAACTTCAAAAATCTTGTTATTCTTAGTGATTTGTTATAACTCGCACCAGTCTGGTATTTCCTTTAGCTTGTGACTAGTCACCTAAATAACATAATTTACCCACATACAATGTAAGGGGCCACAGATACATGTAAGTGATCACATGATCAAAATAACGTGAGTCATGTTCTATATAATTGGGTCTTCTGTGGTGCAATATATTCCATTTGCCACTTTAGGTCGCACACCCAATATATTAAATTAACGAATAGTCGAATAACCGAGTCGAATCGAATAACCGAATGTCACAGATGTAACAGAAGCAACAAACCACGAATGTAAACTCAGACGATCGCAGATCCCATTTACGTCAAACTAATCTCGTTCGCCGCTGACTGCGACTCTGACTCGCAAATCCCTTTATTAACACAACCTCTGGCATTAGTTTCATTCCATTTACCAAACACGTTTTTATTTTGACAGCGAGTTAATGAATTAAACGAATTAGGTAATATTTTTATTAATATTTAAGAAGGTGGTACCATAGTTATCATAACCTCTTTTAACCTTTATTATTCGTTTGGGCGATATTGTTGAAGACATTTTTAAATGGGTATACCACAAATATACCTTAACTATTTAATCCACTGCATCAAAGACTCAACATTTGCTATTCATACATTTATGTTCATTGCACTTTTAAGGTATAACAAAGTTAAATTAAAATACCCCCGTCGCAGCAAACCTGCGTGCTCAGCGAATTTCCAATGCATGCATATGTTTCTCACTACCACATACAGCCTCTTACCAAGATCCATAAAAATACATAAATAAATAAGTGATGTATAGCATTTTATTTATTCTCCATAAGAATAACATTAGGGCTGAGTATGCAGGTTTGCTGCTACTGGGATAGTCAACAAAATATCAATTTGTTGTGCAAATATCAATATACCAGTACTACGTCAAGCCACATACCAAGTTTCATCAATATACATTCAAAAATAATCGAGGTATCAAATTGTATTTATTCTCCATAAGGATAACATTGGACAACGTACTGTGTTTAGCACTTTGAATATCTCTGCAACGGTTGGACGTAGAATCACAATTTAAACACAAAAATTATTGTTTTGTAGAGCTGAATTGATTGGTAAAAGCAAACGTGAAGTTTACATTAAAATTAACTGAGGAAAAGCCAAAAACCTTTTTCCCATAAGATTAACATGGGAGATTTTATGAGCAGCTTTTTTGGATTTTCTCCGCAACCCCACTTAACCTAAGTTAGTAATTTAAAATGCTAGATTATTTGTTTTTTAAGCTCTATAAAATACTCAAAATCAAAATTGAGTGTTTTAAAAATTGTAAGGTGAAAAGTGTAAAAAAATGATTTTTGTAAAATTTAAAACCCCTATAAACCCCCTTCTCTTGGTCCGATTTTTCTGGTTTTCGAACTTATAGTCATGAATGTCACTTTACACATTTGAGCCAAATTTCATCGAAATCGGACGTTTTTTACTTAAGTTATCGTATTAACGGACACATATACACATGTATACATAAATTTGAACTAATAGTGTTTTTGGCATCTGGGGACCTCAAAACAAAAAGTTATCATGGCCTCGGGCTTAAGTCTTACCTTGAGACCTACGGTAATAGCTTCTTCCCTACAGGGGAAATTCGCTAAAAAAGGCCTTCCTTATCCCTTACTCCAGGTTACATTTAAACTAGGCCTGGCGGACACAAGATTCACGATCATGGCGAGTGAAACGCATTTATCTGTGAAACATTCTCAGGTACATGTTATGAACTTTTTCGAATAACAAACATATTTGTATGTAATCACCTGACCAAATTAGATCATCGACAGCTACAGGTACACCTAAGCAATGAAACTTTTAGGCCCGATTGGGCAAAGCCCTGGGGGAATTTTGGACAATTACTGAATTTTGAAATATGTAGGGAGTCCTAACTAACCTTTTTATATGCACCCTTACTCGTTTTGTCACCCTTACTCCTTCACATTTCAAATGGCGGATTCCCCATTTAGCGTATAGCGTTTCCCCCATGTATAGCGTTTTTTAAATAAAAAGATTTGCCTAAGGTTTTATTCGGATGATAGGAATTTGTATGCTATATATTAATAATTTTTGATCCGGTTTCTCAAACTGAAATCCGCCTTAAGGAAGCCAGCAAACAGTGTGGAGTGGAGTGTTGAGTATAGCGTAGTAGCAGCAGGGAGAGAGGTTGCCCCAATACGAGTCGATACCACGTTGTGTACGGCAGGGTAGGGAGGGTAGGAGCCACCCCTCTACCCTCTACCCATACCCTCGCCGTGCCTCGGGGCCGGCCTTTCACGCCACAATACGACAACCGGCCACATTAATCCTAAACCGGCGAATTGTCTCGGAAACAAAACAACACAGTTGTTACATTGTTCAAATCCTCACACATCTTACGTTAGAGGGGATGGGCGAACAGAAGTTAAGTGCTGGGAAATTCTACACGTTCACTTCTATTGTGAATAAAATGATTGAACTGCAACATCGCATCGATGGGTTTTACACAGTTATTAACTTCTGAGTTCATGATTGTCGACTTGGATAATAAGGTTGCGAGTTAATTCGACTAACTGTTCGGAATTTTGATTTATTCCGCGATTGCGTGAATCTTCCAAAGTTGTGATAGCCGGTTGACAATACATTACACAGTTGACCTATGTAGCCAGTAAGAGATGTCCGTTTCACACGGTGGGTGCATGGAGCTATAAGTTACTCCTCCTTGGGCGGTTGTTTACAGCGGCGCCTGCCCACTTAAATCGGCAACCAGTCTTGTGTTTATCATTGTTACCATCGGTTAATCAATGGGGTAACGCCACAGCCTTGCCGGCGCTACACAACATTTATTAATCCCGCCTGTGTTTCGTTCGGTTTGATGGCTAAAGTATTTACGTGTTTTAGCATTATAAAAGTCTCGGCAATTTCCAACTGATGCTGTATCAGAATATTTGATGCAACCACATACAAATTAAAAGTGTAAAAACCCTCTCATAATAGGACCTACTTCATAGCATGTCGAGAACCATTTGTCGAAGAACCTACAAAACCCTTAGCATAACGGCAGGTTACCAGCCCGCCAGACCCGACCCACCCGACCCTTGACCTGACCACTGACACTCGCTCCGGCTTTTCTCCACTGAGCTCGCCCTGCTGATATGACATTTTCTTTAAATCGCACACTGTCGCTGTTAAAACAAATCACTCAGAAATTTAAATTTAATTTCTCCTTCTTTATTTTTCTCTGTCTCTTTCTCTCCCCTAATATACTTTTTAATCCGATAAAAACACTTAGTTATTCTAATAATCTATTCAATTTAGGCTTACTGATTACAAACACATAAGGTCAAATTCGTATTATCATAGCAACTCAGCAGACGAGCCTATAATTTGCAGACATTTGCCTATAATTTTCATTACGTAAGCTGAATTTTAAATTCCTGCAGTTAAAAATTCCAGAATATTATAGATTAGTAACACCAATTTTAGTACGGTATATACTCACTCTGAAATTGTTTGTAAACAGGCAGAAAATATATTGTAATAAACGTTTGTTCATTCAAAGTGCTGTTCAAGTGCCTTGCAAGATCAAAAGAAACTTGGTTTAGTACATGAATCTCGATATATTTATAATACATTAGCAACCTTATCGTAGACACAATCGCCTATCAAGAATGCAACAAATTAGATGTTCGACAGGACTATTAGTATTATAAATTTTGGACCCTGATATACCATCTTTATGATTCACACTTCATCTTAATTCCACAACTAACGTAACTCAATTCAAACATCGTAAAAGTTACATCTCATGGACCTTTTAAAATACTACTCACCATTTTTTAAATGGTCAGATCCCTGAAACGTCCATCCCGTCAAGTGTTTTGTTTTGTTACCGATTATAGAGAATGATCTATAGCATTCAAGTACAATGGAAGTAAACTCAAATGAGCAAGTCTCGCCGCGTGTGCCGTCGTGTTGGTTGTGGTTGGTCGGCTGAGTCACGAGAATGCCTTACAACCGGTCCGTTCCTGCGACTGTGGCTGTGTGGCTGTGCCGGTGGTCGACCTCATTACACTCCCAATAGCCACCAGCAGGCGGAGCACGCGGGAGAATCTATCACTTGATGAGGCGGGAACGTGAACAGATCAGGGACATCAACACAGACGTTTCAAAATACGGTAGTTCGCGTCGTGTCAATACTTTTGATTTATTACAGTGGTAACAAAGACGACATACTCGTTTCCTTATATGTCCCCTTTTGAAATCCAGCAATTTGGTCGAGATTGGCAGTATATTCAATCGAATTCCAACAAGAAGCCCAAAAGGCCAAGCTATTCGAGTAAATAAGTCGACAGGTCATGTCAAGAGGCACTAGTGCGACCTGAAAACTCTGACAGCAGATCTGGACCAGAAGGTCTCTTACTTTTTACCGAGTAAAAGATGTACGTAAATAACATAGCTAGTTAAATAAATGAACGGAAACAAATACAGTAACTAGACATACATGTTCCTATATCGTTGTAATTACGAACTTAATTGCAAATGTAGAGAAAAGAATTAAGCCCTGACTGTTAAGTCGTTAAGTCATTGAGTCGATACTTTTATCATTGAAACATCTTCAACAGTTACCGCTTTCATGAAACACGTTAATTTTCCACCTCTCACAAAACAGTTTTCTAGCGCCACCTCTGGGAAGAATAACCCCAGTGATTAATCGTATTCGTTTTCAAGAACAACAATTTTGTTAAATACCAACAGCATTAGAAGGGCCAAATAAACAATTGGCTGTCCGGCGATCAATCCATCCGTCGCGTCGCCCGCCGCGTGATCACGTGATTGAAAAGGTCCAACCAATCCGGCTAAACAACCTGACACGTCCGCGCCCAATATGTAACTGCAGGGTTGAAATATATCACTTATACTGTCTCTAGACTATAGACAATAAATTAAATTTAAACGACTTTTAATCCCGCCGTCAAATTTTAGCTTCGATAACAGATAATAGTTATTTGTGCAACTAGTGAGCAAAGTGAGCAATTGCCTCACTCGAGAGAAATCCTTACTCACGAGCCGTAGGCGAGTGAGGAATGGTTTCTCGAGTGAGGCGATTGCACTTTGCACTCGAGTTGCACATTATATTTTTCCTACAGTTACCATAAAACAAATAAATTGGTAAAGAAACGTAACATATTTTTCCGTTGGGCTTTTTACATTCTTACTTTCACACCAGGAAGTAAACAATTCATACCTTCTTTCATATTTATGTTTTGATTTCTCTGGAAGAAGATTTAGAGACACATTCCTCGCCACATTTTTTAATTCTTCTGGAGTACAAGATTCTTCTGGTGAACTATTATTACTAAAATCGTCATTAACGTCCATTTTGCGACAGCAAAACCACCTTCAATGTTTACAAATGGAAAATCAATGAAATGGTGGCTTCTGCCGTGACCGGAAGTGTTGTGACAAATACAACAGTACAACAGCTGACCAGCTGATTTACAGCCAGTGCTGCCAACGTATTTCGCGCACATAAGACCTTGTCTGCATGTTACGCGCTCACTATTTCGTGCCTTCACGTTGCAAATCTGGAGTGAGACAAAGTAATTAGAGTGAGACAATGTTAACATTGTCTCACTGATGAGCGAATTGGCCACTTTGCTTTCTCAAATCAGTGAGAGAACATGTACATTGTTAGGTAACTGTAGGAAAAATGTTTTTGATATCAATGACTCGCACATTATTTCCTTCTGATGTGCCTAAAGAGCTTTTAAACAACGTCGTAGGCGTTGGGCTTGTGAGTATGCGTGTGAGAGTAAAGAAGTGAGACTCATTAGCGTAGACCTACCTATTGCGGTAGCATTTTTCTTTTGGGGATTTTGAGACTGTTTTTCGCCATTTTCAGGCTTGAGGATTTGAGACGTCCCCCAATTTTATCTAGGGATTGTCAGATGACAAACATATATGAATGACCCCTAAATATCGAAATCTCTACCTCACCTCACCTCACTTCTCCGATCACAATTTAAATCCGTGTAATATCACTCAAACGGATCGACTTTACCCAAGACATTGCATTACAAATTGCGAGGCTAAAGGCTGTTCCACACTAGACATACGCTCGAGGCACGACAGATCGCGCTAACGGGCGACCAACTCAGTTGCAAGGACAATGGTCAATAAACCCAAGAGCAAACGATAGTTTTATTCTCCCAAGTGTCGTGTTTGTAGGATTAAAGTATAAAGAGACCAGTTAGAGTTAAGGGTAGAAGACGAAGGCGGCTCATGAACGACGTGACGTCACAAATCGATGGCCTACTGCCGCCCACCCCCGCTCCCGCCACGCGTCAACCCTTTACTATCGCCTAGCGCATCACTTATGTACGGCCCTCGGTTTGGAACACCCCGTTATCCCATTCCGCGATTCCGGATTTAAAGTGTTAACCTATACAAACTGAGCTAGAACTGAAATTCAATCCAGTCCATAGAAATAGAAGATCACCGGGACTTCCCTCACACAATTACCCTTTTCTCTAAATCCCTCATGTCTGTTTCAATTTGAGTGGCCAACAGTTTTATGAATAATAATGAATTTGTTTAATACTTTTTTAGTTTTAACAAATTGAAATTAAAATTAGCTGCGAGCATTGGAGGCGAGGGGAAAGGAGAGAAGGCAAAGGTTCAATCCAATGAGGAAAATCTGTCCCTTTCCTCACATTAATATTGAACAGATATTTCCTTGTAATCTTTTTTACACAGATATTTCCTTGAAATCTTTTTTACAAAAACCAAGAATTTTAATTTCGTATAAATTTGATAACTGTTAATTTTAATTTGATAACGATTCACTGACTTATCATCCAAGTCGATCTCGGGGCGTTATGTTCTACTAATTATTGTTTATTCTATCATATTTCAAGTTGTATTATATAGTAATATATTTCAATATATATATTGCAATTTGATTACGGTTTAATTTTGACTGAGTAGTTTCAAAGTAGTTTCAAGACTCAAAACTCAAATTAGTTTCAACACCTGAAATCGAGTAATTGTCCATTTATGTCCGTCCAACGTACGAGTAAATATGTGTACTGGTTTGGCCTCGAAGGCCTTTCGAGGAGAATAGAATCACTTGACGATAAGGTAATTTAAACCAGTACACATATATTGATCAGTGATTCGGAGGCTTAGCTCATACAAAAATTAAGCACAAGTAAACTAAAATATATGTAAAAACACGGCAGAATAATAGTCTCCTCTTTTATGTCCACAGTTCAAACTAAAATTATGCCATAAAAGCGTGCACGTACTCTACCAGAGATAAAACCTATATAAATCTATTATTGTCAACATTTATGCTTTATGCGGTTTACAACTTGCAATCTAACAATATAATTACATTATGAAATAAGTTACAGGAAATCTTATATCTATAAAAGGCAAAGCCCTGGCTGACTGACTGACTCACTCATCTCTAATTCTCCACCTTCCCATGTAGGTAGAGAGCTGAAATTTTGTACACTGATTCTTTAGGCATAAAATAGGAAAACTAAATGGTTTTCATCGTAGTTCCACGGGCTAACCACAGAATGCAGCACACACAACTGTAAGTTTTTATAAATCATTTGTGGGGCGAAGCCTGCGGCTGTCAGCTAGTTGTTATATAAATTATAGATCCGTGTATCAATAAAAGATTGATCAGTTCGTGTAGGCAGTACTATACAGCTATGCAACTGGTATTCGATTCTCTAACACGTTAGTCATTTTGTTGTTTTTCTCAGAGGAAAACGTAAAAGCGAATTTTCACGGATATAAATGACGTCACAATACTCGTATGATTGTAGTTCAGGATACTGGACATAATCTACAATGGTAGCGAGACTGTGCGTGTTATAAATGAATTTGTTTCTTAAATAAACGCAACAAACCTAATTAAGTTGTAATGCAGGTACTTTGGTTTTAGCGTACTTCCTTTGCAAAAGAGAGCTATTTGGCGTAGGTTCATTTTTAGTATAAAAAAACCGTTGGTTTGACTATTTTGTAATGGCAAACACTCCCAAAATTGCAATACTAACCATAGAAAGCTTACCAAAAATAGGTTGTAAATTTGTCTTCTGATTGTTAACAGTTCAACGGTAGTCAAAGAGTGTGAAGAAAATCTTAAATACAAGCTTTTTAGAATATAAATCCCGCAAACCCGATCTCACCGGACCAATGAGTAAAACTTTTAAGTGTTGTCTGCAAATCTATAATATACGATTACAATATATCCATTATTATATATCCCCTCCGGTTCGTGGTACCGTGTAGGAAATGCTATACAATACCTATTAAATGGTATGCCCACGAGAAAGCCAACTTTGAAGTAAAGGTATATACAAAACCTTCATTAAGACTCGTTCATTAGAGGAAGTCTTGTTTACACATATCGATGGGGCGCTCCTACCCTTTCACCTCCGCGGTCGTCTCAGCTCGCCTATACTCGCCCCAAGTGTAGAGGGCTTTAATAAATTAACTAGATAAAAATGTATCCCTTTCTTTCTATCAAATAATAATTCGAAAATCACATCAAACCGGCCGCCGCGCCCTCCAATTCCCAAACTCCAGCTCGCTCGAACGCCCCCAATTATTGACACACTTGACTTATGCATAGACTTAGCCGCATTACAAATGTTTGACAAGCCAACTGACAATCGCTGATGTCAACTGGTGAACCTCGCCGCAGTATGCGAACACCTGGCCCACCAATCAGCGGCCGCCCGCTCGATTGGGCTTAATTAAAGGCCGCCAGCACCGAGGGGATCGGATTTCAGCGGCCCTTCGGCTACGACGCCAGCGTGTTTTAACATCACAGTTATCTTTTCCCTCCCCATATGCCTTTTGCGGGGGATGTATAGAAGGTTTCCCCAAAGGATTCAGCCCCATAAACAGTGTTATTCAGTCGCCTCAACAATTGTGCCCCTACGAAAGTTCATAAGACGAAATGCAACACCTTGATTTGCAAATTGTTGTACATCAATGTCAGCAGTGTGTGATCATCATAATTTAAAATTTAAAATTGTATTATTATTCATTCTGTTCTACCACGTATGTTCAATGTACCGGTACTAACCTACCAGTAAAAGAGTTGTACTCAGAAGTCAAAGCTATTTCTGGATTACAGTATTACTGGGACAAAGCGTGCGGCTTAACAAAGGAACAAATCAACATTCTGTATCACTCACTCCGGCCGAATGGAGTGGATCGAAATCCAGTTGAAATCTATTATGACTTTCAGTTTTTGTTAAGAAAAGCGTCAAACCGTATTTAAAATGGAAAATAATTCAACTTTTTTCAGGAGTTTAGAACACGAGAAGGTACTGTTAACTCGAATAATGTTTTTAAATCTGACAAAAATTAAAAAAATAATGTTCGTTTTGCATTTAAGTAACATATTTGTTTCGCGTTTTACCACTGACTATATACACTTCAGTATTTATAGTCAATGGTTTTACTTACTAACTAATCATTCTGATTAATTTATTGAACGTTTGTACATTTTACGTTGTTTACACAACAAATACATATGATACCAATAAACGAACTGACATGAACGCTAGAACACATCATTCTTCCATCAGTGTGCCATCAAGGAATTCGCGTCCAACCGAGGCCATGTTACCTGATCTGTCTTCACGGGAAGTGCGGCCTGACTGCGTCACAAAAAACGCGCGTTTTTGGGGTCCTTTCCATCAACAGGCAAAGGAAGCCGACCACAGTGTATTGAGAATATTGAGATTGTGGGGGAGAAGAGAGGATAACACAACCGAGAGTACCATAACAGTAGATAATGTTTATTAAATTATAGTTGTTTAAAACTCTATTTTAACACTTGGTACAGATAGATTCACGGTGCTTGGCACCTGGGAAAGGCGAGAAACTACTAAAATTTATCGTAAATAAAAGTAGACATAACAAAACCAACAAAAACAATCTTTTTATTTTTATTAAATAAGTGATTTTTGCTTTTTTCTGACAAAAGTAGACTGAAACACTAACGGTACTAAGCCAAATAGAGGTGAAAAGTCATTCCAGAGCATACGCTGACCAGATACCAAGCACTGTGACCCAAACTGTATCTGGGTTTTGAGTAATGACGTACAATTGATAAGGTTTGCCATAAGCATAAGGCAAGCATGTAAATCAGAAACCAAATTAGAAGAGATACTTAATGGTTTAATGGTGGTGCTAAATAGTACAAAATAGGCACCAAGTAATGGCAAATATTTTCCTTAATTCCAAGACGGCCGGGCCAGCGACATTGACGTCGGCTCTGCGGCCGTAGTCGGCAACCGTGTGGCGCAATACCGGCTACACGACCGTTACCGTTACTCTGTTACATCCTCTGGAGCTGGAACGTGGAACGCTACCGTCCATTGTTCTCCCGAGCTCTCGACTCTCGGCACAATCACCGTTAACTAGTCTAGTTATCTTCACCCTGCATTTTTAAGTATTTTGGAAACATTCCTCGTAAAGTTCATTCTGAAATAATCGTGTGACATAATACCGGTGTACGTTCCTAAAGCCGCGTTTACACCGGAGTTAGCAACAGGTGTTGCTAACATTTGTTAATAACATTTTAGAAAACACCTTTGAATTTGTTAGTAACATTTCATGTTATCAACAAAACTGCCGTGTTAGCAACACAAATTTTGTTATCCACCGAGTGTCGGTAAAATCTGGTAACATTCTTTGATCCTTTCAAATGTTGATAACATTTGTTAGCAACAAATGTTACCAAACGTATTGGATGTTAGCAACTTTCACCCATTCTCTTGCGCTGAGGCTGTGTATCTGTATTCCAGTGTTTTGTTTTTGGTTTACTGTTATAGCGAATTTACCCTATAGGGAAGAAGCTATTACCGTAGTCGGTATGGTAAGACCTAGGCCCGGGACCATGATAACTTTTAGTTTTGAGGTCCCCAGAAGCCAAAAATACCAATCTTTCAAATTGTTTAAATCACAGCAGCACATATTTCTGACAAGTTACAAACAAAGAAAGTGATGATTTTCTAGATCTTAAACAAGAAATTAAACTTGTGTACAAGTCTCCGGTCGCTAAAAAACCCAAAGTCGCTGCAAGTTTTTCCTATATAAGAATTGATTTTCTATAATTAGTGTCTTGTTTAGCGGACTTGTCTCCTAACATTAGTATCAAATATCCGAAACCACTGCTTGACATTCGTAGATTGTTTTTAAAACTACCGTCACATTGCAGCTTTCCACACAAAGGATCGACGGACTTCACATTTTTCTAATAACTTCTGTTGCTAACAAAAAAGTTAGTAACATTTGTTGGTAACTCCGGTGTAAACGCGGCTTTAAGTGAGCTATTCTATTGGCAAGGCCTGCACGATGAGACTCACGTCCGTCTAGGACAACCACAGGACTTCCTAGTCATCTCCTGGACCCAGTACCGGCTCTAGGGCAGTGCGAGCCGTGCTCCAGCACAGGGCGCGTGGAGCGCGGCGCTTTTGGGGGGCGGCGCTCGGCGCTCATGACGTGTCGCAGGGTACGGGGTGGGGGCGGAGTCCATAGTGCAAAATAAACAAATAAAGTATTTGTAAATTTTTTGTATACAGAACTGTATACAGATACTAATACTGATAAGTTGTACTATAAGTTGTAGAAAGGCGTTATTGGGAGGAAAGTTGTGTATTCACCATGACCTTCATTGTACATTTACATATCAGATAACACAACTTCCGTTCCCCTCTATTTCAAATCGAGAAGTTGTTTTGACCTCTATAGTTTTGTGACAACTTCAGGGCATTCTGATTGGTATAGAGAGTGTGAATAAAACGCGCAATACGATGCAAGAAAATTGCAATGTTAAAATATAAATTTACACGTTTTAACTCAAATTGTTTTAATCTGACCTCGTCGATTATTTTAAACTACTTCGTAGACGAGAAAAGATATGGTTTGAGGGTTGGAGAGTATCGAAACGGGATTTTATCTTTAACTGAAGTTGCTATGATTTGAGTTTCATATTGCTATTATATATAACAAGGGGGGAAACATGATGTGCTCTCCTCAGATTTTGGCACCCCCTTCGATCGTTACTGTTAAGGTTCACTCACTCCTTTAGTTTATTTTGAAGAATATAGTTTATCAAAAATAAGTTACGGCAGTATAGGATATCAGAATTTTGTATTAACGAGAAAAAAAATTTAAAAACACCCAACTTGAGTTTTTTGAGTCACTGGTATTAAACTAAAGTGATCCAAACACTTATAGATGGCAAGATTCAATATTATCAGAGAATCAAAACAAATTAAAAAATTAAGCTCTATAGCTACACAAAACCTTAAACATTAAATACTCGAAGATAAAGTCTGTATAACTAAAAACGTGTAATAAATTAAAAACTATAATTATATTCAGAAAATATTGGTTTTGTCAAAAACAAAAATTATTCTAACAAACTTTGCTGTTTACATCGCAAACTTCAGCCTCACAGAATCCCGAAACCGTAAGAATCTTGGTCGGTTTTGATGATTGTTTTGGTTCCCCCGGACGAAATATTTCCCACCCTCTGAACAGCGGTGTTATCAGTATGTACTTCCCCCTTCCTACTCAGTTTTGAGGTTTATTTTCATTATTGTTTTTCTTAAAGAAACACATCATTGTTTTTTTAAGCAGTGTATTGTGATACGTCGACTACAAGTGTGTGCATTTGTTTGTTTTTAAATATTTAGATTGTTTTAATTATTTGAGGTTTTGAGTGACGTGTTTTTTTAATGTCAAAAAATTTAGTGGCGCGGAACATAAGCGTAATTTCTGTATTTTGATTGTAGGGGCAAACATGGTCGTGATCGTGATTATTTTGACTTCATATATTACAATCATATGTTCTCAAAAATATTTGGGGGGCAACTTGCCCACTCAAGTCCCACTCAAGGACTATAATACATTAAATCAAAATTTTGAATTACACGAGTCTCTGAGCTGAATGTGTTCCATAGCTTGTCATTTTAGATGATCAGTATCTCACAGAACCAGAAAGAACGCAAACGCAACAAGCGAGGGAGCGAGGCGCGCACATGTCATCCTTATCTCAGAGCTATGTGGGGAAGATTTTGGATGATTAGGAGTGGTCGG
This sequence comes from Allygus modestus, assembly GCA_963675035.1. NCBI lineage: Eukaryota > Metazoa > Arthropoda > Insecta > Hemiptera > Cicadellidae > Allygus > Allygus modestus. The sequence continues at coordinate 42,952,288 of OY776116.1, forward strand.
GGGGCAGCCAGCGCCGTCTTAAGTCCTCGCCCCCCCCCCCGAAATTCTACCGTACATCGCCTACCGGTCATAAAGTGTTGCCTCTGCACTACTGTATTATACATTAAGTTAGGAACAAAATACTCAACCCTTAGGCTCGGCTCACAAGGGCAATTTTCACCGGCGAGATCGCTGCGATCTCGCGCGAGCGCGATGAAGCAGCCAGGAAACAAATGGTGTGATTCAAGGGAGTTCGCAGCAAGATCAGTGCGAGTCGCCGGAGCTCGCTAGGGCTGCTACGTCACCACCATCTCGCAGCGAGATGAAGCAGTAATATAGTAGAGAAATTCGTAGTTAACACGCCTTTACACTTTTTCTTACCAGTATATGGATTGGTATGTATTTTCCTACCAGAAATTGCTTCAACCACTATATATCTTTGATTTAATAAACTTCAAAGACTTTAAGATGCCATGTTGTTTTGGCAAACAAAATTGAATAAAAAATACGTTAACGGGGTACAAGATTATTTTGGTATAAAATATGGGTTTTAAGGGTGGTTGGCAATAGGAGTTGTAGCTAATAGACACATGAAAATGTCTCACTTTTTTAAAAACCTCAAATTTTGCGGTTATATCTGTTTTGAAAGAGGTAATCCGTGTTAAGGGTATTCGTTTTATATAAATAAATCTATAACTCCACCAGATGAATGTATATACTGAACCCCTCACTGGAAACCATATTAATCATGGAGATTGTGAAATAACTATGAAGTCTGAAATATTTGATTATTTACGGGGGAAAACGTAAAGTATTACATTATAATAAATACATTAAAAACTTTTGATAACAAATTAATTTGTTCCAGTCAAACTTTGCCCTTGACTAATCTAATCTCGCCGAGAATAGATCGCTCACGAGATCGTTGCGATCCTCTCGCTCGTGTGAACTGAGCCTTACTAGACTACGTATATATAGACTACTAGTACTAGTAATTGTAATTAGGCCTAGTTGTTTAATTTTTAATCGCCAATAGCCTAAAGTTTTCTCCCTGCCATGGCCATGATGCCTCTAGCTTCCCCGTCAAAATCAAAATCTCTCAAGCGCGAGGCCTTCGTAGGCGCGATGCCCTGTGCGGCTGTATCTGGTGCACCGCCATAAGGTGGGGGGGTCAAGCTTGGTCTTTGCATGGGCGCTGAAAAACTGACAGGCCGCCCCTGCCTGGACCCGTATTAAGGGGTTGCTAAAAACGTCTGTACAGTCTGTTCCATAAATTTGGCATATTATTGGGTTTTATTGGCCCAAACAAATTATTTAAAAAACATGAACATAGATATTGGTACTAAAATCCTTTGTTTCCCGTGTGTCCGTGTACAGTGTGTTAATTTGTTTAATGCTCGCCATTAGGAGAATAACCATAAAAAACATAATAAAACCCTAATAGTTACAAGGAAGACGGGTTAAAAAAATGAGCAAAGCAGTGCGTAGTAATAAAATAAATAATAGGTACCCCCGTTGCAGTAAACCTGCATACTCAGCGAATTTCAAATGGTACTTCACTACCTTATGAAGCCACATCCCACCATATTAAGCATATTAAAAAAAAGCGAGATATGACTTTTAATTTATTCTCGATAAGGAAAACATTATGACTGAGTATGCAGGTTTGCTGCATCAAGGACCACAAAAATCGGATTTTTACGTAAATACCAATGGATCACCATTAGATAAAGTAACATACCAAGTTTTACCAATTTATGTTCGTAAACAAGCAAGATAACACGAGTTTATTATTCTCCACAAGGATAACATTTATAGCTGCTGAGTACGCAGGTTTGCTGCTATGGGGACCACAAAAATGGGGATTTGTGCAAATATCAGTAAACCCCAACCACATGAGGCCATATACCAAGTTTCATTAGAATATGTTCATTGATAATCGAGATATAAAATTTTACTTATTCTTCATAAGATTAACATTAGACAACGTGTACGTACTGTGTTTAGCACTTTCAATATCTCGGTAACCAATTGACGTAGAGCGATGATTCAAATACCAAATTCTTTCTTTTTAAACTCAATTTTATGGTGTAAACCAAAATTTATGATTAAAAATAATTACATGTAAAAAGTTAAAAAAAAAACTCATTTTTGGGGTACGATATCCCCCCAAAGCCCCCCTTAAAATAGAGCGACAAGTCTGATTCTCGAACTCATGAAAATAGATGCTGCATTATACATTTAAACCAAATTTGATCAAGATCGGGCCATTTTTATGAAAGTTATCGTGCCTAAAGACACATATCTGTATATATGTATATATATATATATATATATATATATATATATATACACTAGGAGTACACTTAAATATTCCCCGTTGGGATGAGGGAACTCAGAAAACAGTGAGAACCTCCAAACAAAACACTATCTATATACCTACCTATTTTACCACCGATGCAAAAATGTATATAGTAGGTACCTAACTACCCAAGCAACATACTATGTTACGGTACTGTATTTTTGGTCAAAACTTTTGCACCTTTGATATGTAAATTTCTATAAAATCTAACTTAATTACATCATTGGTAGTTATAAAAAACAATTACTGTCTCAATTAAGTAGGGGCCGACTTATTTATTTGATAAGTAATGTTATATAGGCCCTGTTTCTAAAAAATAAGTTGTAATGAAACAGCTCAGTAAGGCAGCGCGATTAAATCAGTCATCCAACACACTGTGCAATGTCACCACTCATAACTATTTTAGATACCCCCGTCGCAGCAAACCTGCGTACTCAGCGAATTTCCAATGCCTATGTATGTGACTCACTACTACATAGAGCTACTTACCAAGTTTCACAAAAATACATCCATAAATAAGTGATATTTGTAGCATTTTATTTATTCTCCATAAGAATAACATTAAGGTTGAGGACGCAGGTTTGCTGCAACGAGGAAGATAAGTAATATGTTTTTTTTTGCAATTATCAATATAACTGAACCAGGTGAAGCTATATACCAATTTTTATTAATTTAGGTTCATAATTAAGGGAGATATACAAATTTACTTATTCTCCATATGAATAACATGGGGGCCGAGTATGCAGGTTTGCTGCTACGGGGAATATCAACAAAAAACTTGTTTTTTGTGCTAATATCAATATACCACAACTAGCTGAAGCCACATACCAAGTTTCATCAATATACATTCAAAAATAATCGAGATAAAGAATTTTATTTATTCTCCATAAGGATAACATTGGACAACGTACTGTGTTTAGCACTTTGAATATCTCTGCAACGGTTGGACGTAGAACTACGATTAAAAAACCAAAATGTTTGTTTTGTTGAGCTAAACACATTAATAAACAGAAATGTGAAGTTTTTAGTAACTATCTGAGAAAAATCTAAAAACCTTTTTCCTATAAGATTAACATAGGACACGTTTTTTTGGATTTTCGCCGCAACCACTTAACCTAGGTTAATGATTCAAAATACTAAATTATTTGTTTTTTAAGCTCTATAAAATGGCTATAACCAAAATTGAGTGTTTTTAACATTTTGGGGTCAAATTTGCAAAAAACCGATTTTTGGAAAATTGTAAACCCCCATAAAACCCCCTTCCCATAGTGCGATCGATCTGGTTTTCGAACTTAGTCATAAATGTTACTCTCCACATTTGTGGCAAATTTCATCAAAATCGGGTGTTTCTTTCAAAAGTTATCGCGGTAACGGACACACACACACATATATATATATAAATTTGAACGAATAGTGTTTTTGGCATCTGGGGACCTCAAAACGAAAAGTTATCATGGTCTCGGGCTTAAGTCTTACCATGCCACCTACGGTAATAGCTTCTTCCCTATAGGGGAAATTTGCTAAAATTGTAACTCCCCCACTCAACCAATATCCCTTTCACCCCAAACATCGTGTAAATAAGCTGATTATCTGCCAAAACTGATTAGCCTATTATTTCCGATCCAAATTCAGGGCCTTTAAGTCGTTCGTAAGAGGAAAACAGTTGGAAAGGTATGTTACAATAAGCGACATACATCTCGTGACACAATGGCTAATAAAATACGGTGATACGATTTTTGATATCACTACGTGTCGTATTGTATGTGTTGGCATATTGTGATATATGCAACGATATTGCAAATCACTAAGATACTCCTTAATTTCTTCCATGTGGAACATTCGTTAAAAATACCATTATATATGTAAACACAATAGGGCCCACACATCAGTTCAGTCTGGTTAAAAATCATGTACCGAAAATAGCTATAATATTTATATTTCTGATTCTTAAGTGTAGGTACCGGTACCTACCCATAATTAATTAACAACTAAACTTATCAAATGAATATTTGCTTGACATTGAATTTTATGAAAATTATAAGGCTGGTCAAACTGTCAACATTACCCATCACAGAACTTCTACAGCAGCAAGGAGAGAACTCTGTTTACTTAAGTAGGGTGGTGGAAAGTTTAAAACAATACATTTCTGACAACTAATCTTATTTATTTATTTTAAAGGACCTACAGAATCTTTAAGAAAATATAAAGGAAATATAAGTCAAAGATGGGTTCAATACTTTCTCTCTGAACCAAATTGATAATAATTGGTTGGGTAGCACAGTGGTTAGCTTCATTATCGCTTTATAATCTGAAATTCGCCAGTTCGATTCTGAGCAAAATCCTGAGAAAATGTTGAGAAGGTTTGATACTGGATCCAGTTGCCATTGGTCATTGGGCTATTAATTAATGATCCTGGCTAAAGAATTAGTCGGTCTAAGTCAGTAACAAGGCTACACGAAGCATCTCACCCATTCTACACTCATCATTCATTCATATTCGCCTTAACCGAAAATACACCCTAGTTTCGGTGGCGTCTTAAAGAGATAGGCTATTAAGATATAATAACTTAGTAGCCTATAAACTGTAATATGTCTTAAATACAGTATTAACTTAGTAACACTTCCCAGGGAAGGAACACTGGTCTGCAGGGAGAAGGAAGGGATTCATAAACTATCCAAGATGCTCGTAATGCAGTTTTATTCATAAGCTATACACGATAGCTATACGTTTAACAAGCTTTGTTTACTTTTCAAGTGAACTCTGAACTAGGCTCTTCTAGAAGACTGTGAGATTGTTTTGTTAAAGTATTGAGAACGTCTGGTGGCTATGGTGAGAATAAAAACCACTAAGTTATTGGAAAGGTTAGTTTCTGATCACAAGTACTGTCAAATCATTTTTTTATAATTTAAAACAAGGTCTGTTAAGACTGGGATTTCAATATTAAAGTATTAGAATCAGAATTCATAATATACAGTTTTAAACAAAGTCTATCTGCCCCGGACATTTTAATGAGCGACATAGGCCTAGTACACCTAGGTAGGCACACAACCACCTGCCTAATCAAATTAAATCTGTAAAAAGCATTCTATCCTTCAAAAAGAAGCTTAAAGAATATTTAGAATTGCTTTGCTCTTTATTCTCTTGATAATCAAATCAATACAAGGTTCTAAGTAAGGTTCTAAGTTCTTATCCTAGGCTCTTGTTATTTTAGTGTTTTGATTTACGGTAACTTGAGAGTTAAACATTTTCATTTTATTTAGGCCTAATCAACTTATAACTTATAGGCTTAAGGTAGATTGACATTTGATGTGCTTATGTATGAAAAATACATAGGCTATATAAACTTAGTATATGACAAGTAAGGTAGTAGCCTAATTAATTTCAATTTACCCTCCAAGTTTTATGTGTCGCTATAACACAAAACACATCCGCTGGGGTGTTTACTGTCGCTGCGTCGACAGTCAAACAGCGTTTACAAATAGGCTCTGGGGCGGATTGAATCTTAATGAACCGGATCGAAATTGGTATTGCCGTTTACGGCAGATTCTAAGCTTTCTCCCGATGTCTGTCTGCAGACGCTTTATACGTTCGTGCCAATCGTACTTCAGCAGACAGCTGAAGTATGAAGGTTTGTTGTGCGTCGTTAACCTAACTTCGGGAATGGTGTTGTTTTGCGAAGTTTTTCGTTGTTTTTATTTGTAAAAATGGACAGTATTGATATAAGTGGGGCTTTAGAAGAAAAGTTTAGTGATGATGAATTGTTGGTTGATGTTCCTGGAGAAATAGGCGGCAGTGATATCGAGGTTAATTATCCTTCCGACTGTAACATTGCCAAGGCCATTTTGCTCACTTGATATAGCACGCAACAACAGATTATTATCTAAAACTTTATTTGCTGCTTTACCTGATTATTTGTTTATATATTTAGTATCCTTATAAAATTTAAAACAAATTGGCTACCTATTTTGAAAATTGTATAACTTATTCTAGATACGTTTATAATTTGATGGAGCGCAAACTATTTTTTTTATTTAGGCCTATTTTTATTTAGGGCCTATTTTAACATCACATAATTTTTCTATTATAATTTGTTTGAGATGTTATATAAATAATATTGAAGCCCATGTTTTTCTGAACAAGAAAAACTATACAATAATGCAGTTTGGAGTGTTTTTGAGTCTTTTACATTTATTTGAATAAAACACAGCAAATCACCAAAAATAGGCAAACATTAAGACCATTATTAAAGACACTTGGAGGGTTAACTTCCTTTCCAGGCTGTGAAATCGCTGGTTGAGGTATTTTGATATAAGATATCAACTTCGGTGACCAAAGTTTTATTTAAAAAGTTAGCTTCAAAGATTAGGGCTTACTGTCTGATTCAAGATTAGGACTAATGCCCTAGAAAGTACCTTTAGCCTCTTTGATCAATTTTTTAAACAAAATTAAAGACAAGTAGGTTTACAGGCTGTAACATAGATATTTGGTGTAGTTGTATGAAGGTTAACCAAAAGAAATCACATTTTTAACTGTCCAATTTATTCAAGATCTGACAGGAAATATTCAGAATCAATGTCAGTCAGGCTGGAGCAATTACCTGGAATCTGACAGTTGGGCTAGTTCTATAATTTTTGTTGGTAAAATAAATGTAACCACCTATTTGTAAATTAGCAAATTAGTATTTACTCACAGTCTAAATGTTTCTTTTTAGGTCCTATAAGTTCTTCAGTTGTTGCTTTGCATACTGATTTGGCTAATCCTTGGCCGGCTAAACTGTGCCTTGCAGCCAGTAACCTGTCCGTCATAGTTTGCCCCGCCATAGTTTATATTTTAGTTTCTTTTTATGATGGGGCATACACACTAAACTCACCACCTTGTTAAAACAATTTCACTAACGAACAAAAACATAAAAAATTAACAACACTACGAACGGACAACATAAGATGGCGACCACGAACTAACTAACTCACTAACTCTTGCTGACGACGAAAGGTTTTCAAATGGTTTGTGGATTTTGACAGGTCAAAAACTACGCAGAGCAAAATGAACTTTAAATTAAAAAAAACAATGAATCCTAAATTTGAAAGAATCTTTTTGATGATTTATATATAATATTATGATAGTAAAATGAAGTTATAATAATTTTTATTATAATTTATAAGCGGAATACCAGCAAAATCTTGAAATAATTTGTTTTAGCTCTAGCTCTCTAACTCTAACTTGACAACCAGCTGAGTAAAATCAGTACACCAACCTGTAGCTTATAAAGTCCCCACAATAGGAAAAAAACATTTGTTTAAATAATGTCATACGTCAAGTAGATGATTTTATTAATCCTATAAAATATTAATTTCTTACTGAGTATACAAATCATAAAAAGTTAAAAATATTATTTTTTATTATCGAGTAGTATGTAGTAAAAACTCTCCGTCAACTGTAATCCTAAAGTTCATTGGTTGCGAACAATTTTTTCACCCCTATATCCCAGGGGGATCAGCACGGGGGATGCCCCTGGGATATAGGGGCGTAACAATTGTTCACAACCAATGAACTTTAGGATTGCTGTTGACGTGATTTTTTACTACATTTATATGAGCAATTCCTGGTTTGCCATAAACAAAAACGAGTAGTACGATTGACTTACACACTACTTGGAATCAACCTCTGCTTTTCGAGAGTCAATTCCAGTTCGGACTGTCCCAATCAGCAATAAGCGCCGTTAGGAAGCTGTGGGTCCTTAGGCGCAGCCGGTGCGGTGGTGCGGGCCCTTACCAACCGCAAGCAAGCTGGCGACCATTTTTTTTATTGTTTTAGGCTTTTGTATGTGGGATTCGTGTGGTGCGGGCCTCTAAACGCACACCTATGTAGCCTATGCTTAAATCCAGTCCTGAGTAGACGTGCTGCATTACCAAAACTCTACACCAGCTTATCGGAATAACATTTGAGTTATATTTTTCTAAAGCTGGGTTTTCCTAGGCGCGGAACTTTCCGGCAGCAGAGAGCGGAACGCGGAAAGCGAAGAACGCTGGCCTCTCCTCATCGTGTAATCAAATGGCACTGTTTTGCTATACAGCGGATTTCTTTCGCGCCGCACTGCGGATTAACTTTGTCTGCTCCTGGATTACAGGAGTCCGCTCTCCGCCGCGGAATAGTGTTGATGGTATACTGGTGTCCTGTGATTTTGTGTTGTTATAGAATGAGTTCGGGTAAATTTAGGGCGTCAGATGGCGAGAAACTTGTTGAATGAGTACAAGGCCATTCAATTATCTAGAATATGACAGGTATAAAAACCAACAGATAGCCTAATTAAATCATTACACAAATAAACGTACTTTTAAAATAACATAAGATTTGCTATGTACTGTTGTTTTAGCTTAAATAATAGGCAAGTTTTATTGTGTTTTAAAAGTAGAATCTCAATTGTTTAAAACTGAAAAACAAATTATAACCTTTTCTTTATGTTCTTTTAATTGGTCGAGGATATTTTGAAAACATTAAACACAGTACGTATTGTGTGTAGAAATAGACTTACGTTTAACAACATGTTACTTTAGTTTATTGCCCTTGATGTAATCCCATCAACAGTCACATCCAAAATGAGTTTTAGGTTATTCCGCAGTCGGTCACCGAAAAAGTCCGCGTCTAGGAAAATATAATTCCGCTGAGCCGAAAATACGAGCTGAATACGGCGTTCCGCGCTCCGCTGCCGAAAAGTTCCGCGCTTAATTAAGCTGGGTTTTCCTAGGAGCGTAACTTTTCGGCAGCGGAGCTCGGAACGCGGGAGAGCGGAGTACGCTGTATGCATCATGTATTCAAATATGGAGCTATTTTCCTAGACTGCGGAATTGTTCCGCGCCGCGCCACGGATTAACTTTGTCCGCTCCCGGAGCAGAGGTGTCCGCTCTCCGCCGCGGAGTACGTAGTGTTAAAATTATTCTGGTTTCCTGGGTTTCCTGTGATTTGTGATGTTACTGAATGTGTTTGGGTAAAATTTTGGGCGTCAGATGACGAGAAACTTAATTGTTGAAGGAATACAAGGCCATCCAATTAAATTTAATTACAAGGCCCTTGTGAAATTAAATTTAGTCTTGATAACCATAATTTTGTTCTTGCTGCATTTTATAGAAGCCCTGATGGTACTTTGGAAATATTTTGGGATAGATTCGATTTATATATTCCTAGAATTAAAGCTGTTAGTATAAGAATTTCCATGTTATAATAGGAGGATATTACAACATAAACATAATGAATAGAGGTAATAAAACCACCAAATTTTTCAACATCATCAGAAGTTATGGAATTCAAACTGTAATATCAACACCGACCAGAATAACTACTGAATCCAGTTCATGTATTGATAATTTTACTATCAATAAATTTGATTATAATATTTATGTAATGCAACCTTTTATTTCAGATCACATTGTAATCCAGACAAATTTTAAAATCAACAGATTAAGTTATAAGAAAACAATCTCCAGATGCATAAGTGATAATAGCCTACTTGAACTTAAATTTCGTCCTTCTAAAGAAACCTGGACTGACTTTACAGTACCACTGATACAAACGAAAAGTACAAGGTTTTCATTTCAACTATACTTTATCACTTCAACATTGCATGTCCGTTAAAAGAAATCAAATGTTGACTGAAAAATAAATAATTGGATTAACAACAATATTCTTGACCTTAAAGCTACCATGTTAGATTTTTACGGTAACTTACCTGGAAGAATCACAAAACTGAAAATAGTAATATTTTTCTTCTAAATGCTTCTGATGTTGTTGAAGATGGTGATTGTATTCTTGGTTGATTATTTGGCATTCTCATCTTCTTTAAAACTAAATTAAGTGAAAGAAATTTTAAAATTTGTTTCACTTAATATAGTGTTTTAAAGAAGATGAGAATGCCAAATAATCAACAAGAATACACACACCATCTTCAAAAACATCAGAAGCATTTAGAAGAAAAATATTACTATTTTCAGTTTTGTGATTCTTCAGGTACTTTAAAATTTGTTTCACTTAATATAGTTTTAAAGAAGATGAGTAAGCCAAATAATCAACCAAGAATGAAAATAGTAAAGCTAGGTATGAACAGGCTCTTAATGCTTATAGATCCAGCATCCAGACCGCTAGGGCAGAATGGTATAACAACAGAATTACTGATGCAGACAATAAAGCTAAGGAAGCCTGGATCATTATAAATGAATGGAGGGGTGGTTAAAATAGTAAACAGCAAAAAAACATAGTTTTAAATTAAAACGGCATCCCCATAACCAACCCGAAAAAGGTCGGTGAAACGATGAACAATTATTTCTGCAATGTTGGCACTTAAATTCATAGTAAATTTGCAACTACTGGCCTACTGAGAATGGTCACTCCAAATACAACTTCTGCAACAATTTTTAATAAATTCAAAAAAAATTGATGAAAAAATCTTGTCCTCCATTTTTGTAAAATTCAAAGAAAAAACCTCTGCCGGTGTGGATGGTTTAAGTATGAAGGTTCTGAAGTCCTGTCAAGATATTCTATTGAAACCCCTGGTGCACATCATAAATGTCTCGATCGGGGGTGGCGTTTTTCCGGACGGCTGAGAGATTGCCAAGGTTAAGGCCCTCTTCAAAAAGGGGGACGAGAGGGAGATGTGCAACTACCGTCCGTAATCACTTCTCCCCGTTGTTTCTAAATTGATTAAAAAGGTGGCTTGTGATCAACTGACGGATTACCTGGAGGATAATAACCTCCTGTGTGAGAGCAGTGGCGGATCCAAGGGGGCGAGGGGGGCGATCGCCCCCCCCCTCAAACTCGGAAATGTTTGTTATATAGACCACTCTGTATAAAAATAGTGCAGTTATTTAATTTGCAGCTGGTTAAATGTGTTGCGATTAATTCTTTATCGCCAATCCATTTTATGCATTGCCTCCTATAGGTTATTTTTCTAAACGGTCTGAATCCATAAAAAAGTTGTGGAATCAAGCATAAACAGTTAGTGGGAGTGATAATTTCGTTCTGGTGACATCTGGCAGTTGGCTGCACTGACACGGCTGCCCTTACCTTACCCTGCTTCTTTTTTACCCGCGAAACCACCGTCGCGTTACTTGGGATGTTTTTGGGTGCCGGCAAACCGGGCAAACGACAAGATTAACGATGTGTAGTGAGCATTCTGTTGTGAGTGACAATGTATCAATCAGATCTCAGGTCTCAGATACAACAGCGGTAGCTCGAGTGAGCGGGCAGAGGCGGATCCAGAGGTCATATTTGGGGGGGGGGTCACCGAAAGTTACCAAGTTACCTCTCCCCCTTCCCTGTGGATGGTACCTGGCACCCCCATTTATTGTTTTTAACTAAATTAAATTATATAACGAATTAAAGTAAACTAACATAATATATCAAATAACCTTGTACTCAAGAAAAAAAAGCAATCTTAACTTTATAAACAAGCTAAACAAAAATTAACTTTAATCCTACTGCGCCTGATCGTAATGACCTCTGGAACGTCCCTGATAATGAATAACCAACAGATAATTCAATCATTACAAATATAAACGTGTACTTTAAACAAATGTACAGTATATAATAATGTACTGTTGTTTTAGCTTAAATTATAGGCAGTTTTATTGTGTTTTAAAATTGATATCGCGATTGTTTAAAACTTAAAAACAAATTATCACCTGTTCTTTCCGTTCTTTTACAAAATGTTGCTATACGACAATTGGTTGAGGAGATGTTGAAAACACTAAACACAGTACGTTGTGTGTTGAAATAGACCTACGTTAATGCAAATTGTTTGATTGCCCTTGGTGTTATCCCCCCAACAGTCACAACCAAAATGAGCTAGGTTATTTTGCAGTCAGTCACCGAAAAAGTCCGCGTATAAGAAAATAAAATTCCGCTGAGCTGAAACTACGAGCGGAGAATCCCTGCGTTACGCGCTCCGCTGCCAAAAAGTTCCGCGGCTAGGAAAACCCAGCTAAAATGTTTAATGTCCGGTTGTTTAGATGGTAGTAATTATTTTTATTTACCAAAAATTTATAAATTACGGTATGTTAAAAGTTATATAATTGTTTCATCAAAAAGGGTTTTGATGAAACAATTATATCTAACAATTATATCTAGTTAAAAATAACTAGGCAACCAACTAGGCTGAGCAAAAAAATACAGGGGTATTTTTTTGCTCAGCCTAGTTGGTTGCCTAGTTATTTTTTTCCCGCAACATAGCAATATTTGCAGGTTAAGAAGAACATTATTGTTTTATAAAATCGTATACAACTATAAAATGTAAAATGTGTTTTTAAATCAAAAACAAAAAGTCTTTAAAACAGCGAACATCACAAACACACATAGGCCCATTCTTCTAATTCTTCTTCATACATGCGACCAAATCGCCGCGTTTTTGTCGCTCGTAGAATGGGCCTTAGCAGGCTTATAAGTGCCTCTTTGGCGTGAGGGTGCGATGCGATATTGCTTTCCTCTGAAGCCAATTAATTGTAATATATGAATTAATTTGTTACGATCAACAGAGTCGAATGCTTTGGCAAGATCAAGAATACAATAATTTTATATACACATATTTACATTATCGGGTTCTTCCTAGGATCACACTGGAACATGAAAAAAATAAGAAATATATGAAAAGAAAAACATCTGGCATGAACTAAATACCCACGTTGCAGTAAACCTGCGTACTCAGCGAATTTCCAATGCATGCATATGTTTCTCACTACCACATAAAGCCACTTACCAAGTTTCATAAAAATACATAAATAAATAAGTTATCTTTAGCATTTTATTTATCCTCCAAGAATAACATAGGGCTGAGTACACAGGTTTGCTGCAAAAAGGAACACAAAATATGTGTTTTGATGCAATTATCAATATAACTCAACCAGGTGAAGCTACATACTAAGTTTTATTAATTTATGTTCATAATTAAGGGAGATATAAAACTTTACTTATTCCCCATAAGAATAACATTAGGGCTGAGTATGCAGGTTTGCTGCTACTGGGATAATCAACAAAAAATCAATTGTTTGTGCAAATATAAATATACCAGTACCACGGGGAGCCACATACCAAGTTTCATCAGTCTACATTCATAAGCAATCGAGATATCAAATTATATTTATTCTCCATAAGGATAACATTGGACAACGTACTGTGTTTAGCACTTTGAATATCTCTGCAACGGTTGGGCGTAGAATCACAATTTAAACACCAAAATGATTATTTTGTAGAGCTGAATTGATTGGTAAAAGCAAATATGAAATTTACATTAAAATGAACTGTGGAAAAGCCAAATATCCCCGTCGCAGCAAACCTGCATACTCAGCGAATTTCCAATGGAGATATAATGTCTTAATACTACAAAAAGCCACTTACCAAGTTTCATAAAAATATATTCACAAATAAGCGATATATACAATTTTTATTATTCTCTATAAGAATAACATTGGATCTGAGTACGCAGGTTTGCTGCAACAAAGAACACAAAAAGTGGGTTTTTATGCTAATATCAATATAACTCAACTAGGTGAAGTCTTATACCAGTTTTTATTCATTTATGTTCATAATTAAGGGAGACAGAGCATTTAATTATTCCCCATAAGAATAACATGGGAGCTGAGTACGCAGGTTTGCTGCTACGGGAGCCTTTGGCAAACATTTTTTGTTGTTGAGGAAATATCAATAGACCACAACGAGATGAAGCCGTATACCAAGATTTGTCATTATACGTTCATAAATAAGCGAGATATAAAATTGTTCTTTTCTTCCATAAGAATAGCATTAGACAACGTTCTGTGTTTAGCACTTTCAATATCTCGGTAACCAATTGACGTAGAGGAATGATCAACATACCAAATTGAGTGTTTTTTAAGCTGAATCCAATGGTGAAAACAAAAATTTGACTATTTCAAAAATTATATGTAAAAAATTCAAAAAACCCATTTTTTGGGTACAAAACCAATCCAAAATACCCCTTGGGATAGAGCGATCTGGCTGGTTTTCGAACTTAAAGTCAAAAATGTTGCTTTACACGTTTATACCAAATTTCATCAAAATCGAATCATTTTTACGAGAGTTATCGTGCTCACGGACACACACACACACACACACACACACACACATATATATATATATATATATATATATATATATATATATATATACAGTTTCGAACAAATGGTATTTTTGGGGTCTGGGGACCTCAAAACGAAAAGTTATCATGGTCCCCGGCCTAGGTCTTACCATGCCGACAACGGTAATAGCTTCTTCCCTATTGGGGAAATTCGCTAAAATCAGAAAATTGATACCAAACACGACACCATTACGTTTGCCAAAGACATTTGTATTGCCATATGTTTATTCAATACTTAATTTCTACTTAACTTTGTTAGGGAATTGAATACCCCCATAGCAGCAAACCTGCGTACTCAGCGAATTTCCAATGCATATATATGTATCTTAATACCACATAAAGCCACATACCAAGTTTCATCAATATACATTCATAAATAAACTATTCATGACATTTTAATCATTCTCTATAAGAATAACATGGCGGCTGAGTATGCAGGTTTGCTGAAGCAAGGAACATAAAAATGGGGTTTTATACAAATATCAATATAACTCATGTAGGTAAAGCCACATACCAAATTTCATTAATTTATTTTCATAATTAAGGGAGATAACACGTTACTTATTCTTCATAAGAATAATATGTGGCTGAGTACGCAGGTTTGCTGCTACGGGAGTCTTTGGCAAAAACTTTTTTTGAGCATATATCAATGGTCCACAACCAGATGAAGCCGTATACCAAGTTTTGTCAGTATACGTTCATAAATAAGCGAGATATAAAATTTTCTTTTCCTCCATAAGAATAATATTAGACAACGTACTGTGTTTAGCACTTTCAATATCTCGGTAACCAATTGACGTAGAGAAATGATCAAAATTCCAAATTGTGTGTTTTTTTAAGCTTAATCCAATGGGGAGAGCTAAAATTTGATTATTTCCAAAATTATTTGTACAAAATTCGAAAAACCCATTTTTGGGGTACAAAACCCCCTCCCAAAATACCCTTTCGGATAGAGCGATCTGACTGGTTATCGAACTTAATGTCATAAATGTTGCTTTACACGTTCACATTAAATTTCATCAAAATCGGATAATTTTTACGAGAGTTATCGTGCTCACGGACACACACACATATATAAATAAATAAATAAATATATATATATATATATATATATACATACAGTTTCAAACGAATGGTGTTTTTGGGGTCTGGGGACCTCAAAACGAAAATTTATCATGGTCCCGGGCCTAGGTCTTACCATGCCGACTACGGTAATAGCTTCTTCCCTATAGGGGAAATTCGCTAATAAAAACAACAATGTTATTAAGCATGTATTTAATTTTTTTGCAAACACTGATACTTTTTAACTTGAACTATTTTGTGTATTATGCTATTATGATGTGTGTATCTGGCAAAATATGGTTACTGGTAGCGTAATAGCTTACTGTTCCTTAATTTTATATATATATATATATATATATAATATACAATATATATATACAATATACATATATTTATACACAATATATATATATATATTGTGTAAGCGGATTTTCCCCTATAGGGAAGAAGCTATTACCGTAGTCGGCATGGTAAGAACTAGGCCCGGGACCATGACAACTTTTCGTTTTGAGGTCCCCAGATGCCAAAAACACCATTCGTTCAAAACCTGTATATATATATATGTGTATACCTGTATGTATGTATGTAACCTGTATGTATATATATATATATATATATATATATATATATATATACATACAGTTTCGAACGAATGGTGTTTTTGGGGTCTGGGGACCTCAAAACGAAAAGTTATCATGGTCCCAGGCCTAGGTCTTACCATGCCGACTACGGTAATAGCTTCTTCCCTATAGGGGAAATTCGCTAAAACCTTTTTCCCATAAGATTAACATGGGAGATTTTATGAGCAGGTTTTTTGGATTTTCTCCGCATTCACTTAACCTAGGTTAATAATTTAAAATACTAAATTATTTGTTTTTTTAAGCTCTATAAAATGCTCAAAACCAAAATTGGGTGTTTTAAAAATTTGAGGGTGAAAAATGCAAAAAACTGTTTTTTGGACAATTTAAAAACCCTATAAGCCCCTCTTCCCATCGTCCAATTTTTCTGGTTTTTGAACATAAAAGTCATGAATGTCACTTTACACATTTGAGCCAAATTTCATCGAAATCGGACGTTTTTTACTCAAATTATCGTGTTAACGGACACATATATATATATCAATATATATATATATATATTAAAAATATTAGTGAGTTATTTAGTGATTTTTTAGTGGAGTTTTTAGTTAAATTATCTGAGGAAAATCTAAAAACCGTATTCCCATAAGATTAACATGGGAAATTTTATGGACACATTTTTTGACTTTTATAACCCTAGCCTAATGATTCAAGATACTAAATTGTTTTTTTTTAAGCTCTATAAAATGGCTATAACCAAAATCTAGTGTTTTAAAAATTGTAGGGAAAAAGTTCAAAAAACTGATTTTTGGAAAATTTTAAACCCCCATAAAACCCCCTTTCCTATAGACCGATCGATCTGGTTTTCAAACTTAAAGTCATAAATGTTACTCTCCACATTTGTGCCAAATTTCATCAAAATCGGGCGCTTCTTTCAAAAGTTATCGCGGTAACGGACACACATAAATAAATATATATATATATATATATATATATATATATATATATATATATATAATATATAATATATTTATATACATATATATAAATTTGAACGAATAATGTTTTTGGCATCTGGGGACCTCAAAACAAAAAGTTATCATGGTCTCGGGCTTAAGTCTTACCATATGCCACCTACGGTAATAGGTTCTTCCCTATAGGGGAAATTCGCTACAAGCATAACAATATTCTGAATCTATTCTGAAAAGAATATCTTGGGGAAGTCTCGCTCGTAGCCTCCTGTTTATTGTAATTTGTCCAATGTTGAAAGTCACAGCACTAGGAACAAAGTCCAAAGTTTTGGGGAGTTTTTGAGAAGATTTTTATATAAAGTTTAATACTGGTTCGACTCCAAGCTCTTCATGAATGTGGTTATTTCTAACGAACCAGGGAGCATTCACTGCGATTCTGAGAATTTTGTTTTGTAGAACTTGCATTTTGTTAAGTTTATTATGAGATATAGCCATACCCCAGGCAGGAGAGGCATTCATAACTAAAGGCCGAATTATTGTTTTATAGATTAATTTTGCACACTCTGGTTTTAAAGTTGATTTTCTGTTTATTAAGGGAAAAAGTTTAGCTAGGCGAGTATACCCTGAGTTAATTTATTGTTAACATGAAAGTTCCATAATTATGGTTGAAATTTTGAAAAATTTCTTCAGAATGGTAAAAAATATATATCAGTAAGGTTTTAACGTAAAGCTGTCTTATGTTTAAAACACCAAAATCATTAAATAATGCTTCAGTCTCTTTTTACATAAGGCAGCTTTAATTATATCTACATGTGTAATATTTAATGGTTCAAAGGACTGAACGATACGCACTGCCAGAGAATTAGCTAGGCGAGTATAGTCCTGAGTTAATTTTTTGTTAACATGAAAGTTCCAATTCATTTTCTTGTCAAGCCAGAGTCCTAGATATTTTACAGCCTGGTTGTCAGGATTACATGGTAAAAATTGTCCATAAATTTGGATTTGTTGAGGTAGCACATGTTTTTTAGAGAAAATATATTTACCTCACATTTTGTAGAGTTAAGTTTAAATTTACACTAGAAAAACCAATCAATTAGAATATCTATGGACGACTGAAGAGAATAAGCAGCCTCATAGATGTCAGAGTTTTGACATAATACAGCAGTGTCATCTACATAAAGAGCCTGTGAAGCATTTTAAGGAAGAGGAATGTCAGCCATATATGTAGATTGAATAGTACAGGGCCGAGTAAGGATCCTTGTGGGACACCTGCCTCAATCAGTCGAGGATGCTGATAGAGAGGAATTTATCTTCACAGAGAATGTTCTTTGATGAATAAATGATTTGATAGTATTTACTATGTACATTGGGAAACCAAAATTTATTAGGTTGAACACAGTCTTGGGATATCTATTCTGTATTAAAAATCAATGATACTACACAGGTTAAATAGGAAAAATGTTTATATGTGTAGTACTGAAAAATAATAGTAATAAAAAATGTCAAATTTTTGGATTTCAAGTTATTAAACATCAAATCAGCTAATGCTTACTTTTTACATTTTATTTAATTAACATTTATAGAATTTATAAAAAATGGCCGGTGGAATGTTTGTGAAAAGCCCCTGAAGGACGTCAACCTCTGCCACCGTCTCAGGGGTCACTCTTTTTTGGGGAAAAAATGCTCCCACAGGCCTAGGCCACATAAACCTGTGGTACGGAGAAACCCTTGCAGTCCTTTTTTTAGCCTCGATCACTTATTGCGACTAAACACATTTCAGTTTATTACTGTCATAATTTATCTTCTTGCAAATTTGATTGATAATTGATTTTTCTTCAACTTTGTCTGCAATATTTTAAATTTTTAATTCCCACCGTTTTATTAGCGAATTTCCCCTATAGGGAAGAAGCTATTACCGTAGGTGGCATGTTAAAACTTAAGCTCGAGACCATGATAACTTTTTGTTTTGAGGTCCCCAGGTGCCAAAAACACTATTCGTTCAAATTTATATGTAGTTGTCCGTTACCGCGATAACTTTTGAAAGAACCGCCTGATTTTGATTAAATTTGGCACAAATGTAAAGGGTAATATTTAGGAAGTGACTACGTACACGTCCGACCTAAGCCACTACTGCTTAGGTTAGGTTAGGCTAGGAGGTTTTCATTGTGTCACTGGCTCTCAATCTGTTTTAAAAATCACAGGAAAAGTAACGTACGGTGCATCATTTTAAACGGACGTGAACAGCAGCGGCTCACGTCGGACGTGTACATAGCCTCTGCCTAATATTTATGACTTTAAGTTTGAAAACCAGATCGATCGAACTATGTGAAGGGGGTTTTATGGGGGTTTTAAATTGTCCAAAAATCGGTTTTTTGAATTTTTCACCCTAAAATTGTTAAAACACTTAATTTTGGTTATAGCCATTTTATAGAGCTTAAAAAAAATAATTTGGTATTTTGAATCATTAACTTAGGTTAAGTGGTTGTAGAGAAAAGTAAAAAAACGTGTCCATAAAATTTCCCATGTTAATCTTATGGAAAAAAGGTTTTGGATTTTCCTCAGATAATTTTACTAAAAACTTCACATTTCTTTTTACCAATCAGTTGAGCTCTACAAAACAATCATTTTGGTGTTTTAATTGTTGTTCTACGTCCAACCGTTGCAGAGATATTCAAAGTGCTAAACATAGTACGTTGTCCAATGTTATCCTTATGGAGGATAAATAAAATTTGATATCTCGATTATTTATGAATGTATATTGATGAAACTTGGTACGTGGCTTCAACTAGTTGTGGTATATTGATATTAGCACAAAAAACATGTTTTTTGTTGATAGTCCCGAGTAGCAGCATACCTGCGTACTCGGCCCCCATGTTATTCATATGGAGAATAAGTACAGTTGTATATCTCCCTTAATTATGAACCTAAATTAATAGAACTTGGTATGTAGCTTCACCTGGTTCAGTTCTATTGATAATTGCAAAAAAACACATTACTATTTTCCTCGTTGAAGCAAACCTGCGTCCTCAACCATAACGTTATTCTTATAGAGAATAGATAAAATGTTATATAATACTTGTTTGTGAATGTATTTTTGTGAAACTTGGTAATTGGCTTTATGTATTAGTGAGACATTGGAAATTCGCTAAGTACGCAGGTTTGCTGCGACGGGGGTATTTTTATTTTTTACCTCTTCAAGAAGCACTTTTTGTTATTTTTCTTGGTTCAACCAAAAACATTACAGTTCTCGGATAAATATATCAGTTTTGTTGTTTTTGAAAATCTGAGGTGAATTATTACCCTTAATTTACTCCTAAATTATTATCCAATTTCGGCATCTGTCTTGTTATTTCAGAATGCACAGTAAATCTTCTTCAGTCTTCCTTGGGCTCTTTTAGCTCTTCCATCCGAGTTTTACAACTTTAATTTGTAAACAAACTTTGTTTGATGCATTCAATACTTTGACTTGATCCCAACATTACTTTATTGGGCTTAGTTGATCATGTAATATATTGTGAGCCAAGGCTAATTGGCTAATCTTGTTAATTTACTTTTTATAAGTCCCAATAAGTCAATAACTCATCTCTTGAATGATAAGAATCTCAATGTATTTTTGTTGGGGTGATGTGTTTTTTTCTTTTCTGTTATTTTGGTATAAATGGAAAGCTAATGAGAGCTGCCAGTTTATATTTATTTGAAACTGTTATTGGCTCTGCTCCCCTTCACTTCTTTCATCTGGAAACATTTGCCTATAGTATAATTCAAAAATTAAAAATAAATATTTGGCAATATTTTATGGAAGAATTTGACAAAAAACAATTATCTCATCTTATGTTCAGCAGAAAGTGTATTTGACACGTGCAGGCTCTTTGAAGTATGGATTAGTGCGGTAATGAAAATTTGATACTAGTTTAAATGATACTAGTTTACTGAACACTTCTTAAATATATGTTACCTACATTAAACTTTAGAACAAAAATAGAAGAAGACTAAACTGTATCTTTATTAGTTGTACGAAAATGTAAATATATTCGTAAATATTCCCAAGGATAGGGAATACCCTTAAAACTTAAGTTAAAAAAAAATTCACACCAACAAATAAATTATCTACAACTGTATGTTTATCAGTAGTAGCATATTACCTTTTCGATATATGACTAAATCAGTGTAGGTTTTGAAAAAGAAATTGTAGTTGTGGAGATAAGTAAATAAAATATCACAAGAGTATATTTCGCACCAAGGGCCGAAAATGGGGTTTTGCTGGCCTGAGATCGTGTTTTCTGACCGAGACGAACTCGAGGTCATAAAAACGTTCGAGGGCTACGCAAAACCCTTTTGGCAGAGGTGCGAACCCTATTTTTCACCATACTACACTATGAAATAAACACTATAAAATAAAAATGTGAATATTTATTTGAAAATTAACATCCTGTAAACGAAACTATGAGGTTATGAATTATTATTATTATATTTTACTTTTTGTCACTATTTACATCAAAATTGAAAGTATAGCTGTGATTATTTGAAAACATAAATCCTCAGGGATGTTGGTCATTTTAATTATTAACGGGTTAAATGTGATCAGTCATAAAACACGAGCGGCCTCATGCAATCTCGGACTAAAAACAGTTAATAAATAAACAAATCATCGATAGTACAATGTTTTGAATTTTGTTGTTATTTGTACCAGTGTTTGACCAAAGAACACAAAATAGTATGCACATATTATCCAGGTAACATCGTGTACGCTTGAAAACATGTTGGCAACACTGGCTAAATAGATCAGCTGATTTTCGGCCCTTGGGCGGAAAAATTCTACTTTCGGTATTCAAATGACGTTCCGAAAACAGGTGATTACAGCGTAGTATGGTGAAAAAGTAACTACTACACGTTAAAATGATAAAGAGGTAGAAAACCAGACACAGTTTTAAATTAGGGTAAACCAATGGCTTTCATAAGCATTCCAGATGTCCTAAAGTATGAGGAAAACGGTGGGTTGCTGGAATACCCCCGTCGCAGCAAACCTGCGTACTCAGCGAACTTCAATGCATGCATATTTTTCTTACTACCACATAAAGCCACTGACCAGTTTCATAAAAATACATAAATAAATTATATACACTAGTCTCGATTATCCGACCTTCGGTTATCCGACATTCCGTGTTATCCAACCGTCCCCGTACACAATCGAATGATCAATTTCCGCGCACCTGGAAAAAAAAATCAAAATTTGTTAACATTGTTTTTATAATTTTCCGTGTTTTCCGACTGTCCCCGTGCACAATCAAACGATCGACTTCCGTGCGCTTAGAAAAAAAAAAATCAAAATTTGTCATATTGTTTTTATTATTTTCCGTGTTATCTGACCTTCCCGCTTATCCGACCTTGCCGCGGCCGGTTTAGGTCGGATAATCGAGACTACTGTATATCATTTTATTTATTCTCTATAAGAATAACATTAGGGCCGAGAACGCAGGTTTGATGCAACAAGGAAGATAGACCTCGTGCGGATCTTCGTGAAGCCTGGGTGTTATTGGTTAAAGTGGTTTAAACCAGTTTTTTTAGGGTGGGGGTGAGCAATTGACATCTGTTCTTAGTCTGTTGACTAAAAATTGCTTGTGAGACTCAACTGTTACGTGCCAAACCAAAAAACATTGCAACCACGAAGTGATTGTTGTGCAAAGATCTTAGGTTAACATTGTTCCACACATCTTGCGAACAGGCCTGAACATTCGGCCGAACATCCTCCCGAATGTTCACGGAACGTTTCGTCCCGTGTATTTGCTACTAGTACAATATGGCACAACAAAGGCTAATTAAGGCGAGCGCGATAGTGTACTCAGCGTGCTCGTGTATGCTCGGGATAGTTCGCCCCACCATGATTCGTGTTCGCCGTGCTCCGTTTTTGTCGGGTTTTTAGCACGAATGAAAAGAGACTAACGGAAGCGAATAGGCGAGCATGGTATTGTGTGGGCGATGTACTTGGTTAGTTTGCTGTGCACATTCGGTTAATTTGGTACAAGTCTCGTTGTCGCGACTCGTTCCGAACATTCGGCGGGACATTCGAGTGAATCATTTGGCGATAGTGTACTGGTACCAAAAAGTTCGTGCAGCTCCCACACTTCTCGTGACTACTCAGAACATTCGGGGTTCGGGCGTATTCGCGAGAAGTGAGGGACAGCCTTTATTGATTAGTCCTAACACAAATTATTTGTATTTGCCTTCAACCTAGTGAGTTCGCTGTACCCATATGTTTAAACATTACTTTTATAGGAAAAAATATTCAAATTACAATTAAACAATCAGCAAAAGCAAATAAACATTTTTAAGAGTTAAAAAACAGCTGATCGTACGAGAACAAATATTCCAAATACTAGCCAAATGTTTTCCGCAGGAATAGTATTATGCCACATGGTATTGTGAACTTCCCCTCCAACGCTGATCCCCCCCACTCTTCTGCTGGCACCCCCTACTCAGGCTTCACGAAGATCCGCACGAGGTCTACATGTGTTTTTTTTGCAATTATCAATATAACTCAACCAGGTGAAGCTACATACCAAGTTTTAATAATTTATGTTCATAATTACGGGAGATATAAAACTTTACGCATTCTCCATAAGAATAACATTAGGGATGAGTATGCAGGTTTGCTGCTAAGGGGATAGTCAACAAAAAATCAATATTTGTGCAAACATCAATATACCAGTACTAGGTGAACCCACATAACAAGTTTCATCAATATACATTCATAAATAATTGAGATATCAAATTTTAAATAATCTTCATAAGGATAACATTGGACAACGTACTGTATTTAGCACTTAGAATATCTCAGCAACGGTTGCACGTAGAATCACAATTTAAACACCAAAATGATTGTTATGTAGAGCTAAACTGATTGGTAAAAGCAAATGTGAAGTTTAGAATAAAACTAATTAAGGAAAAGCTAAAATCCATTTTCCCATAAGATTATCATGGGAGATTTTAAATACCCCCGTCGCAGCAAACCTGCGTACTCAGCGAATTTCCAATGGATAATATATGTCTTAATACCATATAAAGCCGCATACTAAGTTTCATAAAAATATATTCATATATAAGCGATATATACAATTTTAATTATTCTCGATAAGAATAGCATTGGTGATGAGTACATAGGTTTGCTGAAACAAGGAACACAAACAATTGGTTTTTATGCAAATATAAATATAATTTAACTAGGTGAAGCCACATACCAAGTTTAATCAATATTCAATCATAAGTAAGCACTATATAACATTTTAATTATTCTCTATAAAGAATAACATGGGAGCTGAGCAAGCAGGTTTGCTGCAACAAGGTAAAAAATGGGTTTTTATGCAAATATCAATATAACTCAACAAGGTGAAGCCACATACCAAGTTTTATTAATTTATGTTCATAATTAAGGGAGTCATTACATTTTACTTATTCTCCATAAGAATAACATAGGGGCTGAGTACGCAGGTTCGCTGCTACGGGGATAATCAACAAAAAATCAATTTTTTGTGCAAATATCAATATACCAGTGCTACGTGACCCCACGTGCCAAGTTTCATCAAAATACATTCATTAATAATGGAGATATCAAATTTTATTTATTCTCCATAAGGATAACATTGGACAACGTACTGTTTAGCACTTTGAATATCTCTGCAACGGTTGGACGTAGAGTCACAATTTAAACACCAAAATGATTGTTTTGTGGAGCTGAGTTGATTGGTAAAAGCAAATTTGATGTTTACATAAAAATTAACTTAGGAAAAGCCAAAAATCTTTTTCCCATAAGATTAACATAGGAGATTTTATGAGCAGGTTTTTTTGGATTTTATCCGCAACCGCTTAACCTAGCTTAATAATTCAAAATACCATATTATTTGTTTTTTTAAGCTCTATAACATGGTCTAAACCAAAATTAAGTGTTTTAAAAAAAATTAGGGTAAAAAATGCAAAAAACTGATTTTTGGAAAATTTAAAACCCCCATAAACCCCTCTTCCCATGGCCCGATTTTTCTGGATTTCGAACATAAAGTCATAAATGTCACTTTACACATTTGAGCCAATCCGACACTGAATCCATTGATCCACCACAGCATGTAGAGAAATGGGAAAGTTACAATTTAACATGATGTGTTCATCTCGTTGCTAGATGAGTAATCGACTGCGATAATCGGTAGTCAATAATACGATATTCGATATTTAATCAAATGTCCTCTATAAGAATAACATTAGGGCTGAGTGCGCAGGTTTGCTGCAACAAGGAACACAAAATATGTGTTTTTGTGCAATTATCAATATAACTCAACCAGTTGAAGCTACATACTAAGTTTTATTAATGAATGTTCATAATTAAGGGAGATATAAAACTTTACTTATTCTCCATAAGAACAACATTAGGGCTGAGTATGCAGGTTTGCTGCTACTGGGATAATCAACAAAAAATCAATTTTTCGTGCAAATATCAATATACACCAGTACTACGTGAAGTCACATACCAAGTGCCATCAATATACATTCATAAATAATCGAGATATCAAATTTTATTTATTCTCCATAAGGCATTCGAAAACGTACTGTGTTTAGCACTTCGAATATCCCTGCAATGGTTGGACGTAGAATCACAATTTAAACACCAAAATGATTGTTTTGTAGAGCTGAATTGATTGGTAAAATAAAATATAAAGTTTACATTAAAATGAACTGAGGAAAAGTCAAAAACCTTTTTCCCATAAGATCAATGTGGGAGGTTTTATGAGCAGGTTTTTTGGATTTTCTCCGCAACCACTTAACCTAGGTTAATAATTTAAAATACTAATTTTTTTAAGCTCTATAAAATGCTCAAAACCAAAATTGAGAGTTTTAAAAATTGTAGGGTGAAAGTGCAAAAAACTGATTTTTGGAAAATTTAAATTCCCCATAAACTCCCCTTCCCATGGTCCGATTTTTCTGGTTTTCGAACTTAAAGTCATGAATGTCACTTTACACATTTGAGCCAAATTTCATTGAAATCTGACTTTTTTACTCAAGTTATCGTGTAACGGACACACACACACATATATACATACATTCATACATACATATATATAAATTTTAACGAATAGTGTTTTTGACATCTGGGCACCTCAAAATAAAAAGTTATCATGGTCTCGGGCTTAAGTCTTACAATGAGACCTACGGTAATAGCTTCTTCCCTATAGAGGAAATTCGCTAAAACCACAAAAATAACCGCCGAAATTACCTGAAATTTGAAAAATCTAGCGCTACCTAAGGGTGAAGGGAGCGAGATACGGCAAAAAGTCATAGGAACAAAGTTGTAGAAGTTGCAAAATCCGTAGGTCGTGGAGGTGTCCGTTTTTCGATAGGTCTATCTGTTCGGCCGCTAGAGC
Source organism: Allygus modestus (assembly GCA_963675035.1). Taxonomy (NCBI): domain Eukaryota; kingdom Metazoa; phylum Arthropoda; class Insecta; order Hemiptera; family Cicadellidae; genus Allygus; species Allygus modestus. Next base: position 42,978,780 of record OY776116.1, read on the forward strand.
TCAAAAACTGTAATTTTAAAATAAGACTTTTTTGGGGGGTTTTAAATTTTTTTTTAGGGGGGTTAAAATAAAAAATTGTCAGTTTTGGTGATTTTTCTGGGGGTTACAAGCTATAAGCTAGCTTGAAAAATTTTAGGTTTCTAGCTCGTCTAGAAGTGGTATAGAATTCGTATACCTCAGTGAGTGAGTGAGTGAGTGAGTTACACATGCGGTTGTATATATTATAGATTTATTCCATCTTATTTTACGGAACAGGCCCACCCAAAATAAATATCTAACAAAATGATCCATTAATTTTCTGCTTTTGTGTCAGACTTTTGGGGAGAACAAAGCAAAATATAACCACTTTTAGACGATAATTAAAATAGTATCTATGGCAACATAGGAAAAAATTCATCAAAAATGAAGCTCTTCAAAGAGTTTATAGGGTAAGTTTTTATTGCTCTGTAATTATTTTAATTTGTTTAAATAGTTTTGATCAACAAGACTTAAATCTTTCCTGCTTTTTATACTAAATGAAGTTGTACATTTTACAGTGTTTTGATGTTAAGAAAAACTCATATGGTGACCTGGGCAGAGGCTTATGAATTTTACTCTGCATCTTATTTACTCTAGAAGAAGAAGAATTTTTTTCCGGCCTCAGGGCTCCACCCCACTGGCTTCTCCTATCACTTCCTATCTCCGATTTTGACATGTGACATGTAACTTGTGGTTGTTTGGACGTTATCCTCTAACGCTAGTTGCAGCTCGTGTAAACAACCAAGCAATAACAACAATTACAGTACCTAGATTTTCCCACAGCTTTTTTGTCTATACTAATAGCATAAATCAGATACAAACATACCTGTTTCAAAGTGTATAAATCCATATCGAACTAGCTTTGCCCAACAGCTTCGCTTATTTATCTGATTTCTACGTTTTATAGTCAAATCAAATCACAATTGATGAAATTGTCTTAATTTAAAAATGTGTTTAACTTTTCAATTCTATCCTATATATTAATACGCTAGGGGCTTTTTCTTCACAGTCATAACTCGATAACGGCTGGACGGATTTTAACGTTTGAGCTATAAAATTAAAGGTATTTTTACGAAGCTTTGCCAATACGTCTCAACATTTTAAGAAAGGGCAGCACTTAAATACAGTAAAGGCCGTAAAGGACTTAAATTTTCGGAATAGTGGCGCTATCCCACGGCGGAAATCTAAAGATGTTGATTGAAAGTACGTTATCAACATTATTCATTATGCTATCATCCATTTAATATCAGATGTTTTATGTGTGTTTACAACTGAAGTAAACTTTCGTTTAACTTGATCAGATTCGAGCAACAGGGTAACTAGTTTAATTTAAGACCTAAGGAGGGGTTTGACCATTAACTACAAACAATTTCCTCCACTTTATACTCACCGATAATCCTTTCATTCAAGTATACATCAGAGTTACTGAAAAGGATGAGAATGACTCCTTTTCAATCAAGCATAGGGGTGTCAGACTTCTGGTTTTCTCAAAGGTTCCTTGAACGGGTTTGTTTAATATATAGATTAGATAAGTACCATATATGTTTACAGTAAGTAAGTAACAAATATTAATAACATGTTTTTCTAATTTATTATTAGTAAATTGATGGCATTTTGTTTCAGAGCTCACGGAAAGTTGCTTGCGTATGGCGCTGGAGCTGCCCTGACTATAGGGGTCGGGGCTTTTATCTACAAACGCTACTTTGCCCCGACCCCTGATCCCCCGCCCGACGACTTCGACGATGACGACTTCGATGAAGATGACGACGATGAAGATGATGTGTTTGAGGGCCCTCATTGGTTTGTGATTCCTGTACAATTTCTAGGGGCGGGGGACGGACCAGGCGTCGATTAATGTTGGTAAGTACATCACAATATCAGATTCTTTAAAGAAATATATTTTGATTTCTATATTTTTTATGGTTGAGCAATCTCAGTAGTTTTAAAAGAAAAAAGAATACAGGCATAATAACAAATGTTTTATTTTAACTCTTTCTACTAGATGACTTGATGGCCAGTTTTCGAACGAGGCGGTTAATGTTATCCCCCCACAATCCTACCTCTTACTTCCTCTTACTTACCTCTTACCATTGGACGAAGTGAGTTGTTTTATATTGTAAAATTTAAGAAGATCATTACACTACATTTGTAGTTTCTTGGTTTTGTCAATAAACAGTGTCGAGGGCAACTTTTCCCTCAACCTTTTGTAAAGCTGCCATCAAGTCAGAAGTTTTTTCTGACTGCTCTTACTGTTCTTATTTGTAAAGGATTGTGCCTTCAATTTTCCACGACAACATTTTCAAATGTGTTCAATATAACCTAAATCATTTCGCATATTGATTTATTGCTCTTTTCAAACTAGAATAACTTTTATTTTAAAATTTTAATGAAAGTATATTTATAATGTTATTTGTTATTTTCTCAATTCTTAAAGATATTTATTTATAAGTTTTAAGTATACGATGCCAAAACAGCACGAGTCTTACAATTTCTATGTTCAATTATTTCAAATTAAAATCTAGTGGCACGGTCGTGTCACGTCGCCAAGTCCACCACACGACCCGTGCTATACTAACACGAAGCAGAATGAGACGATTTTTCACTTCTCAAATTAGCGTATTACAGCCTTAAGTGAATCTGGCAGTGCATTTATATGCTAAACCCTTTCACTAAACACGAAAAATCACAACAGTTGGTTTAAGAAAGGTCTGAGAAGCGAGAAATTAACGTATAAAAGTAGCCTAAATCTTGTAGTTTTGTCACTTTTCACAATTTGTCCACTTCATTTTGTTCATTAAGCCTAAGAACTTTATTTCTTATCAAACTTGAACGAAATTTCGTACAGACTTCTGTTTTTACCCACATATTTCACTTTTGACACTAAATTGTAAGTTTGCAAACGCAATATTTTAAAATAAATGATAATAAATTCCACTTTCAGAATTGTTGCTGAATTTTACGTCTGCTTTGTTTACATTTACTGCGTAAACAAAAATCCAAGTTTCGCATGTGTTCCAAAACAAATCTGATCAGCTGGCTTGTAAATTCAAATTAAATCATTGAGTGAATGTAACCAAACAAAAGGGTATAGAGGTAATGAAAATATTTTAATTCGTTTAAGGTATACATACTATAATACATCGAACATAACATAATATGCAATAAACATAATATTAAATCTAAAACAAAGTCGGGTTGGTATTTTATTTAGTTATATAAATTAGTTACACCAAACAGCTGTTATATAGATTATATCTAAACATACTTAAAAGGCATAAACACATGTTCATTACGGAAATACAAAATCTACTTGAATGGCATCTCAAGTTCTTTTGTCGATGCCGAAGTTAGTTCTATATATAGGCGAGTGAGTGTAGCAAACGAGCTCATCTTCAAATTGAACGAGCATATTCTCACTAAATAAAATTACTCAATAAGCACACTTGCAATAATTTAAAAGTCCGTTCTAGAGGTTAGTTTTAAAACGGTGTTCTTGCTTCTTTACTGTGTTTCGTCGGTATTAACAGCTGTTATATGTTCAATTTAAATTTATTTTAATTTTGCCATAATTTTAACATTGTAACTTTGAGAGCTTAGGGGGCTAAGACCTGAAGGAGGACGTTTTCAAAAACCACAAAAGTCACATCTAGTCTTTAAGGGCTTTCAAATAACACACAAACGATAATATAATACATAATAGTTTCGCCTAAATAGACTTGTCACCAAAATTGGCTTAGTTTTTAATAAATAAGTCAGGGTATTGTTATTAATGGTTCAGTGGGTGTTGTAAAAGACTTTACTAAAGATGCTCACTATGCAATCGAAAACATTATTATAACTTTTAAAGACAGAGATATTGAAATTCAACGATCGCCGACAAAATTTGAAGTAATTCCTGGAGCATTCGTTTTCCGAAAGCAGTTTCCTATTGCAGTAGCATAGTATGCAATTACAATTCACAAAAGTCAGGGATTAACGCTTAACAGTTGTATTGTTGATGCTGGTTATGCAGCATTTTCATGTGGCTAAACATATGTAGCCTTTATCTCGCGTGACTTCACTCTCTGGTCTATTAATTCTAAACTTTGACCCTCAAAATGTTAAGGCACAAGCATCAGCTATATCCGAAAATAATAGGCTAAGGAGTGAGTACTGACCAGAATTAAAACAATTAAAAATTGGAATAAAATCTCAAGAAAAATCCCTGGTCAAATCTGGCAAATTCATAATACTAAAGTAGGAGCCATTCAAGACATTCCTAACAATATAGACGAACTGGGAAATCTCGGTTTCAGAAAGGTTTATGGCGTGTCATGCTATGCAAATTTAGTTTTACAATGTATTTTCAACTGCCCACCAATCGTGACGTTAACAAACAATTACGACACCAATGCTCCACTAAAAAAATGGTAATATCCTACCGAAGAAATTACCAGATTTTAAATTCTATAGATATTATAAATCAACTGGGACCACCATTTAATAGAATTGAACAACAAGACTGTGGGGAATTTTTAAATTGCCTTATTTCGAATTATCAACCCCTGGAATTTCAATTCAGGCACTCAATAAAATTAACCACAAATGTTCAAACTGCAACCACATCACAACCAGCTATGACAGTAAATTTATATTCCAAATTTTCATCCTAATCATCTTTAAAGAAAAGCCAAGTTTGCTGCCATGGGGACAAAAAAAATGGGTTTTGTATGCAAATATCAGTAAATCCCAACCATATGAAGCCACATACCGAGTTTCATTAATATATGCTCATTAATAAGCGATATATAAAATGTTGCTTATCCTCCATAAGATTAACATTGGACACAATATTTCGGTAACCAATTGGCGTAGAGAAATAATCAAAGTACCAAATTGTATGTTTTTAAGCTGGATTCAATAGTAAAAATTAAAATTTGATTAAAATGAAAATTAAATGTGAAAACCCCAAACCCTCCCCCCCCCTTAGGATGGTGCGATTCGTCTGGTTTTCGAACTTATTCAAATAAATAGTACTTTACACATTTGTGCAAATTTCATCTAGATCAGACCTTTTTTACGAGTTATCGTGCTTACGGACACACACACACACACACACACACACACACACACACATAATATGAAACATAATACGAGTTCGCACGCAGCACGCTGTCGTGAGGGAAGTGAATTTCCACATAAAAACTTTTAAAACTCAAAATCAGTGTAAAAACATACATTTTTCCAATTTTTATTGAAATCTGAAAACATTGATTTTTTTTGATGTTCTGATACTCCTGGTTTCATTTACTTGCAAAGCTGGGAATACAATTTTGCGCATTATAAGGTAAGGAGAAGGTCCAGACAGGCTTGAAAGTAGGCGTGAGGTTGCTGGGGATAATAAAAGTTCTCTAACAAAGGAATAACAGGCTTTTCTAGTGTAAAACCCCCATAAGACAACGTACTGTGTTTAGCCGATACACATTTTCTTGAATAACTCGGTAAATATTTATGCTAGAATGAGGAGAGAGGGCTTAAAACGTTCGCCTTCCTAATTCCCATCTTTTTACTTGCATTAACTTTACATCTGGGGCTTTTCTGACCCTTTTTCGGCCCAAAAACTCGAAATTTGAAAGATTAATCCACAAAAAATGGGTTTAGAGTTTTCTGATTGTTTTGCCCAACGAACTTGTCCAACAGATAATAGAAAGGAACACCCCTACCAAATTTGAAGTAAATCGGACAAAAAATGCGACCGCTAGAGTGCATACACATATATATATATACAATTTTGAACGACCCCCCAAAACGTGTTCAGGGGGTCACGTTAGGAACTTCTATGGTGGTCCCGGGCTTAAGTATCACCGTGCAGGTCATGCTAATAGTTCACTTTCCAAAGGAAATTCACTAATAAAAATACATACATACATATAAAAATTTTACCGAATGGTGTTTTTGGCATCTGGGGACCTCTAAATGAAAAGTTATCATGGTATTGGGCTTAAGTCTTACCATGCCACCTACGGTAATAGCTTTCTTCCCTTTAGGGTAAATTAACTAAACAAAAATGGAAATTTAAAAAAAATTATCATTTCGCTTATCGAGTTTAAAATCAAAACAAAAGAATTGTAACAGCTGTTTATAATCAATCAATGAACTGTCAAAGTAATACGTTGTTTATGATTATTAATATGTAGTTTCCTGAGAGCAGTGCTGAGTGAAGATTACATATTTAGAGTATTAAAATAAAACAAAGGGACACTGAGCTATAATTAATTAACAACTGGAGGGATTTAAAAAAATTTAAAAAAGAGGCAAATGAGTTTAAAAAATCCGATTATCAGTAGGGGATAGTGGTGAAATATTATTCCAAGTCATCTAAACAATCTGACTCGCCTTCCCCGAGCACACCTCGGCCCCAGGTACTAATCAAAAACATCCATCTAAGTTACAAGTAACTTCATAATTTGTTAACTACAACTTTGGCAAACACATGATAACAAAATTTCAAGTCTAATAATACCCAGTCTACAAATTGCAAAAATCAAAATTAATGAAGTTCTATACAAATTAAAACATGCGGTGTTCCATTTAGGAAACAGTTCAGCATCAGGGCATTACATAGCTTACATTCAAAACAAAAATAAATGGATAGATGCAGTTGATGAGAAAGTGAACGTCAAGAAATGCCCATATGGTGCAAAAAATGTATATTATAATGTTAAAAAAATTGCCAGACAATTCTAAAAACTATCTAGGTAAAATTAAGGTAAATTAACCTTAATTAATGTTCATTATATTATAATATTTTATCCTTGATATATATTTTGTTTTATTTCAACTTGAAATCTCATTTATAACAATTTTTAATAAACAATTATATAAAAAACAAATGATATCATACCCAAAAACACAAAGTGTTGACGGGTTGCCAAGTCCTAAAATTATATGATATCAAAATGTATTCCAAGTCAAAGATAGCACCTAAGATCTGACATTGTTTATCATCACAAATTACTTAAATATGTTAAAATAACAATGCTCGAAAGATTGTTGGTTATTTTCTATCCGTTCTTGGCCAGCAGCTTCACTGATGCAAAATCTTTATTTTAAAATTTAAAAATCTAAATAAAGTATAGTTAAAAATTATAATTGAATATTTTAAAAAATTATTATCTGCTGGCCAAGAACAGATAGAAAATAACCAACAATCTTTCGAGCATTATTATTTTAACATATTTAAGTAATTTGTGATGATAAACAATGGCAGATCTTAGGTGCTATCTTTGACTTGGAATACATTTTGATATCATATAATTTTAGGACTTGGCAACCCGTCAACACTTTGTGTTTTTGGGTATGATATAAGTTAGTCTCCAGTGTTATTGATTCCAAATATAAAATTAAGTTTCATCAATAACCCTCTTTTTACCACCATCCTATTTTTTGGGACACTTTTTATTATTATTTTATCAAAGTGTTTGTTGACAGTTTTTGTATGATTTGCATTGATAAAAAAGACCCAAACTCAAATTATTGTAAAAACATAAAATCAAAATTTACATTTTAATAAAATTTTAAATCGTTTGAAAAGAACTATTTTAGATGTTCTGTGATTAGTACGTATAAAAAAGTACTAAGATTTTGATGTGACATTTACTTTATGCTAAAATTGGTTTTCAAAAAGGGTTTGGAAAATAGTAAAAATATAGAATCATTTTAAATAGATCTATTTAAAAACATGTTTTTGACATATAATATTCAAAGTTTAATTTTAGGGGTCCTATAAAATTATCAAACGTTTTTAGCGAATTTCCCCTATAGGGAAGAAGCTATTACCGTAGGTCTCATGGTAAGACTTAAGCCTAAAACCATGATAACTTTTTGTTTTGAGGTCCCCAGATGCCAAAAACACTATTCGTTCAAATTTATATATAAATTTGCGGTGTCCGCTACCGCAATAACTTTTGAAAGAAACGCCCGATTTTTATGAAATTTGGCACAAATGTGTAGAGTAACATTTATGACTTTAAATTCGAAAACCAGATCGATCGAACAATGGGAAGGGGGTTTTATGGGGGTTTTAAATTTTCCCCCCTAAAATTTTAAAAAGACTTAATTTTGGTTATAGCCATTTTATAGAGCTTAAAAACACAAACAATTTGGTATTTTGAATCATTAACCTAGGTTAAGTGGTTGTAGATAAAAGTCAAAAAACGTGTTCATAAAATTTCCCGTGTTAATCTTATGGGAAAAAGGTTTTTGGATTTTCCTCAGATAATTTTACTAAAAACATCACATTTCTTTTTATCGATCAGTTTAACTCTACAAAACAATCATTTTGGTGTTTTAATTATTGTTTTACGTCCAACCATTGCAGAGATATTCAAAGTGCTAAACACAGTGCGTTGTCCAATGTTATCGTTATGAAGGATAAATAAAATATTATATCTCGATTATTTATGAATGTATATTGATGAAACTTGGTATGTGGCTTCAACTAGTTGTGGTATATTGATATTTGCACAAAAAAGGTTTTTTGTTGATTTTCTCCGTAGCAACAAACCTGCATACTCGGCTCCCACGTTATTCATATGGCATGGAGAATAGGTAAAGTTGTATATCTCTCTTAGTTATGAACCTAAATTAATAAAAATTTGTATGTAGCTTCACCTGGTTGAGTTATATTGATAATTGCAACAATACACAATTTTTATCTTCCTCGTTGCAGCAAACCTGTGTACTCAGCCCTAATGTTATTCTTATAGAGAATAAATAAAATGCTATATATCACTTATTTATGAATGTATTTTTGTGAAACTTGGTAAGTGGCTCTATGTATTAGTGAGATACATACATATATATATATTGGAAATTGGCTGAGTACGCAGGTTTTCTGCGACGGGGGTATTCCATTATTTTACCGCCATAAATGGTGTTGAATTTTTGTTTTTTTTATAACTAGAATTAATTTATAGAATCATAATTTATTTGAAGTACTAACCATTTTTTTAATGGAGAATACAAACAATATAAATGTTACTAATCAGTATTTATGGTATCACAGGAAGAAACACTTGTTCAAAGAGTGCTGCCAAGCATTTTTCAAGTCATGATAATATTTTTAAAGTGGAAGTATTGTCCAGTTTTAGATAATTAAGATAGAGTATTTTTCCCAGTTTCAACGAGCATTGCTGAGCTGACAGTGTTGTGTGAGAACGTTCAGAGAATGGCTCTATTCTTGTGTTTGGCCAGTTACATTTTGCTATTTATAGTGAATGTTCTGTTGAACTATCTCGTGATTTATTTGTGTCATAATGTCAGTTTCAGGACTGAAACAATCGATGATACCAGCTGCTCTTTCTAAATTTGGAGTGAAAATTAATACTTTTACTAAAGAAAATGGACAAATAATAGTAAAAAGCAAGTCCTATTGATCAGTTTGGAGGGGGACCTTTTGAGAAATTGGTTATCTACATTGCACAAATCTTGGAAAAATGGAATAGTGAAGTGAGTACAAATATGAAGTGAATACATTGCATGATGAATTAAAATTGATAATTCCTACTTGGAAAATTAAATTAAAACAACTGAAAAAAAAATCTAAGATGAAACAAGATTCGAAAATCGAAGCAGAAGGGAAAATCTAATTTTTTACGGCATTAATGAAGGAGAAGAAAATGAAAACTGGGCAGATTGTGAAAAGAAAACTATTGGCATTGCACAGGATATATTAGCTGTGTTATATTTATTGGAAATCTCTTATTTCCTATTTAGAAATTGTAGAGTACCTTAAATCCTTTAGACGGTGTAAACCCATGAACGAAAATCAGTAGGTTGGAGCTGGACTTGAAGCTGTTGCGAAGCGTTGCTCTCGCCAGAGTGATAGACTAAGACGAGTGCCTGATGACGGAGGACCACGAAGAATATCCATGTTGTGATGTGACGTTGATAAACTTGCACGTTTGAACGGTTTTGTTCTTTAACTGATTTCGAATTAAATAAATTCACTACTTCCGTGTAATAAATGAGCATACTAAAATTACTACTTGACTGTACGCGATACGTTTTAACAAAACATTTAGTTAAACTAAAAAATAAAATCTTCTTCAAGATTCTTGATTATCTCTTATTACTTCCTTAGAGTAAAGATTAAATATGAAATGACACAATTGGTAAATGTATATAATGTAGAGATTGAGTTGAGAACGTTTTGAGTCTAATTGCAATGCAAAATTGATGTGCGGCGAACGAGAGTGGAGCCTAGACTCACCGACGCCAAGATGGTAGAACTGCACTTTGGATATGAAGTCAGTATTGCCAAGCTGTAGAATCATTTGATTAATACAACTGAATACGCTTCTATTATTTTAAGGTTTATTAAGTTAATGTTGAATATTTAACATTCCGGGTCCCCCTGAACCTCTGGGTTCAGAATAACAAAAAAATGATCAGGAACAATTATGAATGAAAGGGGGTTGGTAATAAGTATTATCTTTACTGATCAATGGAAAGTATGGATACCTTAGTCATTGGACGAGTGAAATATCCAATGGTTGTATTCAAGTGCACAACTCGGACAATTCCATCAGTACCTGGAGAGACGGAGAGAACTCGCCCGAGCTTCCAAGAGAGGGGAGGTAAGTTATCGTCATGAATGACAACAAAATAATTTATTTCAATGTTCCTTTTGGGAGTGAGCCATTTAGTCCTTTCCTGCAGGGTGTGGAAATATTCCTTTTGCCACCGAGCCCATATTTGTTGACTAAACTGCTGAACCACTTGCGAGCGTCTTAATCTGTTGAGAGGAATGCTACATAGACCAGGCTTCTAAATCTGAAGGGTCTGAAGAGCGCGGAGTAATTGCTCTAGAATTCATCATTCCTTCAATACGTGTAACTAAAGTCTTAAAATCCTCAAGGGACAAAATCTGCTGCCCAATGACTCTTATCAAATGAAATTTGATACTTCTAACAGCCCTTTCCTACAGGCCTCCCTGATGAGGGGCATGTAGGGGTAGAAAGTGAAATTTTATATTGAACTTCTCTGCGTAATTTTGGACTTTTGGTTCTATAGTTAAATTCTCAAGTTGCGTTTGAGCTTTTCTGAGGCACCTGTAAAGTTTGTGGCAATATCACAGTTTATATCTGAAACAATTCCTCGTCTTGATACGAATCTGGTAAGAGCGGCTATATAGGCATCAGCGGTTAAATCGGTTACTACCTCCATATGAACTGCTTTTGTAGAAAAACAGATGAATATACAAATATAAACCTCAATAGGCTGAACTCGTCTTAAGAGATGTTGCTTCACAACAAAATGACTAGCATAATCAACACCAGAAACTGAAAATGGCCTTGAAGGTGTAATTAGATTCTTAGGCAATTCTCCCATGAGTGGAGAAGTGAGGAGAGGTTTACACCTGAAATGTCTAATTCATTTAAAGATTCTGGATCTTATTAAACTCCTGGCACTAAGAATCCAGTATTTGTTGGCACTAAAGCCAGCATAGCCTGGGTTTGAGTTGGGCCTGAGTGCAAGTACAAGATATGATAATGGTCAATCAGTATATTAACTAATCTGAGGCCTTTATGGAGCAATATTGGGTGTTTAAGACTTTGTGAGATGTTAGCCTTATTTAGTCTGCCACCAACTCGAATTATGCCCTTATCCAAATAAGGAGCCAAACGTCGGATGCGCATAGAGCATGGTTTATTTAATTTTAAGCATGTTATTTCTTCTGAAAAAAGTTCTTTTTGAATCATCCTACAAATTAGATTATGTGATTCTTTTAATTCTTGAGAAGATAAATTTCCATAACGTGTTGTCTCATTTCTAGTATTATAAATGAAGCGCATCATGTAGGCAGAAACATGGAATAGAGTTGTCCAAGAAGAGACACGAGTGATGAGAGAAAATGGTTCTCCAGGAATAGTAGAGAGTGCATTATCCGTTAGTGTCTTAGTTTCAGGTATATATATTTCTTCAATCAATGGTTTACAAATATAATTTGGTCGACTTTCATCAGAAGAACGTAGCCATACAAGTCCATTCCACCAAAGAGTGTGGTTGATCAAAGCTTGAGGAGATAAACCTCGAGATCCAACATCAGCTGGATTTTCCGATGATGGCACATGCCACCAAAATGATGGAAGAATATTTTCCTGTATTTCTGAAACTGTTTCACACATCAACTTTGAGTCGATAAGAGGGCATACCGATCCATGAAACAACTATAGTATATAGATACACACCGTGCTCACGTGACGTAGAGTTGTCGTGCTCTCGGACACATATATATATATATATATATACAGTTTCGAACGAATGGTGTTTTTGGGGTCTGGGGACCTCAAAACGAAAAGTTATCATGGTCCCGGGCCTAGGTCTTACCATGCCGACTACGGTAATAGCTTCTTCCCTATAGGGGAAATGCGCTAAAACACGTTTTTTGGATTTTCTCCGTAACCACTTAACCTAGGTTAATGATTCAAAATACGATATTATTTGTTTTTAAGCTCTATAAAATAGTAAAAAAAAAAATTGTAGGGTAAAAAGTGCAAAAAACTGATTTTTGGAAAATTTTGAAACCCCATAAACCCCCTTTCCCATGGTCCGATTTTTCTGGTTTTCGAAATTTAAGTTATGAATGTCACTTTACACATTTGAGCCAAATTTCATCGAAATCGCATGTTTTTTTCTCAAGTTATCGCATTCACGGACACACACATATATATATTGATATATATAAATATACTCGCTTTGCTCGCTGGGGGCTCCGCTCCCAGACCCCCGCTTAGGGTCGCTCCAGTTGTTATTATTGGTCAATGACCCTTCAAGTATTTTTTATATAGTATACTATTTAGATTCATTATGGTTAAATCCACTCCAGATGTTTTCATTTTTCAATAGTTCTATAATTTGTTTATACTCTACCATGTGAAAGTTGCTTTGACAGTTTACTGGATATTTGTTTACAGCTGTAATGATTTCTTTTGTTTTTATTTGAAACTCCATAAGCCCAATGTTAAAATATCCAATTTTCAAGCTCAAAATTAGTGGTTTTAAAATTAAAAATTGTGTATTTTGGCAATTTTACCGGGGGTTTCAAGGTACAAGCTACCTGCATGCTAAATATCACGTTTCAAGTTCGTCTGGAAATGGTCTAGAATTCCTATGTCTGGGTGTGTTACACATGCGGCTGTATATATATTAGATAAATATATAAATAAACTTGAACGAATAGTGCTTTTGGCATCTGGGGACCTCAAAACATAAAGTTATCATGGTCTCGGGAGACCTACGGTAATAGCTTCCTCCCCATAGGGTAAATTCGCTACAAATTAACAACACCTTAACTTATTAACAAATTACAAAATTAAAACACCTTTTGAAACAATTGAAACTATTACCACAGATAAACAAACATCACAGATTGGCATCGTAATGGCCGATTCAGTGACCGTTTTTGTTGACTCCGCCTCAGTTAGTTGGGATGTTTAAGCATGGAGTGCGCTGTCTCTCATGATACTCAGAGAACTCTGTGTCAAAACCGCCGAACTATCCGCTCCAACACCACCGCGCGACGCCGTACTAAATGAGCAGATTCAATCGAATTGGCAAGCGCGAGATCATAATACGTCTCTATTTATATTTTTAAACACTAATGGTTTTTGAAACTCGTTCCGTATTAATCTGTGTTCAATACCAAAAACAGGCTATACAAACAATAAAAACCGTTTTCGAAACTATTGTGCAAGCAAGCATGTAAATAAACCAAATTTTATCATAGGATTGTATTTATTATAACTGTCTTTATTATAAAAGACAGTTATAATAAAGACAGTTATAATAAATACAAGTGAGGGCTTGTGGGGCAGAGTTCTGATGACGGATGTACATTATATTCTTTTGAAGCTACTTGACTTCTTTTAATTAACAACCAAGCACAAAAATTGGTTAGGTCGTTCCTTAGATCTCCTCCAAACAAGATCCCTTTGTGTGTATTAAATATTAAGCTTCCAGTTCCACATAAGGATGAAGAAAATTGTGGTCAAAATCATAGTGGAACCAAATTTTAACTTTCATTAGCGTTCTTTAGCAACAGTTACCATTGTTTTACTAATTAAATCAAAAGGAAATGAGAAGAGGCCAGTGCCTTTAAAAATAATAGACAAATCACTATTTAGAGATTTGTGCAAAACTGTTTTAAGAATTTTTGATGTCTTATCACTGCATTGTATAAATTTATTTTACTACCTATATTATGTTCCAAATTTAAACGCTCTATGATTACATTTTGGGACTAACACATCAAAATTGACTAAATTTGTTTAATCTTTCAGCAGAGGAGGTGTAACATTTAATAAATTACCAATAACCCAAAATTTTAAAACAACCCTTAATTTTGAGATTACAATTTTGTTCAACGTCAATTATAAGCATTTTATGTTTATTATATGCAGTCAACACAAATAAAGAAGTATTGTGTGACTGAAATACATCACCAGTGATAAATTTACTCCAAAGTCCATTTCAACAATCCTACCAATATTAATTTAAATTTAATATTATAAATGTGAAAGTTTGGATGTATGTATAGATGGATCTTAATTTAGACTTCTATCATACAAAAACTAATGGACCGATTAAGCTGAAAATGTTGCATCAACAAAACTTACATATCACAACATATAAACCTGAAAATGTCTACATCCAACTTTAGGACTCCGCCCCGTGGGATCTGAACATTCCAATGCAAGTCTTATAGGAGGATATCATTTATAAGATTTCCAGACGTTTTGACATCTGGTTATGTTTTGACGGTAACTGCAAAGGTTTACATGTAAAATGTAAACAAAGATTTGATAGGTTTGGTCAGGTTAGTATTGAAGTTTTGCGATCCAAGCCACAGGTAACAGCTAGTATTTTTTATTTATATTTCAAACTATAGCCATCTTCCTACAGTCATAACTTCAGCCAAGGCTTTCATTGTGTACGTGGGTCATCCAGAAAGTAAAGAACGTTTGCGCACTGCGTGGAGCACAGCTCCCCCACCACCGCGATTGCGTGTGCGGCAGTTCACTCACCTCCCTGTTCTTTGGTAATTTCAGATCTAACTTTTGACTCAACCCTCAAACCAATCGGTAGGACATTGAATAGTGTGATGCAGGCTGAGTGTAGCTGCTTATTAATAAAAGCAGTATTTTGGCGAGGAGGTGTATACTAATTGAATCCAGGTCATTAACTGTAGTCAGTAGGTCAGTAGGTGTGATTGAAAGTCGTTGGCATTTCTAAGAAAAAAACAAAATACCCCCTTAGCAGCAAACCTGCGTACTCAGCGAATTTCCAATAGATAGGAATGTCTTAATACTACATAAAGCCACTTACCAAGTTTCATAAAAATATATTCACAAATAAGCGATATATACAATTTTAATTATTCTCCATAAGAATAACATTGGGGCTGAGTACGCAGGTTTGCTGCAACAAGGAACACAAAAAATGGATTTTTATGCTAATATCAATATAACTCAACTAGGTGAAGTCATATACCAGATTTGATTAATTTATGTTCATAATTAAGGGAGACATGGCATTTAATTATTATCCATAAGAATAAAATGGGGCTGAGTACGCAGGTTTGCTGCTACGGGTGCCTTTGGCAAAAAATAATTTTTTTGAGCAAATATCAATATACCACAACCAAATGAAGCCATATACCAAGTTTCGTCAGTATAAATAAGCGAGATATAAAATTTTTCTTTTCCTCCATAAGAATAACATTAGACAACGTACTGTGTTTAGCACTTTCAATATCTCGGTAACCAATTGACGTAGAGAAATGATGAAAATACCAAATTGTGTGTTTTTTTAAGCTGAATCCAATGATAAAAACTAAAATTTGATTTTTTCAAAAATTAAATGTAAAAAATTCAAAAAACCCATTTTTGGGGTACAAAACCCCCCCAAAATACCCCTTCGGATAGAGCAATCTGGCTGGTTTTCGAACTTAAAGTCATAAATGTTGCTTTACACGTTTATACCAAAGTTCATAAAAATCGGATAATTTTTACGAGAGTTATCGTGCTCACGGACACACACACACACATATATATATATATATATATATATATTATATATATATATATATATATATACACAGTTTCGAACGAATGGTGTTTTTGGGGTCTGGAGACCTCAAAATCAAAAGTTATCATGGTCCCGGGCCTAGGTCTTACCATGCCGACTACGGTAATAGCTTCTTCCCTAGACAGGAAATTTGCTAAAAAGACAAGAGGATTGAATTTTACACCGTAAAAGGTTGTGACTGCTTCTTTTTGAATACAGAAAAGGTGACCTTTTCTCAAACCTCCAAGCAACAACACAGTATGTCGAATGAGCATAAATACATCAAAAACAAACCGTTGAGAGAACGTTACGGTCGGCAAAACTGGATAGCCTCCTGAACAGAAAGAAAATTTATCTATTAAATCATGTTTCAACTTCTTTCAGTTTTCTCAGAAAAATACACAAGATCAAAGGAAGGCTTTTGTTAGAACTAAGCACAGCCCAATTCAATACTGTCTATTATCCAACATATTATAAATTTCAAAAAGCTATACATGACATTGACAGTGGAGTTGAAAGAATCGGCAATGTAAATTGGTTGTGAAGAGATAATGCCTTCTTCCAAGATGAGTAGAGTAAGGAGGTGGGCCAGACTCCCTTCCCTCCACGCCCATCGCCGATTGGGATGACGTCACCGGAGACCCGGCCGGCTGCTGTTTCAATGCGTATTTTATTTTTAAAACTTACTACAGCGCTGGAAGACTCTGAACGTGTGTTGGTTCTAGTCAGTGTATGTGTTCAGTAATTCTGACAAATTAACTAAAAGTATTAAAATAAAATATTGTGCAGATTTAAATTATAGGTTTTGAATTCCTTTATGTTCCTGTAAACCAATTCTCGACATTTGAGTCATTACTCCATTAATCTTGGCCTTCATCAATTAAACCTGTGTAAGCAACTGTGAGAGCTACTACATTTGTACTCACAAGCTTTGCCAACAATATCACCTGAATAACATGTTTAACACAACCCACAGGAGCGTCTGAATAAAATAAATTACTAAGACTAAGACCACCTTCAGCTTTGCGAATAATCGGATTGATAACTGATTTTTTGTCTTAATTGGTTTTTGTGTAAAGATCAACAAACTGTGCTTCTTTCAATCAATTGTCAGGAATATTAATACTGATATTAATATTACCTCGACATATTAATACATGTGGTAGATCTTTACAACTTGTTATTAACACGTTCACTGCTAAAATTCATGCAATAGTGGTATGCACATGCTAAAAATGTTTGTTATTGTTTTTACTAACAATTAGATGAGTTTTGATGGAAACAATGCAGAAACACCATCCGGACCAAAAAAACGGCATTTACGGCCATTTTAGTTAGCGTCCATGATCGTGGATGTCAGCACCTGGGGATGTCTTTCTACCGAACCGTGCACTGTTATGTTACTAATATCACTCAAAAATGTACTAATATTAGTCAAAAACACAATTATTTAATTTTAGATGATAAAAAGATTTAAAATAACTTAAAACTATTCTATTTACAACCCCACCAGCCAACCCAAATGTTTCTCGTTCAATTGTGCCAATCGTCAAAAAACTTTGGGACACACAATTCCGGCTGGTCCTCACACTCGGTGCAATGCCAAACGACCTTAAATTAAGACAACTAGGAGAGGTAAATCCATTTTCGTATAAACTACTAAAAGCACTATTTACAAACATTCAATATTTACACATACATATGTGTCCATAGAAACATGGGAACTGAAAACTATCACCGCAAAAATGAAAGAAAACTAACTCCCCACATGCGCGAGAACAGCCGTCTACACCGCACGAGTGCTAGAGGCACACTGACGTATCTGAGCAACAAAGGAATGGCGTCCATGTTCGTGGACGTGCGCATCTGGTGCTACCTCCCGGTGCTCACGTGTTAATATACATGTTATTATTATATTATTGATTTCTTTAAGGACACAGTTTAACCCTTGGCGCTCGAAAGGCTACTCCCAGTGGGTTATTTAAAGCGCTCGGGTAGGTTATTAAAAATGTTCCTCTGGGATCGTGTGGCCACTGTCAGTGCCATTTTCCTATCAGCTGGGGTTTGCTTGTGCTACATTATTCCTCACAGCTCGTATGGCCACTTGTGGCTAGTATGAAATTCCTCAAACGCTTGCATGGCCACTGTGAGTGGCCACAGTAACATATGACTTAAAATCTATTTTACCTCGTCTGTATGCTGCTGTAATCTGGTGGTGAACTAAATAGACTTATGTAATGTCCAAGCATGCAATTCTGAACTGTGTTTACGTTTATTTTGCTTCTGTCAAAGCCTAACAAATAACCTCTTTCGTTGTGCTGTTTTTCACATGGTGATTCTTTGTTTTTACAAATGTTAACTGTGATTATTAGTGTTATTAATTTAAACTGGAGTGATATTGACTCCAACATTGCATTTTTGTATTAAAAGTAACTGGAAAGTAGTTAAACATGTTTGGTTTGGCAATAAACAGAAGTTAAATCTATATAAATAAAGCAGAGTTCTTGTCTGTGTGTGGATCGCCGTATGGCTAAACTACAAGGAGTTAAGGCATGAAAATTTCAGGGTAGGTTCCTTTCAGCTGTTGTACCTGACTCTCACAGTTTCCTCTAAATCCTCTAGGGCTACTCCCCGTGGGACATCTAAAATTCCAATGTTACTCAAATGAGACCATGCGGTTACAGATTTTTGCTATTTATTTAATGTTATTCAAATAAACAGCTGACATTATTAATTTTCTTTTTTAATTACATTTTATACCCGGGTGAAACCGGTATAATCAGCTAGTATAAAATAAAACTAAACTATACAAAGAGTTTTTTGACCATCCAATATACCCTCCGATATCACATTTGAGGCTACGATCATAAAAATAAATACAAGCTGGTATGAACAGAGGGCCGAAATGGCTGCCAGGCTGACAAAGAAAATGGCGCGGACACTAGAGTGGCCATACGACCTGAGAGGACTATGTTGTCGGGATTAAATACAAGCTGTTACGGAGTAGGCACTGGCCACTGGGAGAGGCCTTTCGAGTGCAAAGGGTTAAACAATATTCCCTTTTGAAGTCTATGCATTTAGAACAACTGATTTCATAATTAAAAGTATAGAAACTGATAAGGAACTCAAATTGAAAAGCCAATTGTCAAAAATAGCTTTTATTAAATAACTTTGGTTAAAATAAGAATTTTAATGGCATAAATTAAGGCCGTACAACTACATTCAAGCAAATGCATATAATACAAGACACATCAAGTGTAACTCACATACTTAAAACATAAAAATAAATATACATATTTAACACTTAACCGTAGTATATTAAATACACTGAAGCCTGTCTATGCAGCAACCATCAAAATAGGACACCAAAAATTAATTTCATAAAACTGAAAATATACATATTAAGTACAAACAATAAATACAATGAGCATGAGATCAGAAATTAAAACACAACCAAGAAAAATTAAAAACAAATTATTAATAAAAGAAAGCAGTCACTAGAGAAAATGTAGGGACAATTGAGTCACATATATCATAACTTATAAAATCTGATCATGCACATTTATCAAGGCCACAAAAGTTGTATATACATTAATCATATCACCTTATAACATAATTTTATTTCTTAAAGCATAGTCATGGTTAGGTTTTAATATGCTTAGTTGAATTACTTTATTTCACATTTGTTCTTCATCTCACTCCTATACTTAACGTTTTTCTATAAACAACAAATCTAAATAAATAGTACAACAAGCATATTTTAGTTTATATTCATTTTAGTTATATTTTTATCAGATACTAGCTGACGTACCCGCTCTTCGCACGGGGGTTTTCTTTACCCGTTCTTTAGTCAATGCAATTTGCATTTTAGTTAGCTTGAAACATATGTTCTTGCTTCTGCTCTTTTAGCTGTCAAATGTAAGTATCCACATCTGTTTGCATTACAGTTTCTGAATGTTTACTTTATTCTGAAATGTAAACATTGAAACTTAGGACGTTCACAGGGCGTAGCCTGAGGGGATTTTAAGGAAGTGAATAGGCCTATGTGTTGCATGAGTTCAAGATCAACCTATGTGTAAAGTCTCAGCCCAGTCGGTTCAGTAGTTTTTGCGTTCACCCGGAACATCAGACAGACAGACAGACAGAAACCATCTCTTCTTTATAATATTATAGATGTAATCTAAATAATGGATTTTTTCCATGTTAATGGGAATACTAAATATGTCAAATTTATGTATAAAGTTAAGGCATCTTATAACAATAGTTGCCACTGTAGATATTGCTTTGATTTCATTTTGTGAGTGAAGGTACCTTCTAGAACAAAAAACCATAACCACAGAACAAATAATCATAGCCAACTACTTATCCAAACATATCTTTATATATAATTCTGTAAGCAAAATTTTTAAGTCAAAATTGTGGGAGTTTGGCAAATCGCAGGATGATTGGAGACGGCTCAAATTAAAGGTCCCAGGGACTCGGGAAAAATAGCAACATTTCCAAAAAGTTCCAAACGAGCACTAATGTAAAACATCCCCCATAAGAAAAGCATGGGGATTTTAAAACATCTGCTTTGTTTACATTAAACATGTATTCCTACAAATATTGTTTTAGCGAATTTCCCCTATAGGGAAGAAGCTATTACCGTAGTCGGCATGGTAAGACTTAGGACCAGGACCATGATAACTTTTCTTTTTGAGGTCCCCAGACCCCAAAAACACCATTCGTTCGAAACTGTGTGTATATATATATATATATATATATATATATATATATCTATGTATAAGTGTGTCCGTGGGTGCGATAACTCTTGTAAAAAAGGTCCGATTTTGATGAAATTTGGTACAAACGTGTAAAGCAGCATTTATGACTTTAAGTTTGAAAACCAGACAGATCGACCCATCCGAAGGGGTATTTTGGGGAGTTTTGTACCCCAAAAATGGGTTTTTTGAGTTTTTTTACACATAATTTTTGAAAAAGTGAAATTTTAATTTTTCCATTGGAATCAGCTTGAAAAGACGGACAATTTGTTGTTTTAATCATTTCTCTACGTCAATTGGTTACTGAGATATTGAAAGTGCTAAACACAGTACGTTGTCCAATGCTATTCTTATGGAGGATAAGAAAAATTGTATATCTCACTTATTTATCAACTTATCCTGACGAAACTTGGTATATTGCTTCATTTCATTGTGGTCTATTGATATTTGCACAAAAACCCATTTTTTGTTCCTGTAGCAGCAAACCTGCATACTCAGCCCATGTTATTCTTATGGAGAATAAGTAAGTGTTATCTCCTTTAATTATGAACATAAATTAATAGAACTTGGTATGTGGCTTTACCTAGTTGAGTTATATTGATATTTGTATAAAAACCCATTTTTAGTGTTCCTTATTTCAGCAAACCTGCATACTCAGCCGCCATGTTATTCTTATGGAGAATAATTAAAATGTCATAAATCGTTTATTTATGAATGTATATTTATGAAACTTGGTATGTGGCTTTATGTGGTATTAAGATAATATTATATGCATTGGAAATTCGCTGAGTATGCAGGTTTGCTGCTACGGGGGTATTATTTTCCTCAGCATGTAGCCTAAAGAGTAAAAATATCACATGAGTCAGAGAATAGGAGCAAGGTTAGGGGCAGTCGCCCCTTCAAGCCACTAGTATATTTATATAAATATAAATATTTGATAAAACATAGTTTTCCTTGATTGCGAACCATAGTAAAGGCACAAACCTATCTTTCGTTTCAAAATGTTCATCCCATTTGTTTATAAGAGGCAACTGAACATTCCGATACATTTAAACAATCAAGTTGTCCTCAACTGCAAGTTTTATCACATTTCTAAGGCACCACAAGTAAAATCAGAAGCCACAATTATCTTCAAATATATGTTAAATCTAGCATTAGTTTTAAATATAGACATTAGTTTTAAATATAGACAAAGTATTTTTATCTTTAATAAGGGTGGGGTTATAAAAAAAAGGTGGGTTTATAAAAAAGGGTGGGGTTATAAAGGGTGGCCATATGTCCCATTTTGAAAGGGACTTCTCTGTTAATTTAATTAGATTTTTGAGGGCGTCTCGTCAGTTTCTGAAAATGTCCCGTTTTTGCCATCCAATAAAAAAATATGCGTAGATATTGTAAGAAAATAAACATAACTAACAATTGTTTTAGAAGTTAAGAGTGTCTTCTACAACCAACCTACGTCTTGAAATAGAAACCACTAGTTCAGTGTTGATTGTTTGAGCCAATTTCAACTATACTAGTGGCAAGTGACTATTTCTATAAAATGCTCTTAAAAACAGACAAGTTTTGAAAAAGATCAGTAGTTTCAAGAAGATTTTTGGAGTAAAGAAACTATACGGCAGGTAGGGCCCAGAAGTGAAAAAAAATATCGATCTTTTCTCTAAAGCTGTACTACTGCAATTATTTTTGTGGAAGTAACAGTCAAAATAGCCCAGATATATCTGACTGAGATCGTGCGAAGAGTCAACGAATGGTTGAACAATCATGATCTCACTCTTGGGTTTAATAATACACAGATAGCGATTCTGACAAAGAAGAGGACATACACCATCGTACTGCTATCTGCAGGTAATGAAATAGTGGAATCTAAGGCGGCGCCAATAATTTTGAGTGGGGAGGCATTCTGGGTCACTAGGTACAGAGCCCATAGTAAATAAAAGACCAAGACCGGAAAGAAGTGGTCTAGTAAGGAAAAGTTGGCCTAGCAAAGTGTGCCCTCCAAAGTTGACTAGCTGGAAGTCGTGGTTATAAAACCATACCTGCTGGTGTCCTTTGTTTGATGAGGAGGGGATGTTTAGTAAACAGTCTGACTACTTCCTTTTCTTGGAATTATATCCGTAGTCCCACACTCCTGGCTGCCCACAGGCGTACGTAAATGCATTTACCCCTTCTTACCCCTCTAAGAGAAAATACTATTACCGTCAGGAAAATCATTCAGTCTTATCACACGGTGGACCAGGAATTCCCACAATGTCAAGACTTTAAAAAAATCTAAAATTCTGAACTATCCAGCCTATATGCCCATGAAAAAACGTTTTTCACTGAGATATATGCTCATAAGTTGCATCATTAGGGTATAAGAGTAATCCTGTCATTAGGGTGCTTGGGTTGAATAGGTTTATCGTGGCCTATAACATAAAACTCTTTCACTATCAACCTGATTATTTAGGTGAAAAATCCTGGAAAAATTGCCTGTAGAAATCCAATACATTAAAAATGTTAACAAATTCAAAACAAACTCGAGAAATATTTCATTAACAGAGCATTGTATGAGGTGGAGGAAATCCTAGCCAAGATTAAATTAAAGACCAATTGCTATACTCATTTCTTCATTGAATGACACGCCCGATGCTCACACGAAAAAGTGATTCACGAGCACAGGTTAATCATATAAGCAAATCCTACTCTCTTTAGTATGATGTTACGGTTAGGACCAGAACATTATTATGGCCACCCTAGTAATGCAGAAATATTTTCTTGGAGATTCAATGGAAAGGACTCGGTAAATTGTGTTTGCAGTATTCCAAAAAACATCCATATGAAATTTAGTATAATGAAAACAGAGTACATTTTGATTTTTGAATCAGTTAAAATATATTGATCTGTAACGTCAACACAACAAAGAATAATAGACGTTAAACGTCGTATGATTGCATAATCATAAAAATATAATATGAGCAAATAAAAAAGACAATATAACATCAATTAACTATAACTATTTGCACCTACAGGGCACAAGACCCATATAAAGACCATATGGATTATGAAAAGGAAAAAATTACCAAAAATATTCTATTAGGCAACTCTCTAAGGCACCAGAACACTAAACACGTCAAAACAAAATTGTGTACAAATTAAAAAGTTCACATTACAAAATGTATTTAAAAAATATAACATCGAAAAATAACATCAGCTTATACCTGATATAAAGGTGTTCGCATGCACATAAAGGTTACTTTTCTACATTTTATCCCCTTCCTTTGTGTCTTTTTAACAAAGCAGATTTCAATACTTTAATCCTACAATAACTTTAAAAACTTTAACAAGGGGCTGTAATACAATTGATTGATTTAGTATTAATAGATGAACAATGATTCCATGGAACTTATATATGCAACAACATATCTGATAAATTTTGAAATGTTATTGCTCTCATGCATAATATTAGACCGCTTATCACATTTTATATACATACAATTTAAAACAAGGTGTCTACCTAAACAATCAAGAGAAGTCATCTAAAATCTGTAGATTTTTAAAGTCTTTTAATGGACGTCTCATTTCTTAACATAACAATAATATTTGTTTTTAATACATCAAGACTTGAAAAAGAAAACAAAATTTTACATGTAAAAATCGATAATCTACCAGGCACTTAAAACAATATACTTCACACAGTTTATGCTAATTATTTATTTACAAGTGATAGGCTATGATTCAATTTAAGATGTAGGTTATCACCGTATAGCATTTTAGGGAAAAGAGATCAAGGTCTGCTCTTCTCGGAGACTAATTCATAAATAAAAGGTCATGGTGTCTAGATTCCGAACATTAGGTAGAGTTGCAACAAAATCATATTTTCACAGTGACCAAGGTCACGATCTTATTTAGCCACACTACACTGGTCAAATTAAATGTTCCTAATTAATCTTGTAAAATTAATTTTTTGTAAATTCCCTCAGCTTACTTCCCAGAGTTTCATTAAAATAAAGGGAAAACATAGGACAAAGCTACTATGTCCAAAAAAGGAATGATGAGTAAAAATAACACAACAAAAACATTAAATAAGTAACACTCAGTCAATATGTGTACCGTAGCTGAAATATTACTTATTTTATTTATGAACTCATCATTCCTTTTACTTGTCTCCTATCTTATATCTTTCACTGAAGAATATTATCTTATCTCTTTTTCCTAAAAACATTCCTTGACAATTAAAACTTATATTCGGCGGCTTTTCCAAGTACGATAGACACGTTGTAGAAACCTTGTGTACATGTTATTCTACAAAGGGCGACATTTTAAATGCTCAATGTTAACAATAGCTAAGATATGAGTGTGTTGAGGCTCGACGCCCCTCGCACAGCCATAGTTGGAAGACTAGGTCTCGTCATCAGTCCAACAGCGGATCAGATAAGTCGTGAGTTCTTCAGATAGAATATGAGCAGGGAGTGGACGAACCTGTACTGAGACACGGACTGTACCATCATCGTTCGCTGCTGCCGCAGTAACGACACCACACGCGGGATGTCCACCTCCTGTATGCAACAAACCAACACGTTACAAGTTCAGAAAATGAGCAACCAAACGATAAACTTGTACTGAATGTTTAAGTTAAAAGCCCTTATAAAAAATCAATATTATGGTAAACAAATATTAAAGTATTCAAATTCTACCCGATTCCAGTTACAACTTATAAAAGCAGCTTAAGAAACGCCAAAATAATAATTTTAGTGACAAACCTGGTTATGGTCGAGAGAATAGAGCAGCAAATCACTGAGTACAGTGACGGCGGAGGGACCGACACCAGTGGAGCAATGCACCAACACCGGGGGGTTGTGGTTGTGGCCTGCGGGGATCTCGGTCACTATGTGCTGCCTCACTGAGCTCAACTCCTCCAGGAAACCTGCACAGTCAGTGTGATGGTATAGTAGACCAATACAGTAGCAGATCACTGAGTACAGTAACAGCAGAGGGACCGACACCAGTGGAGCAATGCATCAACACCGGGGGGGTTGTGGTTGTGGCCTGCGGGGATCTCGGTGACTATGTGCTGCCTCACTGAGCTCAACTCCTCCAGGAAACCTGCACAGTCAGTGTGATGGTAGAGTAGACCAATACAGTAGCAGATCACTGAGTACAGTGACAGCAGAGGGACCGACACCAGTGGAGCAATGCACCAACACCGGGGGTTGTGGTTGTGGCCTGCGGGGATCTCGGTCACTATGTGCTGCCTCACTGAGCTCAACTCCTCCAGGAAACCTGCACAGTCAGTGTGATGGTAGAGTAGACCAATACAGTAGCAGATCACTGAGTACAGTGACGGCAGAAAGAACGACACTAGTGGAGCAATGCACCAACACCGGGGGGTTGTGGTTGTGGCCTGCGGGGATCTCGGTGACTATGTGCTGCCTGACTGAGCTCAACTCCTCCAGGAAACCTGCACAGTCAGTGTGATGGTAGAGTAGACCAATACAGTAGCAGATCACTGAGTACAGTGACAGCAGAGGGACCGACACCAGTGGAGCAATGCACCAACACCGGGGGGTTGTGGTTGTGGCCTGCGGGGATCTCGGTCAAACTAAATTACATTTGTTCAAGTTTAAAAGAGTTTTGCATCAGAAAAATAGAATTTTCTAGTGAAATCTTAAATTATCTTTAAATTCAAACTCAATTTGAAATATGATAGGATATTTTAAATTCATAAAGCTTAACAAAATTATCAGCATTTTGAAATGTTTTCAAAAAATTCCTTGATTTTTTCATGTTGTCAAAGAATTCCCTAACTCTATACCAGATATTTGAAATTCCCAAACTATTTTAGATTTTCTAGAATATTCAGGTATAGAAGACACCTTGTAAATTATTTCCAAAAGGTAAATACTACTTTACTTAACCCATTGAGGTAGTAGTTTTATTCTATTTGCAGTAGCCTATAACGGGAATTGATTGGTGCTACACTCTAGTAGCAAAATATGTAACTAATGACCGCGGGCGTCTACGGTTCTATCCGCTAGGGGCACGGACTGGCTGAAAAACCTTAATATCGCTGCCAGGCCTTTGGTCGTGTTAGCTGAGTTGGCTACGTCGTGGAAACACCTTGGCCAGGTGGTTATACGATGTTCGTGGGTTTGATTCCCGCACACGACCAAAACTGACCAGTTGTGCAACTCTCAATGAGTTAACTGGTCTGTGGCAACGTTGGTGGGAGGGCCCAAGTAAAACTAACGGTGGCAGGCTTGCTTGGAAGTTGACGGGATCGGTTAATTCTTTGAGACTTGCACATGGTCAACACTGATTTTGCTAACTTTTACTTATGTCTACTGTGTGTGTGCCAGTGCGACTCTCAAAACTGAAAGAAAACAATATTTTAATTAAAATACGCCATTAATCCATTTTAAAACACCAATTTTACACTCCAATTCACAGGTTAATAAAATTACAAGTAAGGAACGAGACCAGCTCGTATGTCTACGCCAATGTAAATATTGCAAAAACTTTAAAAGCGATACCTTAGCACACAAACTTCCACCCATGATCAGAATGTATCTACCAGTTCCTTGAGAGTAAACTTTTACTAACAAGAGAGTGTACAATGCTACGATAACCAAAATACAGTGTGACTCACCCAGGAAGTGCGACACGGCGGTGGGACATCCGTGGTCGCCCCACTCCGAGTACTGCAGGTGCCAGATGCCGCGCGACCTGTGCGACGGCGCGTGGTACAGCCTCAGCTTGCTGGTCACACAGTGGCCCGTCTCCTGCGACAGCTGCCTGTATACTTCCAGCTGTGGGCATTCACGACCATCAGTACAGCACGACCATTGTGACACTGGACGATTGGGATGGAATATCAGAGAGACTCAATTGTAAGGGAGGAAAAAATGCAAAGTAATTAAATAAATTACCTAGTGGCTTTAGTAAAAAACACTATACATCAATCACAATGGAATTATATGATTACAATGGTCACCTAGACTGTCTGTTGTTACTGGTCCCTACCAGGTTAAAAACAAAACATTAAAAAATAAACATGAAGTTAGTTAAACCAATTTTGTAACCATACATGTATATACATTGTTGAGACATAAAATGAAACAAAAACTTTTTTAAAAGAGAGCACTGTCTAATGATTTATAAGTTATGAAAATGATCTACTTTTACAAATTAATTTGCAGTAACCTTTGGGTGCCCCCAGGTGCTAGCGGGGCACTTCCTGTACCTTCTCCGAACATTTTTAAATCAGCATCTTTAAAATAATTATTTAAAGCCCACCAATCCCGACCGTTTAAAAACTCAGTACATTGTTCATTACTTAAACGTGTACTCCCAAAGCAATCATTCCATCCTAAATAAAACCAAGGAGTTAAAACAAAATAAAAGCAATGCAATTTTCCTGCACAAAGCAAAGAAGGCAATACAGTTTTTTTGTTATTATTTGAAAATAAGTTTAAAACTGAGGTTATTATGTTTGGCTTTTGCCTTGATCAACCAAGATTTTTGGTGACGAATGAATTCTGCTAAGTAATATTAAACTACTCCTATGATAACATGTTTTAATTCCGAAAATAAACAATCAAATCAAATCAAA
Source organism: Allygus modestus (assembly GCA_963675035.1). NCBI lineage: Eukaryota > Metazoa > Arthropoda > Insecta > Hemiptera > Cicadellidae > Allygus > Allygus modestus. The sequence continues at coordinate 43,007,256 of OY776116.1, forward strand.
TCTCTTTATTGGACCACAGAACAAATCCGTACAATAGTGTCAACATGGTGATGCTTAAGTTAGAACAATAATGGCCAACACTAACAAAAAAAATATAAATAACTTAATAAACTAAAACCTTGTGTAGCCTTTTCACTGACTAAGACCGACTGATTCTTTAGTCAGGATAATTAATTAATAGCCCAAAGACCAATGGGGGCTAGGTCCAGTAGTATCCCTTCATTAACTGTTCCCTGACTTTTCCGGTATACAACCCCCCCCCCTACTATTACATTTTTTAAAGATTTTCAGATATCCTCCATATGAGATCACCAATAATTGTGACTCAACTCGCTACTCAATTACTAATCTTTCCTTTTTGGGGAGCATTCACCATAAATAAGGTATCCTTTGGGACTTGTCGTCAGTTGACAAAACACAGAACAGTTCGCAAGCACGCAAATAATTAAAAAATCTCATCCCAAAAGTGCATCTGAAATACACAGGACATTTTGCTGACCACAAAATAACTTCCTGCTCTATCAAGGGATCACGGGCAAAACGGCGCACTACTACGGACCACTATCAAGAGCAGTACCATTACTAAGCCGTACCTCGCCAAACTCAAGGTGGTGGTCGGTGGAGGGGGGCCAGTAGGGGGCGAGGCAGGAGGGGTCGTCCAGCAGGGCCACGACGAGGTACACGTCAGCCTCCCACACCATCTGCCAGAAACACGCCAGAGTGGAGGGTAGCGGGCTCTGGGCGGCGATGTAGAACCGCTGGTGGGCACCGACAGTCGCCTAGAACGCACCGGACAGTTCAGTCTAGCTCAGTGGTTATGTGTAATGTTGTGAGAAGGATTACATCTTGAAACGACACATGATGGTGGGGGAAATTGATTTGCATTGTTTTGGGAGGAGAATTTAAAATTTCCATAGCAATTTTTAGTAGGTTAACTTGTCATAATTCACACTTGTATTTGGTTTGTGATTTCCCTGACTTTCCCTGCCCAAAAACGTTAATTTTCCCAGTCTTGCAACTCAGTACGCACACTATTTTTATAATAGGTAATAATTTTGGTATGAAGAAACAAATTGTAAGATAATGGTTTGTGATATGGAATAATAAATCATTATGCTTTATACCACAACAAATTAAAATAATTTTTTTAATTGTATAGGCCTCCACTTTCCGATATATTTCCACGCTCTCCTGTTTATTTTTTAATTTGAATGTTTACAGTTTGTTGTTGTCCATTACATTGCCTTACCAGTTATGGTTCACTTCAGTTTCTTTGCACCATAAAAAACCATATTTTGATTTTTGCACATTGTGCTTTGCGCTTAAGATTAAATAAAAATTTTCCCATGACTTGTATAAAATATAAAGCATTTTCTTTGGCTTTTGGCATTTTAAAACTTTTTCCCTGACTTTACTTGACCTTTTTCAAATTCCCTCACTTTTCAGAAAGTGTGAACCATGTTTTTGTATGTGTACAAATGATTTTTTTAAATCATATTTTGTTAGTATTTGAAGGCTCCAATTTAACAGATAGAAATATCAAATTTTTATTTTTTACTCTTATAAATAATTTACTGATACATTTTGAGGTTATGCATGAAGTTTTTTAAGAATACTAAGTTTAATGGGCCCTCTCTATATTCATAGATAGGAAATTAACAATACAATCATATTTTAACCTGCATATACGTTTAAGTAAATGAATCAAAGCAGGTGCTCGGGATTTCACATCATGTTTCAATTTGTTTGATTTATTAAAACCCATCCCTCAAAATAACAAAGAAAAAGACTTACTTGGATCTTTGAGGCCTTTTGCCTGTGTCAAGAATAACATTTCAACCATGAGAAATATATACATCAATCAAACTTAATTAACTGCTTACATAAAATAAGCACAAATATTTAATATTTTTATTGGGAAATAAACTACAAATTCCAAACAATCTTATGAGAACATTTTAATTTAAATATAGGCAGGTAAATTATCAAAGAGTTTTAAAATATTTTATTGATTCTGAAAACAAAATAACAAAAGGTTTTAACATATTTTATACACATGGTAACATTATAACAAAGAACATAGCACACTTACCTAAAGCATTCACCTCAAAGTCAATTTTCATACAGGATATTCTTTTTAACAATTCTAACAAATGCATATACCATTGAATAAAATGCTGTACAGGTAGAATTGAATGGCATATTTTGGTTTAATTCTTTTTAATTGCTGATTTACTACCTTATACCACCTTGAAATATCTGAAATTTGATTGTCAATACATTAAAATTTTATTTTGTCTATTTTGTTTTCATACTTTTAGTCAACATACAAAAAGTTTACAAAAAAATTAGAGGAGAAATTTTTGAAAACCCTCATTAAAATATGTGAAAAAGAAACAAAAAAACATGCCTCCGTACGTTATATTTGGCATTTTTCACAACAAATGGGTTGTAAAACAAAAAATAACATTTCTTACATATGATGAGATAAAACACATTTTTAGGACAGAACAATTTTATTAGTGTCATAGTTCTCTGATAGGATCCATTAGAAAAAGCTAGAGGCAAAGATCATGTGCTGACTGATAACGTTAATATTATTAATGCTGTCCAGGGACTTTGAAAAAGGAAACAAAGTAATAATTTGATAAAAGTATAACTGCAAGCAATTTATTGATGTTAGAATGAATTTCACACAAGTCAGTGTTTAGTATTCGTTTCATGTTCTATAGTCTAATTAGAATATTTTAAATCATGAAATAATATGACTTTTCGTTTTAGTAAAACTTATTGATAAATAAGTGGCCCAGTTTGTTCTTCATACGGTATATTTTCATCTTGGACATTTTACAATGTTGATGAAAAACATTCATGTTTCGCCATTTGTAACAACATCAAATATGATATCAAACACCATTCCAATACACTGTTCTCAGATGTTAAACCTTTGGCAGTGGTAAAACGTATTTTCGATTGAAGGCAGCAACACTCGAGAAGTGCTAAAAACTAGCAGGGCTTTCTGAAACGAAGTCCTCAGGATTACTGCACTCTTACTGCATTACGGAAGTTTTAAACTACGCAGAAAAGGGCCACTTTTTGGAATTCTGTTGGCACTTATGGGCAACAAACCTTCCAAACTAATCAAAAGCTAATTAAAAATCTATCTATTAATACTCAAGGGGTTTTTTCTTCAGTCATAACTCGATTACGGCTAGATGGATTTTAACAATTGAGGTGTCAAATTAAAGGTATATTTCCGTAGATTTGCCAATAAGTCTCAGAATTTTAAGAAAGGGCATCATCTAAATATAGTAATGGGCTGAATTTTCGGAACAGTGGCGATATCCGACGGCGGAAGTCTAAACTATGTGTTGATTGAAAGTACGTTGTTATCATCTGTTTTAATATCAGATGTTTTGTTATGTTTGTTTACAATTGAATTAACCTTCCGTTGGCAACAGACTTGCTCGGATTCGAGCAACAGGACAACTAGTATTCATAAATATACTAAATTAATTAATTTCTGATCGCAAGAGAATATCAGAGATTACAATAGTTATTGTATACCTAAAAAATTAACACCAAGCTAGCAACCCGTGGTGGCAAACAGAAAAGGTGAAACTAAAAACTAAAACCCTCCTCTTTAAAATTGTTTAATAATTAAATAACAACTAAAAATAACAGAGATAAACTAGTGTATAACAACAGATCAAAAGCTAAGCACTTATCTACAGGTAGGAGAGGCATGCAAGTAACAATCATGCATTACAAGAGATCATGCACAACGTATAATGCGAGATGTCATGCACATTCCACTAACGTAGAGCTCTGAACAAGGATGGCCGCTGCAACAAATAACCATACGTTACCAAGCGTTCATGCTGGCATTACTTTATTCACTGTAAGGCCTCTAGTACATTAGTCCCCTGATGCACTGCACCTGTCGCCCATACAACTCGGGAAACATTGTTTCGATTGGAGAGCTTTTATAGAGGTGTGCAACTGTTTTAGCTGATAGCAACAGATGAATAATCACCGGGTCAGATTGATAACAATAGGGACCCGGAATTGCATGGAGTCTTATTACACTAAGTAACTCTTTCATGCAACGGGTGCAGTGCACTTATTGACTAGTATAATAAAGGTCTTGCTAGAAATATTTATCAGCTGTTTATCTAGGCACGACTGATGTCATATGGTTTATTACTTTTGATACGTTTACTTGAATTCACAACAATAAAATATGTTCACAACTTTTACAGATATAAATTTTGTTATATAAGTCATAGGACACTTTATTTGTCTCAATAGTTTAAAATGTTGAACACGTCAATGTCAACCAATAACATCAGTAAAACAAACAAAACAATCACATTATACATCAAAAATAGAAAATCAAATCCATGAATTGTTCGTTACTAAATAATAAACAAAATGTATTAATAAAAGACTGTTACTTCTCATGGTTAGGATTATAACACTAACTATGAATGATAACAGTCTTTTATCAATACATTTGAACTGAAAAGCTTACAACTTTGGGCTTGAATAACATTTTACCTTACACTGTTAAATATTTATGCAGTAAGCTCAAATGGCACTAAAATAAAAATAAAAAAGTATTACCAAAGTTGAATAGAATGACTGAGATAATAATCCTCATGCTAACCTTAAGAATCATCAGCAATGATTAACTTACTGAGTTTTAAGCATGATTGAATCAGGGTGTCAAAAAGTGATCAAATTTGAAGACTTCCTCTTTACAATGGTCAATAGCAAACATATCAAGAAAATGTATGCTTTAAATTGTTTTCGGGGACACATTTTTCATGTCCAGCTGTCCTTTGTATTACTTACGTAACCAGCAAAAACTGAAGTGCAAGAATTAATTTACTAAATGAAAATAAGAAGACGAAAGACCACCTTCTGGAAAACAAATAATTATACTTTACAGATTGACATACTAAAAAAAATCATTGGTGCGTTTGGAAAGATTTAATAATCAACTCTATCACACTACTGAGGATTTCAGACTGCAGTATTTTTAATTAAAATACCAAAAAGCGAGTGCAGAAGTGTTGATTCTGGTGTTACTTAAATTTAAAGATAAAGCCTATAAGAGTGCATAACAAAATGTGCCGTATTAAAATAACTTGTTCAACATAGGGCAGATGTATTAGTCAGGTAACTAAAAAACATACTGTGCTAACGAGGCTATAACCAAATTACTCGGGGAGGATTTTACCGTTATATGAGAGGCATTGATGTAACCAGTCTTGTTCTCTTTCGATGGTGATAACCTGACTCTGTTCTCTTCATACGGCAAAACATCTTTAAACCTGTCAACAATGACATTTTATTTTGAAAGACTATAATAGTTTCCAAAGAAAATTTTAATGAAGGTACATGTGTACACCCAAGAATTAAACAGCTGCATGTGCTGCATCCAGAGGTTAACCTAATGAACTCTCTTGGTTAAGGGTGTCTGAACGTTAGACGAGTCTGGCTGCGGCCTCGGGAGCTACGCGCACTGGTGCTGTTGCTGTAGCAGGCAATGCACTGTCAGACTCGCACGACCACTACAACATCGTGTTATTGGTTCTATGTATGGTCTAAAGAGTGTAAAAATTCCCTTACCATTACATATTTGCTTACATTAAAAAAATACCCTTAGAATGAATTAAATAACTAAATAATTTACCAAATAGTTAACACATTTCAATAGAAAAGTTTGAACTTTAATTTTTCTCCCTTTAAAAAAATATTATGATACTCTAAAAGATTAACTTGGGTAACTTTGAAGGCCACGGTGGCAAAGCCTTGAAGAAACACATATTAAATACCTGATGACATTTCTGGGTATGAATATCTATCATTAAAACAAATGTTATACATAAAATACTGTTTCTTGTCTCACATGTTTAATTAAACTCACCCACTTAAAAGAACAGATTTTTTTTAATCGTATGCTGAGATGAATCCGTAAAATCATACTACTACGAGAATATCATTTTAAACAAATTTGCATATGATTCTTTTGAAAAATTGGAAAGACTGATTTAAGGTTTCAGTAGCTGAAAAAATATAAATAACTCTCCTTATTGAGGGACTGATGAGCATTGAAAAAACTCATAAACCTTTTTTATGTGTTATTAAGTGTTATTTCAATAGCCTTCAGTATTAATCAGTCCCTCAGTAAGGAAAGTTTGTTGTGTGATATCTTTTCCCTCTAAAAAATTTTCAAGCCTTGCGCTTTTTCTTTAAGCCCTGATTTAAGGTTACATAGTTTTCATGTATGGGATAAAAAATGACAAATAACCATTTTTCTATTGTCCCCATATACTTTTGGGAACAATGATTTTAAAATTAACATACTTTTTTATGATTTTGATATACAATTATTTCATGGTATTATATTGCACAAATAGACAATGACTTACCTATTTCGACTGGCATTGTCTGGATGAAGAGCAGTGCTAAAGTCAGGATTCACCTTTTGTTTAGGTATTTTCTCAAATTCAAAGAATAGTTGGTTGTCAACTAATTTCCTTTCCAACAATTGGCACTGTAAAGAGAAACAATTAAGGCTTACACATCTTCTATACCATACTCCATGTTATAAAGTGAATTAAATGTTTTAAACTAACTGTAGGTTTATTTATACATAATTGCCTTAAAATAATGAGCAGTTTCATAAGTAAATAGATTTAAAAGTAATAAAAAGACATTGCAATTGAAGTTGATAAAATAAACCTGAATTACGTGATCCATTCAGAACAACACACAAACTATTACTGGCCGTGGCCACATTGCAACTGGCGATCCAGCTGTGAGTTGTCAGAGCTGTCGTTGTGATCCAGTTGCAATGAGGCTCTCATCCGCCGCGGCCAGTAATAGTTTGTGCATATCGTCTCCGTCAATGTTTATTTGTCAGCTTTGTTTTTTGACCATCATCTTTGTCAAGTACTTTTGTGTTTCTTGTGTAACTGTTGTAGTTGTGAACTGTAAGAAGTTGGCGGAAACTGTAATTGTAATGAGTGGTGCACATTTACCATGGTCTCCTTGGAGATGGTGGGGGGCAGGGGCAGCCGAGGCCCCAGGTCCCCGTGGCTGGTGGTGCCGGGGTGCTTGGCCTTGCCCCGCCCCAGCAGGCCGCCCCACTTGGGCCGCTGCTTGCCCTGCTTGGAGCTGTCGTTGCTGCGCATCGACCCGGACGAATCTGGGGGCGGCGTCAACAAGTCATTATCAACGTTGCATTTTAGAACAAACCTACCTCAAAATTTATAAGGTGTCATGAACAGTTTAACTTCCTATTTTTAAACTACTAAACTCACAATTTAAATTAAATGTCATCATTCTTTTGAATTTTTAGACGTTTTGATTTTTTTTTATCTAGAGAAAACAAAAGTGAATGTAAAAAAAAAAAAAAACAGTTAAATTTGAACAACCCTTATGAACAAAAAGTAGCAACTTTATTTTATATTTTTCTATGGATTATCAACTTTTAGAAACACACGATCCCTAAATTCTTACGGTCAAAAATTGAAAAGGATACATTACAAAGTTGTGTTTGATAAATAGTATTCAAAAGTTCTAATAACAATTATATTAAAAATAAAGATAATAAAGTAAAAAGTAGTCAAGAATAATATTTCATTTCATTTATTGATACAAAAATGCTAAAAAACAGGTTCTTCACCCAATTACAAAGTAGCATTATTATTATTACTAACATTTATTTTTAGGGATTTTTCCTTCAAGTCCAGTTTTACGAAGCACTACTCATGTCTTTCAAGATACTACTATAATACCATGCACATGACATATGCAAGCTACTATACATTCATAAATTAAAAGTTTTAAACTATTCACTGCAGTTAAATAAATATATCAATTTAATTACTCCGTACTAAACATACTGAGTTAGAGGTAACGTTCGGGCTAAATGCAATAACTTAATAAATATTTATATATTATACAATAAGACAATCCTAATCTAATAAATGTTGTACAATTAGTTTTCTAAATTTGCTGAGTAAATCTCCAAATATATCTACGTTATTTGGCAATGAATTATAAATTCTTCCCATTACATTTAGCGGGGAGTTAACTCCTAAATTGGTTCGAGAGTAGTGGGGGGGGAACAACAGACGACAACGGGAATTGTGCCGCAGCACATTGAACTGTAGTTTAGATAAGAGAGTTATGTCAGCAAGCGCACCACCCACCAGCTGATGCAGGTAAACCAACATAGCGACTCACCGCTTGCGTAGAGAGTCCAGTTCAAATATGGATAAGAGCTCAGAATAGGGAATGACTGTTGAGTAATGACCAGACTTTAACATATAAGAATCTTAAAAACCTTTTTTGAACATTCTCAATTAGATCAGAAGAGTAAGAATAATACGGATTCCAAACAACTGAACCAATTCAGGAGTTAACATAAATCCAGATTCCAAACTGGATCACACCAAAGTATAATACAGAAGCTTGATGACATCAACATTTTTCAGAAAATTACTTGACCTACGAATGAAGCCCATTAAAAATGCAGATTTACACATGAATAACACATGATCAACAAAAGAAAATTTTTCATCTAACATTATACCTAGGTCTTTAATGAGGAGATTTGATACCAAAGTTGTGCCACCTATCATATGGTTAAAAAAAAATAAATTGTCCTCAGGCTTCCTGAAAAAACGCAAAACAGAACATTTATTAATGCGAAATTTCAAACTGAGTTAACTCCACTTAAACAGATTATCCAGATCATCTTGAAGATTTGAGCAATCAGAAACGTTCTTTATGTTTGTAAAAATGTTTAAGTCATCAGCATACAGAAGAAACTTACAATTACGTATTAATGTTACTTGTCATATATGAAGATTATTAGTGATGTGTCAAAACCAAAACTCGAATCTCAAAACCACCAAAACTTTGGAAAAGTTTCGGTTTCGAGATTCAATCGGCGAGTTTCGAGAATCAAAACTCAAAACTGCCGAGATTTTTTGTCTCATTGTTGTTTTTTTAACAGAAATCACGCCCGAATGTTGATTAATAATGTGAAGGTCAAAAGCCTACTGTCATCGGTCGTCTACCTTCACCTTTTATGGATTATTGATTTTTTATTTGTGAAAGAACAACTCTAACCAAAGTTTATAATTAAGCTACGAATAATTGGTTCACAAGTAGTTCTGAAACTAATATTTTTCTAGGATACTTCGAGAATGGCAGTAAGTTAACTGGTTTATTTGGAGTAACTGGATTTATTTTTCATAACCATAACCAGGCAAGTAAATAGGATTTTGGAATTTGACTTTCGAGTTTCGAGATTCGATTTTTTAAGTTTTGGTTTCGGTTTCGAGATTTGAAATTTCTGGTTTTGACCATCACTAAAGATTATGAACAAAAGTGGCCCCAAATTTGAGCCCTGGGGAACCCCGGAACCTGCATGAAATTCAGAATACAAAAAACCACTATAAGAAACAAACTGAGTTCTACTGTACAAGTATGACAAAAAAAATTTGATTAGAAAAGCTGAAAGACCAAATGAATTTAAATTGGATAGAAGCGAACTATGATTAACCTTATAAACTGCTTTTTTGAAATCCGTATAACTCACATCCACCTGTCCACCTCTATCCAAATGTGAAATACAATAATCAAAAAAATTTAATGGATCGACCAGGAAAAAACCATGCTGATGAGGACTGAAAAAGTTTCTTAGATGTGAAAGTAACCTATTATGGAGAAAAGACTCAAAAACTTTTGCGTTGATAAAACAGAAACTGGTCTGTAATTCCTGATGTCCAACCTCTGACCTTTCTTAAAAATATGTACTACTCTCGATCTCTTCCAAAGGTTTGGAAAAACAATTCTCAATTGACAAATAAAAAATACTAAGTAAAGGCAAGACAAATAACTCAGCACAATTTTATTGTAGATTTAAAAACAAGAACTTAGTTGGAAATAAATTTTCTACTGTATGGCTGCAAAGCTTTATTTTATGCACAAATGAAATTACCAAGTTGCAAGCACACTATTATTCTCATATGCATTCATAATACAAGAATTCTACCGACACTTCTTGGTGCATTTTTTCAAGGGCAATAAATAGTTCCAAACAGTTTAGAGCCACCTTATACACACTGACCGATGCTGTCATTGACGGGGGCCTTGGGAGGCAGTGTGGCGGTGGCTGTAGGCGGGGTGGGGGCAGTGGCGGAGGCAGCCCTGGTCATCTCCGGGGCAGACTGTATGCTGGACGTTCGGCTGCGGGGCTCCCCCCCCTCCTGCTGCCAGGGCAGAGGGACGTTCTCGTAGATGGGCTCCGTCCCCACACCTGTGGACCACTCAACATTAGTTCTAGGACTCTAGGTCTAGGTGATAAAGGTTAACCTATTCGCCTAATTATCTCTCAAAAAACTACAGTACAAGGAAAATCCAACTATTTCTGTCCTAATCTTCTTGAAAACAAATTCATCTAAACAATTTTCTTCACAATGGTAATTATTCATACAATATTGTCACTAAAAAAATCTGTTGTTTCCAATTCAAGATAAATTTCACTACTTTGCAAACACTAGCAACAAGCCATTTTCCACAGAGTTTACTACACAGCTGCAAACGAAAACCTACTGTAGGGTTTATTTTCCTCAAAACAGGAATATTATATATAAACTGATTCGTAAATCATCGTTGGTGAACTAAAGCTTAACTTTTAAACCTAAAGATCTCGGATTTTGTATGTCAGTCAGGCAATATCTCTCAAGGGGTTTACAATTTGGTTTCTTGTCCATGATAATAAAGGTTATAGAGATTACAAAAATAAAATGCCAATAAACTTGTGCGAAATCTTATTATGACTGATTTGATCAAAAATATGAGGTCCAAATTGGTTAACATTCTTAATATAAATGTTCTTTTGTTTAATTATTTTTGTAAAATAGCATCATATTTCTATGAGATGGAATTATTTCAGTTCAGAATCACAATAGAACTGGTCCAATTTGAATGTTGCAGATTTTTGTTTTACAAAATGGTTTTAAAAACAACAATTAAATGCTGACAATGGCAGAGTATAGGGAGGACCGGTACCACTAGATGCCAAAAGAAAAACACTTCTCTGCCAATTGTTTTTGTTGGAGAATTATTGAAACATTAACACACTAATTGTTTTAAATAAAAAAAAAAAAAAAAAAAAAAAAAAAAAAAAAAAAAAAAAACTGCTCACAAAAGACAATCAAGAAATTTTCAAACTGCCTTAACTCAAAAAATGCCACTTAGAGAATTTGTTTACAAACTACGTTAGTGTTTTAATATTATATTAAATGACACAATTGTCAATGTTACAACTCTTATATTTGTCCTTATTAAGTTGTAAATATTGGTTTATTCTTGGGGTTTGTGAGTAGTGATTTTTTTAATCAAGTCGAGTAGTACTCATTATTTTTGAGTTTAGAATATTTTTGAGCGAGTATTTGCTACCAGCTGGTAGTTTCAAATAGAGTAATGGGATTTGGATACCACTCCATATTTGATAATCTAAACATGGTTTCTAACTAATACATGAGTAGCAATACAAAGTTTTGGCTAGTGCAATCAAACTGGATTCAATTCAATTCAAAATATCTTTAACACAACAATGTACATGAATAGTGTCAAAGGTTTGGTTTACAATTATATATAAACTTATAAACTAAAAACAACTTAATCTTTTAAAGATTGAAACAAATAATAAATATTTTGCAGAAATCAAGACAATAATTTTTATCCAAATCAGTGTTACTCATGATGGGCTACTGTTTAACACTTTTTTAACATTATAAACATACAATTATTTTGGATACTCTAAAACTCATCAAAAGAGTATAGCTTTGCTGATGAGATATTTTTTAAAGTTTTTTCTTAAATTAATTTAACCAAATTTTGTTTGGATTTAATTTCATGAGGAATTTTATTATAAAACACTGGCCCGGCAAATTTAGGTTTTTTCCTATATAATTGTAAATTGTGCGGGCTCATTGCTAATTCCCCTCGACGTCTAGTGTTGTAAGTGTGATTATCTCCAGATATATTAAGTTGATCTAATCTTTTTTTTAATGGACAAAATTGTTTAAAAATTGTAAATACCGTATACTGTCATAATATTTAGCGATTTGAAATGATATTTTATCTAACTTCTAGGGTCTAGGTTCAAAATTATCCTGACAGCCTTTTTTGTAATTTAAAAATTGATTTTAAATTTTGATCTGAAGTAGCTCTATACAGCGAAATTCCAAAATAAATTACCGAATGTACTGTATATAGGAAAATGTACTCCATGTTTTACTTCCATTACTGCAGATTGATATGGGATGATAAGTTTTTTTTTGTTGCTATGACAAATTTCCACATATTGTTTTCTATCACAGAGACAGAATTTCAACTATTTTTATTCAGTATTTTGAAACCTAATTTGCCCAATTTTAATAGTAACAATTGATAATTAACGGAATCAAAAGCCTTTATCAAGTCCATGAATAAAACCATGACTTTTTTTCATCTAAACTGTCTAAACTGATTAGGTATTGACTAACAAAACACGGTTTGAAATTCGTTTCCGGAAATAAAACACAGTTCGGTTGTCATTTGGCCAATACCACATGGTCCAGACATCGCTTATAATCAATACTAGATGACAAAATTGTTAGTTACAGCCGATATTAAGTGGTCCAGTCGCCACTTTTGCCGATATTATGTTTTCCGTCGTCATTTACGACCGAAATTACGCGGTCTGATCGTCATTTTCGGCCGATTTTACGTGATGTGATCGCCTTTTGCAGCCGTTACTACGCGATTTGGCCAGTCACAATCGTTAGCGATCATTCGGAAATCGGCAGGAAATACTCGCTCGAACTTCCGAGTATTTTGTAAAACTTCGAGTATATAACAGTACCTACATAGCATACATTTGTTGAGAAATACTTTTAATTAGCCTACAAAGATTGAAACAAATTACCTAATGTAAAATCTATGTACCTGCTACTAAGCCTAGGCCCTAACTTAAAATTGTACCCACCGTAAGTTATTCCTTTCAAAATGTTAAGTTATACACAATATCATATTTTACAGTTTAGGGGAGCTAACCTTATAATTTAAGTAAATTTTATTTTTTAAAAGAAACATTTAACCTACATATCATTAAGTATTTCATAACAAGCTAGCTAGGCCTATCCATCAAATCAAGCCGTCAGAACCAAATTTAGCCAATTCTTCATACTAGCCAAATTCTATTCCCAACAAACTAAAATGACAGTGTAGTATAAAAAATAGTTTCTAATAAGTAGGGAAGAAGTTAATAACCAAAATTGCATAGATTGACCTATTTATTTAAAGCTTGAAATTAAATTAACACAACTATATATATTTTTTATTTAGAATCAAACTAAAACCTTGAGTTGATGAAATCATGAATAATGTAAAACCCCTTATAGGCAAGGAACTCTTTTAGGCTTTTGCAGATTTTTTGAAAGGGGAGCTCCACTTTAAGATCTGCAGGCAAGGAGTTAAATAGCTTTATACAGTTGTATGAAATATTAAGCTGAAAAAATTATATACGGTGATTTGAAACTGGAACATTTAAACATGGCTCGAGTGAGTAGTTATAGAATATCTGTAAGAAGAGAGCATAGATGAACTACTTTTGAAAAATACCAAAGTTTGAAATATATACTTAGAAATGTAGAAAGTTTAAAATATATACTTAGAAAGTTGAAAATATATACTTCACAATTGAGTGAAGATGGGTTGTACACCATAAAGAGGCCATAGAGGAATGATATTGTTATATTACAGCACTTGTTTCACTTCTCTTTGAGTTTTTTAGGTTATATATGATTTGTATAAACATTTTGAATCTTAAATAATAGTTTGAAAGAAATCATGATTTGGATATTATATATTGTAAAGTCTAGAGAAATAACATTTGTAATTATATTAGGTATACAAACTATGTAAGTGAATATTTTCTTTCGTAACTTGATAATTTTGATACATGAATTTTTTAATTCATGTTTATTTTAATACAGTATTAGTTGGTATTTTTTATATAAAATTATATTATATTTAACATGATTCTAACTGCTACCAAATGGTTTACATATAGAATGGTACAAGTATGGACAAGTGATAGCAGTGAATAAAATCAACAGTGCAGTAATTATTCTTGGGTGAAAGGAAGTGAGATTAATTAAAGTCTGAAATTGTTGTGGGATGGGAAACTGAAGAAGAGATAGATATTGATCCCGAGAATCATAAATTTTAATCCATTTGAATCTTTTAAATTTGAATCTAAATTATTTGCAAACTTAATTGTATTTCACTAAATTTTCGAAATTAAACCAAAGAAGAACATTTGAAACAAGGATAATTAAATAATAAAACAACCAGATGGAGGAGCATCTTTGTTAAGAAATTTATTTATTGACCTTTTAAGAAAACTCATATCCAGAAGAAGAACATTATCAAGAATTTTAAATTTTACTATCAAGAATAATAATTACAAACTAAGTTAATACCGACCATTTGTAGTTTCAGATACCAACATGAGAAAACAGTAAACCCAGTTCAGAAAAGATCTACGTTTGGTAGCTGCCGTTGCTAAACAGAAAACTAAATTTTATTTTATTAGATAATATATTTTTAACGTTACTTGACATTTTTGGTAATAATGATTTTTTTTATGTGCCATGGCAAAGAACCGCCCTTGAGATAAGAGTTATCATAGCCTACATTTAAGAACCGGAGCATATTTGTAAAAAGAACTTTGTAACTATAATTCAATAACTGTAACCTGTATTGACTATTTTCAATTTTGTTTGTAAATAAATTTAACTATGATGTAATTGTATTTTGAATAATCATTGAGTTTCTAGGATACGGATAAGTATAGGGATGTTTTTTATAAGTAGAGTTCAAGTATTAAAACACTCAAGTAATTACTGAACTTCCAAGATAACAGTCATAAGAAATTTGAATAAGAAAACATTATAAGTTCCATATAATTTGTAATGTTGAGAAACATTTTGTTATTTTTCAAAAAAAATATTCCCTTAAGAAATATAGTTATATTAATCTAAATGACTTCCGTTCAACAAATAATAAACACTAGCTGTCCTGTTGCTCGAATCCGAGCAAGTTTGTACCCAACGAAAGGTTTCTTCAGTTGTAAACAAACATATCAAAACATCTGAATTAAAACGGATGATAACAACGTACTTTCAATCAACACGTAATTTAGACTTCTGTCGTCAGATAGCGCCACTGTTTCGTTCACACCGCCTGGCGCAGGTATTTCGTTTGCGTCTACCAGTTAAAGTTCGTCGGCCTCCTCCTCTTGGCCGTCCTGGTCGACGTCTTATAGTCTCCATTATGTCGAACGTTTTTTTGGTTATGTTTTGATTTTGTGCAAATAAAAACTGGTGTTTTGTTGCCAGCTGTACGTTCAATAACCATTTTTCAGTGTCAGATTTTATTTGTTTAACCACTTCCTTAAATAAACAGCTGATTTCTCGATCGTTGGTTTGTAACTGCATATTATGTCTATGGGGAAAATCACGACTTTGACCCCATATTTTCCCATGTCCACGGTGACTTTTATAAATTTTTTTAATTGATGGCAAAACTACATGCTAAGACCTTTCTAACGACACCTTGGACATGGTGATCGGTAGCACCACCGCTCCAAAACAATTATGACAAAAATATGCCTAGCGTATTAAAAATATAGATTCTTTATTAAATATAAAATTGTACTTACACAGGGCCAAAATTAGTTTCATAACTTCAATATAACCATCGGTAAGTAAAAAGAAACTTTTGCTTGACATTCGACTGTAATAAACCAAGTGAGAGTGACCATAATACACTACAAAGGACTCAAATTACAATTGGGTTGGGATAATTGCAGACAGGAAGGGCAGGGCCACAGCGGTGGGGAGGATTCAATACACCTATTCCAGTTCAAACCAGAGGTAACATTACAATGCTAGAAATTACCTACATTGTTTAAATTACTGTGTTTTTACTCTGTTGGCATATTTAACACCTTTTTTAAAGAAATAATTCTTAAGGGTATAGATCAGTAGTACACCTGTCACAGTTCAAACTAGAAGACTAAAGTAACATAATACTGCTATAATTTACTCTCTAACTGAAATAATTGTGTTTTATGTTTTGGCTATTAGCACAGGTTTACACATTTAAAATTTTAATCATATGTAATTATATTACTCAATCATCTGATTACTTACAATCATGTTTATAAATTTATAGCACAGATAGTTAATTATTATTTTACTAGAAATTACCTACATTGTTTAAATTACTGTGTTTTTACTCTGTTGGCATATTTAACACCTTTTTTAAAGAAATAATTCTTAAGGGTATAGATCAGTAGTACACCTGTCACAGTTCAAACTAGAAGACTAAAGTAACATAATACTGCTATAATTTACTCTCTAACTGAAATAATTGTGTTTTATGTTTTGGCTATTAGCACAGGTTTACACATTTAAAATTTTAATCATATGTAATTATATTACTCAATCATCTGATTACTTACAATCATGTTTATAAATTTATAGCACAGATAGTTAATTATTATTTTAATAATTTAAGCCTGGTCAATTTTAAAGAAAAAATAAATAAATGGTTTTACTTATTAAGACATAAAAACATCTGGTGAATTTCAGATACTTAAATAGTTTTCTTCCTATTATTATAATTCAAATGTTATCCATGATCAGAACTCCAGCAACGCAGCTTTAGAGAGAACGTAACACTCCCTGAGTGCTATGTCATCGTATGAGATAGCAGCGCCAATGTAAAGTTTGCGATCAGCTGTTTGTTTTCCTCAGCTGATCACAAACTTTTCATTGGTCGCAGCCAGCTGAAACCACTGGTACCATTAGCGATCGGAACGACTGAACGCAAATTCACAAATCCTGGTGAATCCCTACACAGATGACAACTTCGGTTTTGATCACTGACCGGACCCAATGTAAATGTTGTTGGACACTGTCCTAAGCATACTGACTCACAACACATAACCTCGTCCAACACAAAATGTCAGTACCTAGCCAAGCAATGAATAACCTCCTCACAACACAATTACAAATTACTGACCTTGTGATGTAGGCGTTGAATACTGAGTGTTGTTGTTGAAGGGCATCACATGTTGCTGTGTCACTGGTTGTGGCTGAGACATCAAGGCCCCACCCCTGCTCATGTAGTACATGATGTTGCGGTCATCGTACACATTGTGTAGCTCCTCCATGTGCTGCGACACACCAGGTAAGTTACTAGTTCATTTCTAGATTAATACAAAGGTCTTACTACTTTTTTGGTTAACTCACAACTATATGTCAGAGTAAGAATTGAAACCGCTGTAGATAATATTCCAACATAAAAATGTACTGCAAATTAATAGCTTGAAGGTCTGCAGTCATTACTTCAAATCTTACATAAGACCAAAAAGGTTTAAATTACCTGCTGATACTGCCGAGTGATCCTATATCATGGTACAACTACCACTGGTTTCAAACCTCAGAGGTTAATTTTCAAGTTGTCACCGAGCATAAACTTACTCCTCTTCATCACAGATGATAAAAGTCGTCAAAGTTATTTAACGTTCACACTCAAACATTAGAAAAAAATATTTGAATACAAAAATAGAAGGACACGTGTCGCCGGCGGAAGAAGACTCATAGGTTAAAAATAAGACAACACAAGTGCCGTTCTATTTTTGTACTGGCCAGTTTTTAAATGTTTTCAATGTTTCTGTATGTTTGTAAGTGACCGTTTAATAACTTTGACAACTTTTTTCACTACCAGTGATAAAAGGAGTATGTTTAGCAAGATGTCAACTTGAAAATGAACCCCTGAGGTTTGAAACCAGTGGTAGTTTTACCATGACACAGGATCACTCGGCAGTATCACCAGGTAATTTAAACCTCTTTGGTAATATAGTGATTCAGAGGCTATTCCATCATTACATCAGACACTAGTGTTTAAACACTGCTGCACTCAACCAAACCCCTTAAGATCCACAGGCACTAGTACTGACCTGCTGTTGGTCGTTGGCCAATATGGCCGCCAGGTTGGGGTAGGTGCGGTGGGCCTCGTAGTGGTGGGGATGGGGTGGAGGTGGATGCTGGCCGACCACTCGCGAACACACCAAGTCTGGACTGGATCCACTCACTTGCTGTAACCAATCATTATTGAATTTAGGTTTTTCGGTGCATTTCTTAACTTGTTGTTGTCACTAATAGGTTACTTGACTGCAACTATTGTTTGTGGATCTTAATATAACTTTAGTGCTCGCCTTTCCTGTAATAAGGAATTTAGTCATACTGTCCGGCAACGAGGAGAAAGGAATTGGTCGGGCGACTACTAGCCAACTAATTATCGTTGGCTAAACTGTGCGCCATGTAGTAATTTCACAATTTAAACAAAATCACACTCATACTAATATTATAAACTTAAACTGTCACACATGGGAATAAAAAAAGTGTATCAAAATAAGATTTATGTAAATATAAATACTGTGCTGGAAGCCTTGATTATTTTCTGCAACAATATTGGCGGGGTGAGGAAGCAGGGGGGTTCCGTTCTCCTCATTGCCAGACAGTATATAGATAAAATAAAATGTTTGGCTTAAGTTTTGCAAAATATTTGCCTCTTTCTGTTGAAATAGGTAATTATCTAAAACCATGTTTAAGAGTAAACTTAGTTTAAAATAAACATACATCTAGCATGTGAAAGAGAATATGCATGGATTAATCAGCGTAAGTAAACAATTTATTTCCCTTTTAGCTAGGGATGAGTCGATTCTCGATACCACCGATACTTGGACATTGGTATCGGTATCGAAATTCATTCATTCAATGTCGATACCGATTCCATCGATACCCCCGCCGTTTACCTGCGCTACGAAGTACACGGGAAGAGATACTCCCGCCGTTTACCCGCTCTACAAAAGGCACTAGGAGTGTTTGGGTCAGCGGCAAAAATCTTACCTTGGAGATAAGGAAGGAAGAGGGATGGGAGGAGAGGGGAGGGGTCTGGTTGAAAGCAATAAACCAATCGGCTGACCAACATTATTTCTTTGAGTCAATATCTTACAACCAAGTTTTTCTCTATTATGAATTTATATTAAATAGTTTTTGTTTTTCTATATTACTACAGCATACTAGTGAAATTAACATTAAATTATGTAAAAAATTACATTAAAAAATTTGTTTGATAATTAAATACAAAATACTACTAAATAATTTTAAATGGTATTATAAATTTGTAACTGTTTTTAACAACAGTTTTAACACCTATAGGTACTGAATGTGTACTATACACCTATAGGTACTGTAGGTGTCGATGGTATCGGTATCGAGAATCGGGAATAGATTTTTCTGGTATCGGTATCGAGAATCGATAAATTTCGGTATCGACTCAACCCTACTTTTAGCGAATTTCCCCTATAGGGAAGTAGCTATTACCATAGGTCTCATGGTAAGACTTAAGCCCGAGACCTTGATAACTTTTTGTTTTGAGGTCCCCAGATGCCAAGAACACCATTCGTTCAAATTTGTATATATATACATATATGTGTGTCCGTAAGTACAATAAATCTCGGAAAAAAGGTCCGATCTTGATAAAATTTGGTACAAATGTGTAAAGCACCATTTATTTGAACAAGTTCAAAAACCAGACGAATCATACCATCCGAAGGGGGATCTTGGGGGGGTTTCGGACCCCAAATTTTTTTTGGGTTTTCACATGTAATTTTTATTTAAATCAAATTTTAATTTATACCATTGAATTCAGCTTAAAAAACAAACAATTTGGTATTTTGATCATTACGCTATGTCAATTGGTTACTGAGATATTGAAAGTGCTAAACACAGTACGTTGTCTAATGCTATTGTTATGAAGAAAAATTAAAATTTTATATCTCGCTTATTTATTAACATAAACTGACGAAACTTGGTAATGTGGCTTCTTCTGGTTGTGGTTTGTTGTTGTTTACACAAAAAACCCATTTTTCGCGTATGGTTCCCGTAGCAGCAAACCTAGGTACTCGGTCCCCATGGTATTCTTATAGAGAATAATTTGTATATGGATGAAACTTGGTATGTGACTTCACTTCGATGAGTTCTATTGACATATACATAAAAACCCATTATTTTATGATCCTTGTTGCAGCACACCTGCGTACTCATACCCAATTTTATTCTTATGGAGAATAATTAATATTGAAATATCTCTTTTTTGTGAATATATTTCTTATGAATCCTGGTAAGTGGCTTAATGTGTTATTAAGACATATATATATATATATATATATATATATATATATATATATATATATATATATATATTCTATAGAAATTTGCTGAGACGTGGGTATTTTAACTTTAAGCATAATTTAACAGTCCAATGCCAAATGTCATCAAGAACACTATATGTTGTTTGCATGTTTTTTCTTAACTTTCTACAAATTTGTAAGAATTTGCTTAGGATCAATCTCTCACAAATTAAATTGTGAACACTGAAACCACTATGCTACCCACTTGAACTGTTCCAAAAATGATAAATTGACAGTGCCGGCAGTGTCAAAACTTCAGTCAATGAGAAGGATTTAAGATACCCACCAGGATAACTATTTTAAGAATCACAATCTAACTAGTAGGAGTGTGTGATTAAACAACCTCAGCTGCAGCTCCACCTTTCTACAAACAAAACTGGATAGGTCTATGAGACAAGGAAGACAATCCTGTGCATTAAAAATCGCCCTCCATTACAAGCTGTACAATTCTGATTACGTACTGGTAAGTTTTTTGGCTGTCCATTATGACAAACTTCCCTTTCACCTTTAGTACCTCCATTTGCTAGGGACAAAATCTCCGGGTTTGGTCCCCAACCTGCCAACCTGAGAATGGATGGTCCCTGGCTGTTTTATATGGATACCCTGTCAGTTGAGTTGACCGGTTGGAGGGCAGAATGCGGGTCCCCTGATTGAGAGCCTCATCCCAGCTGTCACAGGGCATGGGAGTTGGCCCTCTGAAGGGTCGATTTGGCTGCCGTCCCATCCCATCCTTTCCTTTCCTTTCCTGACACATCTTATCCTTCCGGTAACCTGCAAAACATTCCTGCTTGTGGAAGATGTGCCTAGCAGCTATGCTGGGGTTTCCTAATCCGCATTAATGAAGATGATTCTTATTAGTTGCAACTAACCTGCGTGCTGATGAATGTGTGCATGGGCTGGCCCAGGTTCTGGCTAGCCAGGTCGGGGGTGCTGTTACTACTGTGTCTGTTAATTGGGTAGGGAGGGGGTGGTTTGTACAGGTGTACCAACTGCAGCCCTTGGTCCGTCATCTGGGCTCTCCTGCATTTAAAAAAAATGTGTAAACAAGTATTACCATAATTTATAAGTGAGCCAGTGATCAGTCACAAGTTATTTATTTGGCTAGAAGCTGACATGAGAAGAATGCATTGGCAACGTCATAAAATACAGTAAGGACAAATAATAATGAACTTAAAATAGTAAAATAATACAAATTCTAGAGTGGATAATTTGATCTTCTTATAATCATATTTTACATTGACTGCCCATCAGCAATAAAATCACGGACCTTGTAGTAGCATTGCTAACCTGAAAGAAGCATTGCTTCAAGTTGTCTTCTAAAAATGACAGGGTTTGACTTGGGGGTCTGTGGTACCAACAATTTCAGATCGGTACGGTTCGGTACGATAAAAGATTTTGTACCTCGGTTCTCGGTACAAATTCGGTACGGTACAATGTACCGTCATATATACTAATTTAGTTATTAATTTGAATGTATCATAAAAAAATTATTGAGTAATAATTAAGGTCATATACAATTATTATTATTAATTCGATTAAACAAATAAATAACTATACTATGGATAAAAATATTTATAAAACCTGCATCTTTGGAGTATTACATTTTAACATTGTTATTATTAGGTATTAACCCTTTCAGTGCTAAGCTTCTGAAAGGAGTAGTTGAATATGTGATGTTTTGTTGATTTTTTTAATATATTGAACGCCTGAACAGTTAAAATTAATAAAAACGTGCTTCCGCTGGACACACACAGTAAAGGATAGGTAAAAAGTAGCAAAACACCTGATCAGATGTGCAACTCACAAAGAATCCACCCATCCCGTCAGCTTGGACCCGAGCCGTCCACCGTTTGCTTAAGGTCCGCCCTCCCCTTCAACTCTGCCACAGACAGGTGAACTCTCCATGAATTGCACATAAAAACCACCGACTGTGACGGGATTCGAACCCTCGATCCAAGTGTTACCCCCGGCCGGGAAGGTAACGCCTTAGACCGCACAGCCACTGGTCAGGCTAGCAGCTGCAGTGGATCAGTTGGTATTATAGAGACTAGGCGCTGGACGAGGTAGTTCAATTCGTGTCTACCAGGTTTCACCACATGTCAGACTCAGACTGCAGACTGAGCGCCTAACAGTACAATCGCTTATGAAGCAGTAACAGTGTTTATTGAAAACAGATTCAAAAGACGATATATCGGACCATAGCACTGAAAGGGTTAATGCAAGTTCTTCAAATAATCATGAGAAATAAATTAAAAAATATTTAAATTAAAATAAATTTAAGTGAGGGTCTCTAGAATATTTAAAGGAAAGGCTGATATTTCTGAACACCGAAATAAAACTCTTCTACATGATGTCCTGTGACTGATCTTGTGTCCAGTGATGTGATCGTATGTGATATACCTTTTTTTCCAAGCGAAACGAGAAGAGAGTTCTTTCAGAGAGTATCTCAGAGAAATTTCCCCTGACTTGGAAAATATTGGCAAAATTAATCACAATTTCTCAAGAATTATTATGGCAACCTTGTTAGTAACTTAGGTACTACTACAGGAACATGAGTAAAAATAAACATACCCATACGTGTGGAGGCCAGAGACAGTGTGTTGAGTGTCTTCCGAGTGTGTTGGGTCAATATAGACCCTATCCACTCTAGCCACGTCCGGGTAGTGCTTGTAGGCATTACCATACGATCGGACTCCCTGTCAAACATCGATAATCACATAAATCCCACATACCAAAGAACCAAGGTCAGAAAGTCACGCAGAAATCTGTAACCAAGTAATAACCATTAGATTAGAGATGTGCGAGTACTCAACATTTCGAGTTCAAGCCGAGTTTGGCACTGAAACTCAAGGTTGTACTGAAACTCAAAAATTTTGAGCGAGTTTACTCCCGCCGTTTATCCGCGCTACCAAAGGTTGTCCGCAGCCGCGCGTCGACTGTAAATTCAAATTGAGTGTGAACGCATTTGAGGTGTTAAGAGTTGTGATGTAGGTTTTAGTGTTTTATTAATGAATAAGCAAGTTGTGGCTTATACATTTGTGTTAGGTACTCTTTACATCAAAATGGAGGATTTACCAAGACCTTCAAATTGAGTTGTATGAACACTGCCTGTATAGTCCACTTTTAAGTTAACCTAACCTTGTCATTTTTTAAAGTAAAATATCAAAAAAACACATCTGTAATGAAATCTAATAGGTAAGCATAAGAAGTTTGTGCTTGTTTTTTGTTCCATAATAATTGAAATTGAGTCAATCCATTAATTTTAGGCTCAACTGCCCTTTGGCATTGAGCTGTTTTTAAAGACAAGTGATTAGTTTTGGCCTTGATTAAGTTTCATAATGATTTTTTAAATCATTTGTAATATTTAAAACTCTATTTAATAACAACATTTATAAATGGAACCCCATACACTGTTTTGATCCAATTCAACTCAACCTGTTTTTGTTTTTTTTTGTAAACTCGACTCGAACTCGAGATTCAAATCTTTTGGCATTTACTCGACTCGACTTAAAAAACCTGTACTCGCACAACTCTATTAGATATATTTACAAATCAACATTTAAAATTGGCTTTTGTACGATGACTTTCACCCTTCCCAACTATATTTTGCAGATTTATTTAGAAACTAAAGTGACGAGAATGTTCTTTTCTTCTAACGATTAAAAAGATTAAATTAATTAAAGGTAATAAAACCTTTTTAATCATTAGAAAAGTGATTCAGAGACTATAATCAAAAATTAAACTTTTCTTCTAGATTTTATATTTTGGAATTTGGAAAATCTGAACCAAGGATGTTAAGTATCACATCAAAGTCCCAGTTTTCATTTTATGGTTATTTTATTCAGTGACCAAAATATAGAAACATGTATTTATACATTCATTCATAAAAAATTCAAATATGAGGCAATAAGAGACGTATTGTCTCCCGACAGTCCATTATTTGCTTTATAGAGAACAGGCTGGTTATGGATTTGTTTTTAGCGAATTTCCCCTATAGGGAAGAAGCTATTACCGTAGTCGGCACAGTAAGACCTAGGCCCGGGACCATGATAACTTTTCGTTTTTAGGTCCACAGACTCCAAAAATTCCATTCGTTCGAAACTGTATATATATATATATATATGTGTGTCCGTGAGCACGATAACTCTCGTAAAAATTATCCGATTTTGATGAAATTTTGTATGAATATATAAAGCAACTTTTATGATTTTTAAGTTCAAAAACCAGCCAGATCGCTATATCCGAAGGGGTATTTTGGGGGGGTTTTGTACCGCAAAAATGTTTTTTTTTAATTTTTTACATATAATTTTGGAAATAGTCAAATTTTAGTTTTTACCATTTGATTCAACTTAAAAAAAACACACAATTTGGTATTTTGATCATTCCTCTGCGACAATTGGTTACCGAGATATTGAAAGTGCTAAACACAGTACGTTGCCTAATGTTATTCTTATGGAGGAAAATAAAAAATTTATATCTTGCTTATTCGTATACTGACGAAAGTTGGTATACGGCTTCATCTGGTTGTGGTCCATTGATATTTGCTCAAAAAAACAGTCTTCAGGGTGGCCACTCTACAATTATATACAAATTCACGGTTTTTTCCCGGTTTTTCCTGGTTATTTTTGGCAAAATCACGGTTCAGTTTTTAGGGGTCTGCGGTGCACCGAAAAAACGGTACCGATACGGTACACAACTAATTACCGTCATCGGTTCGGTACAGAACATAACCCCGGTACAGATTCGGTACGGTACAGTTTACTGCTTCAAACAATAAACAGAGATAAGCTAAACAATGTTTAACAAAATAAGTGGTTTAAATAAGACCGACTCCTATTTATAACTAGTCATTTCCTTTAAGGAAAACAAGCCCCAAAACTCGTAGGAAAAGAGACAGAGACGTTGACAGGTGTTATTTATAGCTGAACGAGAATGGAGATAAGAAAGGTGTGCAAGGGGAGTGGGGAGTAGCTGGGTAGGGTCGCAAAAAATGTCCTTGAAGACAAGAAAGGTTTAGACTAGGAAGGCGTGAGGGGTAAGGGGGGAGGGAGGTAATTAGCTGTAAATCAGTTGTTTGTCAACAATATTCCTAGGGTGAGTGGCTGTAAATCAGTTGTTTGTCAACATCATTCCTAGAGTGAGAAAAGGAATACTATCTTTTAAATCGCTTTCGTTCTCCATTATGATTTCAAATTAAACTGCTTTTATTTATATATTATTATTATTGTTATTGAAGTATACTAGTTAAATTTTTAAATTATATTAAAAAAGGTTTAAAAAATGGTTGAAAACTATTTCAAAAATAGCCACTAACTTGATAAATTTCAAATGGTAGCATAAATTTGTTATTTTTTACTGTGCTGTGAAATTTGTACATACATATATCTGTTATATGTTAGATTATCTTGTGTGCAAATTCAACTAAAATTTATTATTAACAATAACCTAAATTTATTTTTTGATAAGGTTAATAGCTAATTATTTCAAATATGATATAGGCAAATTAACATTATATAAAACTGTCTTACTTTTATTACTTTATTTATTTATTTTTCAGTTTTCCATGGTACTTATATGTTTAAATAAATGTACTGTAATATTTGTTATGGACTTCAATTTTGAATTTAGTAATGTAATTAAGTAATTTTAGAATTATTTTGATTTTAATCTTCAGTATTTATTGGTCTAATTTTCTAATTTATAATTTCTTTTAGTTTCACATCATACATAGTTTTATTTAAGTTATCTGATTTTACTTTGTATTAATGATACAATAATCTCCCAATGCAACAAGAATAGTATTTACAAAAGTTTGATTTTTGTTGTTTGTATGAATTAAACCAATAGTTTTTATTTATATTGAAATCAATATAATTAATCAGTTAGCAACTTATGCAATTGATTGATTTTCAAGTAATTTTTGAATTTATTTCTCATGATTATTTCAAGAACTTGCATTAATACCTAATAATAACAATGTTAAAATTTAATACTCCGAAGATGCAGGTTTTAAAAATATTTTTATCTTTAGTATAGTTATTTATTTGTTTAATCACATTAATAATAATAATTGTATAAGACCTTAATTATTACTCAATAATTTGTTTATGATACATTCAAATTAATAACTAAATTAGTATATATGACGGTACATTGTACCGTACCGAATTTGTACCGAGAACCGAGGTACAAAATCTTTTACCGTACCGAACCGTACCGATCTGAAATTGTTGGTACCGCAGACCCCTATAAGTTTTGTACAACATAAACAAGATTAGGCCGACCTGAAAAACGATAAATTGAAAAATGTATTTTATAGCGTACAGAAGTGATACTTGACGGACAATAAAGTATTAAATTAAAGAAAATTGCACTTTATAGCTGTTAACAAGAGGCTAGAAAACTAGTCTGTGCGTACGTACTACAGTCGTTGATGCAACTTAGCAATTTCTACAGGAAGCGGCAGAGGAAGCGGATTTGGACACGCAGTTTTGGGAGGAGGAGGGGAAGAGGCAAAACAGCTGGTCGGGTTGAAACGACAAATACATCTAGATATCGCGGACAGTGCAGAGTAAACAAGGATAGGGGGAACAAAGAGTGGTAATGGGAAGGGGGTGCGCATGCGCAACTTGAAGGAAGGGTTAAAGAGCCATCCTTCTAAGGTCTTAAGTCTGCTGCCAAGTGAATCTTCGGCCGAAGCGATGCGATGCTCTAAGTGGCCAGTTCCCATAACGTGCCAGTTATTGTTTCCTGAACAGTATTTTACCATTTTACCTCTTGTTTACACCTCTTTTTTAATATTAACTGGCACGGTTAAATAGATACTTTAACGGGATAAATTGGATTTAGATTTTGTGGTCAGTAATGGTGGGATAGTACGATATTTTTAGTTGATATCATAATTTAAAAACCACGCAAAATACACATAATTTATAAATCAATACTCATGAACTATTAATTTATTCAACTAAGAAAAATATATAATTAGCTCGCTTAAAATCAACCACTATAAATAATAATTTGCGTACATATAAATGTAGTGTAATTTAGTATATTTAAAAATACTTAAGAATAACTTCAAATACCGTGTCAACCTCCACGAAAGGTTTTCTTGATTTACAACAATTAATTTTTCATCTGGACTTTAGATATTTGTAGAATGAAGCATGTAGTTATACAACGAATAAATATTAATCGACCGCCTCAAGGTAGTTGGGGAACATCCACCATTATGTTTTAACAACGCAGTGGCAGTAGTGATGAGGTGTGTGACGACACAGTGGGGTATACAGCCTATGATCGGTATCCATGGCAACCTGTTGTGCGCACTGGTTGCGCGTGCCAAGTGGGCGGGGATAGAAGATATGGGAAAGAAAGATAGGATAGGGGAAAGAGAATGAGAGAGAGAGAGAGGAGAACTTGACAATTATTTATTTTTCCCTGTCTTGGTTTAGGCCAAAGGCCCACTCTTCACTGAGAGATATTTTACTTATTCTCAGATTAAATATTGTCAGAATGCATGGCATGACAGAATACAGAGAAATTAAAATAACCAACGATATATATGTTGAGACACTGTTTTAATAAACAAGGGTCAAAGGCGTTACACGTAATTAATTTATGGCCACCAAAAGAATATTTGTACTGTACAAGGAAAAGATCTCAAAAATAGGTTTATCTGTCAGACAGTTGTGTTGACTTCCAGGAATTTGGAAGGTATTTGCTCACTTCCGGACTAGCCGCTCTCTCTGCTCTCTCTCTCTCTCCGTTTCCCCTCAGTCAGCTCCTTTGGTTATCAATTCGCGAATAGAGCTGTAAATAAATCTCTTACCTGGAATTTCATCGGAGAGTTTGTAAAAAAATATCTTTAAGAATTGTTTTTATATTATTGACTTGCTTCTCTCTTTCTTTGTTTTTCCTGTCAACAAATCTCTCACCGATACTGTTTTTTCTGTACACCGAAACATATTTTTATATCTCAAATTAACTTTCCCGGTAACAATACCGACATTCGAGTCACTAATCATGATAGAATTTTCACGGTTTTACAGTGAAATTCACGGCTTTTTCACTGTTTTTTCACGGTGTGCCAAATTCACGGCTAATTCACGGTTTCACGGTTTTCACGGTTGGGTGGCCACCCTGGTCTTTTGCTAAAGGCTCCCGTAGCAGCAAACCTGCGTACTCAGCCCCATGTTATTCTTATGGATAATAATTAAATGCTATGTCTCCCCTAATTATGAACATGAATAATAATATGAATGAATGAATAATACCCCCGTCACAGCAAACCTGCGTACTCAGCGAATTTCCAATGCATAATATAATATGTCTTAATACCACATAAAGCCGCAAACCAAGTTTCATAAAAATATATTCACATATAAGTGATTTTAATTATTCTCTATAAGAATAACATTGGTAATGAGTACGTAGGTTTGCTGAAACAAGGAACAGAAACAATTGGTTTTTATGCAAATATAAATAGAATTTAACTAGGCGAAGCCACATACCAAGTTTCATCAATATTCAATCATAAATAAGCGCTACATAACATTCTAGTTATTCTCCATAAGAATAACATGGGGGCTGAGAAAGCAGGTTTGCTGCAACAAGGAACAGAAAAATGGGTTTTTATATAATTATCAATATAACTCAACCAAGTGAAGCTACATACCAAGTTTTATTAATTTATGTTCATAATTAAGGGAGTCATTACATTTTACTTATTCTCCATAAGAATAACATGGGGGTTGTGTACGCAGGTTTGCTGCTAAAGGAATAATCAACAAAATTTTTTGTGCAAATATCAATATACCAGTATTACGTGAAGCCACATACCAAGTTTCATCAACATACATTCATAAATAATCGAGATATCAAATTTTATTATTCTCCATAAGGATAACATTGGACAACGTACTGTGTTTAGCACTTTGAATATCTCTGCAACGGTTGGGCGTAGAATCACAATTTAAACACCAAAATGATTGTTTTGTGGAACTGAACAGATTGGTAAAAACAAATGTGAAATTTACATTAAAATAAAGTGAGGAAAAGCCAAAAACCTTTTTCCCATAAGAATAACATGGGAGATTTTATGAGCAGGTTTTTTTGGATTTTCTCCGCAACCACTTAACCTATGTTAATAATTCAAAATACTGAATTTTTTGTTTTTTTAAGCTCTTTTAAATTTATTTCCAAATAAAAACCTATACAAAATCATGTACACAAACAATATTGTGGAAAACAAAATTGGGCGTGCGTGAGAACGAGCTCTGTCCCAAGTAAGTGTATTAAAATAACCCCGTAGCAGCAAACCTGCGTACTCAGCGAATTTCCAATAGATATGAATGTCTTAATACTACATAAAGCCACTTACCAAGTTTCATAAAAATATATTCACAAATAAGCGATATATACAATTTTAATTATTCTCTATAAAAATAAAATTGGGGCTGAGTACGCAAGTTTGCTGCAACAAGGAACACAAAAAATGGATTTTTATGCTAATATCAATATAACTCAACTAGGTGAAGTCATATACCAGATTTGATTAATTTATGTTCATAATGAAGGGAGACATGGCATTTAATTATTATCCATAAGAATAACATGGGGCTGAGTACGCAGGTTTGCTGCTACGGGTGCCTTTGGCAAACAATTATTTTTTTGAGTAAATATCAATATACCACAACCAGATGAAGCCATATACCAAGTTTCGTCAGTATACGTTCATAAATAAGCGAGATATAAAATTTTTCTTTTCCTCCATAAGAATAACATTAGACAACGTACTGTGTTTAGCACTTTCAATATCTCGGTAACCAATTGACGTAGACAAATGATCAAAATACCAAATTGTGTGTTTTTTTAAGCTGAATCCAATGATAAAAACTAAAATTTAATTTTTTCAAAAATTACATGTAAAAAATTCAAAAAACCCATTTTTGGGGTACAAAACCCCCCAAAATACCCCTTCGGATAGAGCGATCTGGCTGGTTTTCGAACTTAAAGTCATAAATGTTGCTTTACACGTTTATACCAAATTTCGTCAAAATCGGATCATTTTTACGAGAGTTATCGTGCTCACATATATATATATATATAATTATATATATATATATATATATATATATATACAGTTTCGAACGAATGGTGTTTTTGGGGTCTGGGGACCTCAAAATGAAAAGTTATAATGGTCCCGGGCCTAGGTCCCGACTACGGTAATAGCTTCTTCCCTATAGGGGAAATTCGCTAAAAGAACAAAAATCATTGTATTTTGCTAAAATAATAAAATTTTTTTTGATTTTTAAATAGGCTATAAACGGTTGAAATATTAACAATGAACAACATTAAGATTCGTTTTGCATTTAAATATAAAACACTGATTTAAAATAAATATAAATAAAACCGACATTTGAGATAATACAAAGACGATAGGCAATGGCGGGAGTGAAGTAGAAGTAGGCGGTGTTGTTGGCTTTTGTATTCAGTAAGCAGTTGGTGAGCAGTTGGTAAAGTTAGTCATTGTAGTACTCAGAACGGATGAGGGACTCAGCATGTTCAGAACCGATCTCCAACAGCCAGTTAAGGACTACCCTTTTGTAAACTTCAGTTTTGTAAAATTTAGTTGGAAAAAAATTAATATGTTCTTATTGGTGGCAAAACAATTACTTGACTTGCCACTGCAATACCACCTCCACATTTCAGACCTTATTTTAGGAATCAGGCTTTCCCGATTCTGTGTTCCCCCGTAAATTTTCTGTGACAATCAGAAATTTACTACAATAATAGATTAAGCAAACAGGGATTTGTTTTCCCCGGACACATACCTCATGCAGATGCCCCTGATGTATCTCAGGCTGGCTGCTGTACAACAGCGCCCCCTGGCCCCTGTACTTCTGCTGCATGGCTGTCTCGTAGTCAGGGGCCGGCCGGTACGACGGGAGCATCGCCCTGCCACATACATCACAACATTACGGAGAGTTTACACTACTGGCAAACGTTTGGCACATGCTTGCTTGTCACTTGGCAGTACTATTTGATAATTAAAAACCATTGTCTAAACAAACTTTAGGAAGCTAGACAACCTATAGATCCATACTGTGCTGAGTAATGATTCATTCTATCTTACTTCCATGAAATTTCAGGACTTTAAATGAGTCTTTATCCAAATCACCAGTTACTTTTCAAAGCCGTCAACAACTCTTGACTCACCTGAGCTTGTCAATGTCCTGAGAGGCGGCCAGATCGAGACAGGAGGTGGACTGGGCTCTCTGCACCTCCCTCTCCCAGCCCCCTCCCCCTCCCACATCTCTCCCGTCCAGCTCCTCCCTGCTACTGCCCAGCTGGGTGTCCTGAAATGGCATCAAAACAGCTCACCGTTTGATAGGAAATCTAAATAAAACACTACATAAAACATCCTTACACTCATTTTAACTGTCAAAAGAATGAGGGTGTAATTAACAATCACAAAACCATTATAATTAATTGTTTGGGTTTGTTGATGATGATTATGATGTTTTACCAAATTATCACTTGAACCTCAAAAAATTCTAAAAGAAAACTGATCAAGACTACAACTTCACACTCAAATGCCCCAAATTAAAAAATCAAGATAAACAGGACTTCATGACAGCCTAAAGATGCTATATTTAGTTTTTATTTAAAAATATATACTTTATTAAGGTTAAAAAATAAACATTTTTGAAAAGTCACACTCCCGCCATACAAAGTGACCATTATACATAAATTAACTATAAATAACTGGGTCTGCCAATCCCAATTACATCGGGAGAATTCTTGGAGAGAAAAAACACTTATGCTCAATTCTGTGGAGAAACTGATCAACTTTTAGGACTTTTACTTTTTACCTGACTAAATAAAATGATCGTCTGAAAGAAACATCCGTCACTGTCATTTCATTGTCTGGTGGCCATGAAAAACATTATAACTTTTAGGGGGTAGGTTTTAATGTTCATTAAATATTTGATTTACCATTAAAATCATTATTAGGTTTTAAATTATGAAGTAGTAAGTACATTTTGTTTCAACAGGTGTATTTCTAGCGTATATACATAACCACTGTACTAGGGACACTCCAGTAGTGATGTGACGAGTCGAGTATTTAGTTTACTCGAGTAGGACGTACTCGATACTGCGACGACTCGAGTACTGGACTCGGACTCGGGACGGGCATACGCCCGTACTCGGATAGACACGGAATAGTCGACTCAGATCTCTGTATTAAATAAATATAACAACATAACCTCACTCGAGTTTTATTAGCGATTTTAGATTCTTACCGTCTTCATAGTCTAGGGCGTTTTTGGTTCTGTTTATAAATAATTATAAATATAGTAATAACAATTAAGTGGTTAAAAGGTTAAATAGTCGTATGTCTGCAACGCCGATGTTATCCGAAGAGAACCGACTCGTTCCGACTATTCCGAGTCTGACTCTATTCAACTCTGTCGACTCGGTTTTTAAAACTATATCTCGAGTACTTATATTCGAGTCTAATGAACATAGCGCTGTCGACTCGTAGTGGCAGGTTTTAAAACTAGTTCTCGAGTATTTTACTCGATTCTAATACACTCGTCTAGCACTGACAACTCGTAGTGGCGATTCTAAAATACTCAATTCTAATGCACGTCTAGCACTGCCGACTCGTAGTGGCGATTCTAAAAACTATTGCCCGAGTACTTGGCACAAACACGATATTAGCGCCAAGAAAATCGCCTAGCGAAAAAATAGTGAACTAACAACCAAGTCCAGTGCGCGAGTAATGTAGGATGAGAATCGAGTCGACTCGATACTCTGCTTGACTCGATACTTAACGAGTAAAGTACTCAACTCGTCACATCCCTACACTCCAGGTATATTTTCTTTACTTTCACCCCCAAAGCTCAGAGTATATACTCACACTTCTACTTCTCTTTGGCCCTATATTACATGCTACTGTTTACCCCGCAAATGTCACTTAACGAATCAAACAATGACTGAAACCTGTAAAAATATCCCAGATTACATTTTAATTTTAAGAATCAGTTTGAATCTAGCTTAAAACTGTACCATACAACGGCCGTCAAATGATAAAAAATATGATTGTAGCTCTATCTTTGTTTGGCGGAGATATGTTTTATATGTTTTATCTGCTTTGTTTGCAGCAGATCACTGATAACATCGTAGTGGGTGGTTACCTCAGTCGATGTCTGCGTGAAGAGGCTGCGACCCATCTGTGAGGCACTTCCAGGTTCAGAAGCTTGCTCGTTCTGCATGAAGAACGTGTGCTGCAAATAGTATAACTGAGCATAAGAGCTGTTCCACTAAGACTAAATAAACGGTATCGGGAAGATTACACAAACTTTCTCCCTTTCAGCCCAATTTTTATAGATAAATTACTTTATATTTACTAAATGTAGAACATAAAGTAAGACAGCATGAATAGAACATATTCTAATGAACTTTTTTTGAAAATATACACCAAAATACCTTTTTATGGAGGCATTACTGAATCATTTGCCACAGACTGTGATTAAGAGGGGAAATGCCCCCCTCCTCAAATCCAGGATTAGGTGAAAACATATTCCATTTACCACCTATTGGTTAATGCTAACTTGACATATGTACCAAGTTTTATTGAAACTGATCAGTAAATAGATAGTTACAATATTTTTGTAACCCACACAAGTGACATTTAACAAAGTTCTATGTTTAACCCATTGAGGTAGACACACGAGTCTGACTCGATGCGCCCGAACGGGACTGAATGCCGACTCACGAGCTGGACTCGTGGTGTGCAACTAAGCCGTATATCTCCACGTAGTTCCAAGTTTTACCGACTGATTGCGTTGGCATGTCCTTTGTTGGCATTTTCCCTTTCGTACAATATTTAGTTTTGCTCAGTTTACCAACTTGTTCTTTACTAATGTATATTATTATTACGCATCATCTGCTAGTTTTGGGAGTGCGGACGACAGCTACTTCGCCCCTTTGTTGTTGTTGATGTTTTATGTGCAATGGATCGTGAAAAATTACGTTCTTCCGAGGTAGATCGGTATTTAGACAGCGATTATGAGTTTGGTTCGGATAATAGTGACAGTGACGACAGTATTGAGGATATTATTGTTCCTCACGGCGATAAAGATGAACAACCTGCCGATTTCCTCGAGTGCAATCATCCTGTAAACAATGATTTTCGGCGTTCACCTGTGTTATTTGAGGACTGCATTGAAGATATTTCGGCTTCAGATCTTACCACAGATGTTACTAGTAAGGTAGATAATAGTGACAATAAGCCTAATGACGAAATAGATTTACTTTCACTTCCAAGTACAAGTTCATGTAGGCCTATGCCTAGCCTGACAGAACTTAGGCCTATGACCTGTAGCTCCACTTGTGAGCCTAACCTCGAGCCTCTTCCTCAACTGTTGCAATAAAAAGGAAATTAAATGTTACAAAATCAGGTAGGCCTACTACAATATTAAAACCTGCCAAAAAATCACAAGTTACTAAACAAAAACCCACTAAAAAGTCTGCTAAATCGCCCAAAACCACAAAAGAAGGTCAAAAGAAAAAATCAAACTTTTGTGACAGTGATTGGCCTTGGTTGGATGTACCTAATGTACCAAAAATAATTGGTTTCCGTGGTGTACCTGGTATAAACGCTCATACACTGCGTAACCTAGGTAACAACCCAACAGAACTAGAGACATTTATGCAATTTGTTGGTGATGAGTTTTGGGAAATGGTATGCATCGAAACCAATGACTATGCCCAAAAACTATTTAGCACCGCAGGCAGGAAGTCATTGAAATCGGATGAGAAGTGAGTGAATGTTACCATTGATGAACTCAAGGTATATTTTGCTCTCTATGTCAATATTGGCCAGTTAAAAAAACCTGATATAAAACAATACTGGTCTCACAGAAAAATCCTTGAAACCCCAATCTTTTCCAACACAATGTCTTACGAGAGATTCTCGTCTATTTCTCGGTATCTACATTTTTATGATGACAGTACAGAAACTGTAGACCAAACTGATAAGCTGAAAAAAATAAGACCTGTTATCAAATATCTTGAAACCAAGTTCCTACACATGTTAGAGCCCGAAAAAGACATCGCCCTAGATGAGACTCTCCTAAAAATGAGAGGCAGGCTGAGTATTATTCAATACAATCCAAAGAAAAGGGCCCGCTTTGGCGTTAAGATTTACAAAGTTTGTGAATCTTCCTCTGGGTATTGCTGTACATTTAAAATTTATGTTGGAGAGGACAAGTGTGATGATTTATTGGCCAGTGAGTCAGTTACCCTCGACTTGCTTCAGCCTTTTTTTGAAATGGGGCATACCGTGTACCTGGATAATTGGTACTCATCCCCCCTCTTGTATACCAAACTGATCGATAGAAATACACATGCTGTAGGAACTGCATTATTGCCAAGGAGGTGTATGCCACAAGCATTTAAACAAGTTCAGCTACAAAAGGGGGAAGCCATAAAAAGGTCTGGTCGAGGGGTACTTGCAGTCAAGTGGAGCGACCGCAAAGATGTCCATATGCTATCAACCCTACACGAAGATATTGACATGGAAGTCTCTAAGGTTATCAAAGAAGGGGACAAGGAAGTTTTAATAAAAAAAACCCAAATGTGTGATCGAATACAATCATGGGATGTTAGGTAAGACCAAGTCCTGTCATCTTTCCCTATAATGAGGCGCACAGTGAAGGCATACAAGAAAATATTTTTTTATCTTCTTGATATGACACTCTTTAATGCATTTTGTGTTTACAAGAAAATAAAGAAGATAAAAAGTATGCACTTCACCGACTTCCGGCTAAATCTTGTTGAGCAAATCCTGACCACTGTGACGATTCCGTCACGCACCTCACCTGGACGGGCACCAATTGCACCTTCACCCTTGCGTCTGCAATCTAAGCAGTGGGCACACTTTCCTGTAAAAATACCACCAACAGCAAGCAAGATGCACCCAACTAGAGCCTGCAAAGTGTGTACTTTCCATAAGAAGAGATCGGAGACACCGTGGATGTGTGAGCGTTGTGAGGTTCCGCTGCACATTGAAAAATGTTTCAAGGACTTCCACTCAAAACTCAACTACTAAGAAGAGTGTAGTTCAACATGTATATAGTGTATATAGTGTTAAGTAATTAATTCCAGTGTTTTTTTGCATTACAGATAACATTTTCCATGGCAACCCATTGTTGATGAAATCAGGTCCAAATGGAAAAACGTAAGTTATCACAACATTTGATATAGGCCTAATATATGTATTGATGTAGGTATAAGCATAATTTTTTTTTCTACGTAGAATATACTATATAGTTTAAGAAAATATATAGTTTAACAGGTTTCAAATAATAAAAAATATTTATTTTTGTCTTTACTTTTGAAATTTCTTTTTTATTATTTTTTTTTATAAAGTTAAAAATTAATTTAATAAAAAAATTCCCTTTTTAATTTATATGTTCATTGCATTGACAAAACAGTTTTCTACAAAACAAAAAAAAAATATTAATTTATCACAAATAGAAATTGTTCTACAACATTTTTATCAAACGTCTGCAAAATAAGCAATTTTAATTGCTACCTGAGGGGCAGTCCATATTTAAAGAAACAACTACCTCAATGGGTTAAATAAAAATTTTAAGTTTCCGTTCATTAGAACCTATCCTACCAACCTTCCCAGTCCTCATCATTCTGCTCTCTCAATTCCTTGGTTACCTCAGCCCTCGCTCAGTATTACAGCCTAAGCATCCGCTCCGTTCCAGTAGCCATCACAGGCAGACGTGGTTGTGAGATCGGTTATGTGACCCTCTTACCCACCTGGTGCACGCACATCCGCCACACGTACTTGGCTGACTCAACGTCTGCCAGCTGGAACTGTGTTGTGTCCTCGGGATTCTGGCACTCCATGCCGAAGTGCCTCTTGTGGTTGATAACATTGGTGATGTCCTTCCACCTGGCACAATCACAATCGTCAAGAGTAGCATTAGAGTGAAAAAAAACAATAAAAACAGTGCAGAAAGTCAACTAACAGTTGTAAAATGAATACTTTAGTAAGATGTTAGAATTAATCAGTTTGCATACTACAATCACGCATAAGTAGTGTATATCTGTGGGAGCACCAAAACGAAATTGGTTTTTGAATTCAAGACCCACTTGGTATAATTTCTCTAAAGCAAAGTAATTTGCCACTATCAATAATTATCTTTTGAACTGATTTGTAACTTTCTAGTAACCAGAAAAATTGTAAAGTACAAAAGCCAGCTTTTTTTAAAAAAAGTCTAAAAATATAATATATAAACTAAAATATAAACTATGAGGAGATTACCTGTAAAACTTGGAAGTGTGGCTGTGTTCTGAAGCCACCACAATACCAGTGAGGGACACTCCGATCACGACTTCATTGCCACTCTCGCTCTGGACAGAGTTCATGTTACAGCAGAGAAATATCAATCAACCCAACAATCAGCAAGAAAGTGTAAATACCCCTGTCGCTGCAAACCTCCATAGTCAGCGAGTTTAAAATGCAACTACATATACCTAACTACCTTATGAAGCCACGTTTCAAGTGTTATCAAAATATATTTATGAATAATCAAGATATAACATCTGATAAATTCTCCGTAAGAATAACATTAGGCTGGCAATGCAGGTTTACTGTAAGAGGGACACCCAAAAAGTGGGGTTTGGGCAAAAATTGATAGGCCTCAACTAGGGATGAGTCGATTCCAATTGTCAATTCTCGATTACATTGATTCTCAGGCTTAGAATCGGAATCAAGAATCGATGGCCCAAAGTCAATTCCAATTCTATCGATTCCAGGCCGTCAATACTCCCGCCGCTTACCCAGATTTACGCCGCTAAATAATGTTTAACAAAATATAAGACTGAAATAAAGGAAAAAAGTCTAAAATCTATTTTTAGCTCATATGAAAGGAGTCAATGACATGTGAGTTATTTATGGATCCCTGTGAAGTAAGATAAGTAAGATAAGGGCAAGGGAAGTGTTTGGGCCAAAAATCTGACCTTGGAGATAAGGAAGGAAGACAGGAGGACAAGAGGGGAGGGGTCGGGTCCAGTTGAAAACAATAAATCAGTCGGCTGACCAACATTATTTCTTTGAGACATTATCTTACAACCACGTTTTTTCCCATGAATTATATGAATTTATATTAAACATTTTTTGTTTTTCTATATTGCTACAGTACACTAGTGAAATTAACATTATGTTATGTAAAAATTAGTCTGATAATTAACTATAAAAAGCTGCCAATTAACATTACAGTGTATTTATAAACGTTGATCTACAAACATTAAAAATTAATTATTTAAAAAAAATTGCTTTTTACTTTTATTCCAAATTTTAAAACCTAAATTTAACATTAACATTACAAATGTATTTTTTTTTTCGTTCAAGAATAGTTAACATCCAAAGTGATTGTTTTATAACACAAGAAAACCAATTTCAAAAAATATCATGGGAGATTTATGTAACCGAAAGCACGGCAATTGTATGCAAATTAAACATGCAATTCAACTTAGTTTTTTTTTATTATTTACTTTTGTAAGTTTATTTTATTAATGAAAAATAATCACCAACCGACTGATTGTCTCAATTTATTACATAAAAATCAATTACTGACTAACTTATTGTCTTTAATCATTTTTAAAACATTACTTTGCTATTTCACCTATTATTAGGAATCGATGGAATCGGAATCGAGAATCAATTTGTAAGAATCAAAACCGGAATCAGAATCGAAAAAAATTGGAGTCGACTCATCCCTAGCCTCAATCAAATGAAGCTACATACATAATTTAATTAAAATATATTCATAGATAAGCAAGATTCAAAACTTATTTTATTCATTTTTATTTATTTTCCATAAAAATAATATTGGAAAATGTACTGAGTTTAGCAATTTAAGGGCCGCTTTCTCCAAATAAGGCTAATCTAAGTTTATATTAATCCTGTTTAAATTTCAATCGTAGGTTTATACTTATTCCTCTTTCTCCATTGTATTTTCGTGACGGATTTGTTTAATCGAAAAAAAGAGTAAGTTGGCTGCACTGCTGGTTTAAATTTGTACTTGATTTAGCATTTTTGATACAGAAATTTTATGAAATAATAGAACTTTGCGTGCATTGTTTTTGAACAAATCAAAGAGAATAATTATGGACAGAAAAAAAGTGGAAGAAAAATGAGGTTAAGAGGTTAAATGCAACATAAGAAGTGCCAAAGCTCCAGAAAAAATTGTTGAAGGATCTGATCCAATTTTAGAGTGAAGAGCATGGCCTGAAAATAGAATTTATATGAAAAGAACGTGATTTGATTCAGCTTAGATTAGAGAAAGCAAGTATGTTGGGCTAAGCCAAATATTTGCCAACAACTTAGATATGCGTTGGAAAATATTGTTATA
Source organism: Allygus modestus (assembly GCA_963675035.1). Taxonomy (NCBI): domain Eukaryota; kingdom Metazoa; phylum Arthropoda; class Insecta; order Hemiptera; family Cicadellidae; genus Allygus; species Allygus modestus. The sequence continues at coordinate 43,047,108 of OY776116.1, forward strand.
ATTTAAACAAGTAGTTGAGTTTCAATATATAAGCTTGAATTTAAAATAGGTTTAAATGTACAATGGTTTGCAAAAACAAAATTGAAATAACTAATAAAAATGTTATGTCACTTATAAATATTTATTACGTTTAGATTAAACTAAATATTGCGTCCCAGAACAACGAAGTATATTAGGTATGTATTTGACAAAGTTAGTTAGTATTCAGGCAAAGAGGCCACACCTTCATTGAAGGTGAAATTTCTAGGTTTTAGAAAATTTTCCCTAGAGGGAAGAAGCTATTACCGTAGGTTTCATGGTAAGACTTAAGCCCAAGACCATGATAACTTTTTGTTTTGAGGTCCCCAGATGCCAAAAGCACTATTCGTTCAAATATATATATATGTATATATATATGTGTCCGTTAACTCGATAACTTCTGAAAAAAGTCTGATTTTGATAAAATTTGGCACGAACGTGTAAAGCAACATTCATGACTTTTAAGTTTGAAAACCAGAATGATCGGACCATGGGAAGGGGGTTTTAAGGGAATAAATTTGCCAAAAATCAGTTTTTTGAATTTTTTACCCTAAAATTTTTAAAACACTCAATTTTAGTTTTGACCATTGTATAGAGCTTTATAATATGGTATTTTGAATTATCAACCTAGGTTAAGTGGTTGCGGAGAAAATAAAAAAAAAGGATTCATAAAATCTCCATGTTAATCTTATTGGAAAAAGGTTTTTAGCTTTCCACAGTTAATTTTACTCTAACTTCACATTTTCTCTTACCAATCGGTTCAGCTTTACAAAACAATCATTATGGTGTTTAAATTGTGATTCTACGTCCATTCGTTGCAAATATATTCAAAGTACTAAACACAGTACATTGTGCAATGTTATCCTTATGGAGAATAATTAAAATTTGATATCTCGATTGTTTATGAATTTATATCGATGAAACCTGGTATGTGACTTCAACTAGTACTGTTATATGGATATTTGCAAAATAAAAATTATTTTTTGTTGATTGCCCCCATAGAAGCAAACCTGCATACTCAGCCCTAATGTTATTCTTATGGACATTAAGTAATGTTTTATATCTCCCTTGATTATGTGCGTAAATGATTAAAACTTGGTACGTAGCTTCACCTGGTTAGAGTTATATTGATAGTTGCATAAAACCCATTTCTTATATTTCTTGTTGCAGCAAACCTGCATACTCAGCCCTAATGTTCTTCTTATGTAGAATAAATAAATTGCTATATATCATTTATTTATAAATATATTTTTATGAAACTTGGTAAATGGCTCTATGTGGTAGTAAGAAACATATAGGCTACATACATTGGAAATTCGATTAGTATGCAGGTTTGCTGCAACGGGGGTATTTATCACTTTTGCTGGATATTTTGTCTCTTTTGATTGGTCTGTGTTCTTCAAAGTCTTCGTCTTCGATTTCATACAAGACATCTATAATCATCTACAGTCAACTCCCGATTATCCGGGGTAATGACCGGTTGGAGGGTCACGGATAACCCTAAACCACAGTTAAAACAAAAGGATTCATTAAATTGAATATCACAAATATAATGAAGGTTTATTAAATTAACATTTTTGTACTACAATTAGAGATGTGCGAGTACAGGTTTTATAAGTCGAGTCGAGTTTGAGTCGAGTAAATGGCAAAAGATTTGAATCTCGAGTTCAAGTCGAGTATACACATAAAAAAAAACATGTAGGTCGAGTTGAATTGGATCAAAACAGTGCATAGGGTTCTATTTATAAATGTTGTTATTAAAATATACTTTTCTAGTCACTGTGCCCTGAAACTAACAATAGTAAGTAAAATAAATGGATTCCTGCTTCATTGGAAAAAGATAAGTACATTTATCTGAAAATAAACCATACCAAAATTATTGCATAACATTTTGCCATGAAGGTCAAATACTTTTAATCTTTTGGTATTAAGGTTGAGGTTGTTATAACTTATATGGTATTAATTAACAGTTTCATTAACAAATAATCTTAGTTTTTTATTTTATTTTCTCTTTTAGCGAATTTCCCCTATAGGGAAGAAGCTATTACCGTAGTCGGCATGGTAAGACCTAGGCCCGGGACCATGATAACTTTTCGTTTTGAGGTCCCCAGACCCCAAAAACACCATTCGTCTGAAACTGTATATATATACACATATATATATATATATATATATATATATATATGTGTCACGATAACTCTCGTAAAAACTATTCGATTTTGATGAAATTTGGTATAAACGTGTAAAGCAACATTTATGACTTTAAGTTCGAAAACCAGCCAGATCGCTCTATCCGAAGGGGTATTTTGGGGGGGTTTTGTACCCCAAAAATGGGTTTTTTGAATTTTTTACATATAATTTTGGAAAAAGTCAAATTTTGGGTTTTACCATTGGATTTGGCTTAAAAAAACACACAATTTGGTATTTTGATCATTTCTCTACGTCAATTGGTTACCGAGATATTGAAAGTGCTAAACACAGTACGTTGTCTAATGTTATTCTTATGGAGGAAAAGAAAAATTTTATATCGATTATTTATGAACGTATACTGACAAAACTTGGTATACGGCTTCATCTGGTTGTGGACCATTGATATTTGCTCAAAAAAACAATTTTTTGCCAAAGGCTCCCGTAGCAGCAAACCTGCGTACTCAGCCCCATGTTATTCTTATGGAGAATAAGTAACGTGTTATCTCCCTTAATTATGAAAATAATATAATGAAATTTGGTATGTGGCTTTGCCTAAATGAGTTATATTGATATTTGTATAAAACCCCATTTTTGTGTTCCTTCCTTCAGCAAACCTGCATACTCAGCCGCCATGTTATTCTTATGGAGAATAATTAAAATGTCATAAATCGTTTATTTATGAATGTATATTGATGAAACTTGGTATGTGGCTTTATGTGTTATTAAGATACATATATATGCATTGGAAATTCGCTGAGTACGCAGGTTTGCTGCTACGGGGGTATTTTATTTATCCTATGTTTTTTATATTGTTTAGGCTTAAGCTACATCTTTCTAAGAATGGAGAAAATAAAATTACAATTAGGCCTATAAGTTAAAATAAACTTTATTTTAAAATTTAAAAAACTTATTACATGATAAAACAATAACCTATACTTACTTACCACATAAAATAAATTTACTAACATATCTTAGGATTAATTTTAACATTCATAGTCTTAATAAGAACAACAATCAGTTAGTAAAAACATGAAGACACTATGTTTGAAAGTGCCTGGCAAATCAATTGATAAAATTGAAGCCATGTTGTGGCGGTCCCGGTTTGCTCAGCCTAGGGGGTGGGATAAATGGTCTTGCAAAATAGTCCAAATCACTAAGGTATTTTGTTATATTTAAAGAGGGCGCCACCTTGTTTCCAGACGTAGTTGTGTTCACTGGGTCAGAACAAGGAAAAGACCCATTTCTTAATTAGCTGAGGTAAGTTTATCAATACCAACCAATATGAAAAGCGTCAATAAACAATCACAACAAAATAACACTATAAATTATAACCAAAAAAGTATTACATGTTCAACATACCCAGATTTAAAACCATTGACTTTCAAAAATAACTTGGTTCTATAAAACATTAAATCTACAAATCAAGAATTTAGCCTATAGATTATTTTTGAGAATTCAAAATATTTCAATTAGTATGTCTTTTGGTAACTGTCAATTATATTCTAAGTTTCTCAAGATTAAGCTGGCTGATAAATGAAGACAACTGAATTTTACAGAGCCTGATTTATTATAATAAGACAAAAATCAATAACTATAACAAGATATCAGCCCATTTTAAATTACAAGAAAACACTATTACATCATGAGGCCTTCTCAAATGTCCAGGGGTTTTATCAATGACCCAAATTCAAATACAAAATATCTTAATACTAAACAAATGATTTTCCCAATTCAAATACCTTGGCCGGCCACTAAGTCCCTGAAATGATTACACATACACATATAATACACACTAAACATACAAAAATCTACAAATAAATAAATAAATTGTTGAATATATTACACATATTTTAATTAATTAGTCTGACCCAATAAATATTTCACAAGAGTCGCAATGCGCTTGTTGATTCCTGATGGGAGTCGGAGGTATGATTCGCACTTAAGTTTTCCCTCGAAAGCGAAGAAATAATCCGGCACTCCGATGGTCGTCGAGTCAAAGAAAACTTTCAAAGACAGTTTTGAGTCCAATTGAATTTATAAATATTACTGGTACCAGTTAAAATTTCACAATTTAGAGGTAAGTGAAATTCCATTCAAATAATAATTAAAGAGCCACTTATCGGTACGTAGGACCACATCCAATGACGGTCGACACTCGAGAAGGCAAGGTAGCTACTTCCGGTTGACACCAGGCGAGGTAAGGCAGCAGCCTCCTGACAACTCCAGTGCAGTGACAAGTCACCGGCCGGGAGACGCAGGTCCACTCAGGTAGGCGCATACACATGTACACGGCACAGGCAGCAGGTACAGACAGTGCAGCCGACACGTACAGACAGGCACAGGTAGGCACAGACAGCTCCCGCAGGAATCCCTGAGCACATTATGGCAATAAAATCTAGGCCTAATAAATCATAACTAAGTTAACTTATAAATCCAGAAAATCGTCCTCCTCAGATTAACCGTTACTTTTTAACAAGAGAACATAATCTATTTTACAATCACATAATTAATTCATTAATTTTTACCATGAGCTATTCTGATAAATAATATAATAAGCTCATTATTCAAATTTAAAACATACAAGAAATATTACAAAAGAGCAGTATTAAACAATAATTATGTACAGCTCAAGCCTCATATTAAATATGTTTACTGGCAAATTCAACTGCTAAGTTCAATAAGAATGCTATTTTTAATACCTCCAGTAAAATATTTTATACATCTGCTTAATGAAAGTAGATGACTGAAAACATTTAACACTAACAACATAATTATTTACTGTAACACATTTAGTCTGGTTCCACAAATTTTTTATATTTAACACCTGATATTAATTTACATAAAAATATCTACTTCAAATTAATCATGTCTATAAGTTCATATTTGCTTGGTGAAAATATTTTGAGAAATAATATATTCCATTATTTTGTTACATCCTATCTATTAAAACAATATCCTGAAATAAACTAAGATAAAACATTACCAGAATTAACATTCAGGAAGGTGACTCATGTTTTAGCTTTGCTTGAACATGAAAGTAATAAGTTTGTCTGTTAAATTATTTCACACAGAATTCCATCCCCAAATTATGCTTGGCTTTAAAATTATAACAATTATTTAAATAAATAATACCAAATACCAAATATGTTTTTTACAAATTATATGTATAAATTAATATTAAAGTTAACATTGTTTTACAGTACACATGTGCATTTCACATTTTAGAAGTTTCATTATGGTTGGTCAAAATTACTTTAATAATCTCTGGCAAAACTAATTTCTCAAAATTCAATATTAAAAGGTATTTAAATGTTCATCAAATTAAATTAAAAACAGTTATTCCTAAAGAAAATTAAATACCTCACCTCAGCTAAAATCCAGAAATGAGCAAGGAGGGAGCTTATGTCGTGCAGGAACTGGAGAACATGTGGTCCTTGTAGATGCCAAACTTACACTCACAGTATTAAACTTCAGAAACTGAGGGGGGAGGGCGGAGCAAGGTACAGCCTGTCAGGCAATTGTTGTAGTTCAACAGGAATGTAGAGCCGAATTCTTTGTTGGGCCGGCTGGAGCTGCAGCTTTGTTTCCTTATCCAGCTGATAAGATACTATACAGGTTGATCAGGCCTGTATGCCCAAGGAATAAAATACAACTTCCTTACCTGTTGAATTATTTGAAAAATAAAAATGTTACAACACCCCCTCTCCTCTGAGAAAATTTCCCAAATTTTCTTCTGTTACTGAATGAACGGTTTCAAATCTGCTGTATGCCAGGTGCCCATAGGCTGTCCATCTTCAGTCTGAAGTTGATAGGTGACTGGAGATATCTTCTTCTTGATTAGGTAGGGCCCAACAAATTTGGAAAAGAGCTTAGATGACTTGAAGTTGGCAGCATCCGCCTGAGCAAAGTTTCGCTTCCATACTCGTTGACCTTCGGCAAATTGCTGGTCTCTTCTCCGTAGGTTGTATCGTTGAGTGTTCTTTTCATGTGCCTTCTTCATCCGCTCCTTGACCTCTCTGAAGACTTCATTCATGCGGGTCAGCTTCTGGAGATGTTCACCTGTATCGGTAAGTTGAGGCAAGACTTCTTCAGGAAGTATTTCAGATCCCTCTCCCGATAAGTTGATCTCATGACCAAAAACAAGAAACGCTGGGGAATGACCAGTGGTCTCATGAACTGCAGTTCGCAAGGCACAGCCGATATGTGGGAGCTTAGCATCCCAGTTGCGGTGGTTGTCACCAACGTAGGATCTCAACATGTTTCCTATGGTTCGGTTTACTCGTTCCGTAGGATTTGCTTGAGGATGATGGCTCGGTGTATAGATAGTCTTCACCTTATACTCTTTGAGCAAGTCTCTGAATGGTTGTCCAATGAACTCCGAACCATTATCGCAAATGACAAGTTTGGGAACGCCATACACCAAGAGCACATCTTCTTCCAGATGTTTTGACACCAATCTCGCTGTAGCAGCTCTCAACGGATATAGCAATGAATATTTGCTGAAGTAATCAACAACTACCATGAGGTACTTGAATCCCCTTGAAGACCTTACAAAAGGGCCCATCAAATCCAGACTGATAGTCTGCCAGGGTCTGTCCACTATTCGTTGAGCTCCCATAAGTCCTGCTGGTTTCAAAGCATTAGCCTTTGACTGCTGACATATCTTACACCGAGAAACATAAGTTGCTGTGTCCTTTCTCATCTTAGGCCAGTAATAATTCTTCAGAAGTCTGTGATAGGTCTTGTATGTTCCCAAATGTCCAGAAGTTGGGGCGTCGTGACATTCCTTGAAGACTTCTATACGCCGATCCTTAGGTACAACAAGTTTCCAATCTTCTCGTTCATCACCAACTGAAGTAGATGATGGTACGCACTTCCAGAGTTGGTTGTCAACTACCTTCCAGGAGGAGTAGAGGTCGGGCTTCTTCTTTGTTGACTCGATCATCCGCAAGTACCACTTGTCTTTTATCGGTGTGTCAATAATGAGAGAGTCAATAGTTGGTTCTGCTGGCATGGATTTCATAGGATTTCTAGATAAAATATCAGGAACTACATGTTCTTTACCTTTTCGATGAACTAAGGTAAAATCAAAAGGTTGAAGCCTTAGTGACCATCGAGCCAATCTGCCTTGTGGGTCCTTTAAGTTATGAAGCCACAGGAGGCTGTGGTGATCAGTAATTACTTCAAAATGAGTCCCTTCTATGTATGGACGGAATTTTTCAACTGACCAAATTACAGCAAGACACTCCCTTTCTGTTGCTGAGAATTTTTGTTCAGTCTTGCTCAAAGTTCGACTAGCATATGCAATAACCTTTTCACCACTGTCAGAGTTTTGTGAGAGTACACATCCAATTCCGATACCTGAAGCATCACAAGAGATAGTGAATTGTTTCCCAAAATCCGGGCATGAAAGAATGGGGGACTGTACTAGGCTTGTTCGTATGTCATCAAAAGCTGCTTGGGCGGCTTCCGACCACTTGAATTGTTGATTCTTCTTAAGCAATGAAGTCAAGGGGTACAGACGAGAAGCAAAATTTGGTATGAATCTCCTATACCAACTGGCAGTACCACAGAACTGTCTTACCTCCTTGACGGTGCGAGGGACAGGAATTTCAAGAATAGCATTGACCTTATCTGGATCCACCCGTAATCCTTGTCTGTCAACAACATAGCCAAGATAACGTAGTTCCATTTTACAAAAGTGACACTTGTCTCGGTTGAGGGTAAGATTAGCAGCAGACAGACGTTTAAAGATTTCTTCTAATATTTCAATGTGCTTCTCGAAAGTCTGAGTAACGACAATAACATCATCCAAATAGACAAAAACATATGGTTCGAGGTCCATACCCAAAACTGTGTCAACCAGGCGTTGCCATGTTGCTGGGGCATTATGCAACCCAAAAGGTAACACATTGAAATGAAATAATCCTCGGCCCTGGATTGTAAAGGCAGTCTTCTCCTTACTAGACTCCTCTAAGGCTATCTGCCAATAAGCACTTTTAATGTCTAAGGCTGAGAGAAATCGTGCATCCCTTAATCGATCAAGAATTGAGGTGACATGTGGAAGTGGGTAAGCGTCTCTTCTGGTTACTGCATTAACCTTGCGAAAGTCGACACAAAAGCGTTTTCCTCCATCCGGCTTATCGATCAAGATTATCGGGGAGGACCAGGCACTCTTAGATGGTGAAACTATGCCTTGTTCCAACATCTTGTCAAGTTCTTCATAAACCTGTTTCAACCTGGTGGGGGACATTGGGTAGTAACGCTGCTTTATTGGAGCAGCATCTCCAGTGTCTATGATGTGTTCTACCAAGTGTGTTCTTCCAAGAGTAGCAGCTGGTTTATCACCAAGGTGTTTACTCAGAAGATTCTTTAATGTCTCCTTTTCGAATTCCGATAAGTTGTTCTCGTCCAACAGTCCAACGGAGAAGATATGGGCAGTCGACTTAAGTTCATGCGAGAATTCCCAACTTTTGTTGTAGGCATCCATGACTATATGCATCTGGTTCCAGAAATCAATTCCTAAAATTATTCCCTGAGCCAAAGAGGGAACCACCAAAATCGTCAGACACTTGGTTTTATGTGCAAGAGTAAGAGGCAGGGTAACTTTACCTACAACAAGATGTTTATTCTGATCAGCAGTCAAAATATATTGATTAGAGAGATGTTCTAGCCTTGCTGGAAATTTATCAAAGACCCACATGAGTTCTCCACCCATAACTGTGTGAGATGCCCCTGAGTCCAGCAATGCCTTGTAGGGCGTTCCAAAAATGCGAATGGTAAGGTAAGGTCGAGGGTCATACTCCTGGGAATCCAGAAGAAAATTTAATTCTATAGGTTCAGCAACTAATTGAGAAGTAGTATTTTGGTTTTGTAATTCATCAAAAGATTTATTATGGAGCAATCCACCATTGCTTGCGGAAAGCCCCAAACCTACAAGTTTTTTGGCTTGCATTTAGTACAGGCGGTCTTCTTAACTCCGATTTCCCCACATCCAAAGCAGAATATTTTCCTATCTTCTTGGCAGTTTCTAAAAGTGTGATTTTCTTTCCTGCAGTTCCAACACTTGAGTGGTCGAGCAGAGTGATGATAAGATGAGGAAGGATCTCTACTTGTGTTCAAGTAGGCTATGTTTCCCTGAGTTGGCTTCCGGCGACTTGAAGTCCAGGCAAGGTCAGGTTCCAAAACACCAGTTGGTCGAGGAGGTGGTTGATGAGTCGATGAGCGCAATCTCCCAACTTCAGCTCTTCTACCGAGGCGTCGAAGATCATCAAGAGACATGATGCTGAACATGCAGAGTTTATCTTGTAGAAAGGTATTTACATTTCTCAAAATGCGTTGAAGTTTTGTTTCTTCAGATACAGGCGTTGAAAGTCGGCCAAACAATCCATCCATTGCCGCAAGATAAAGATCCAAACTCTCTGCTTCTCCTTGAGTACGATGTAAAATTTCCAATTGCAGGCGATCATCATAATCAGCACTCTGAAAAACTATCTTCAACTCTTCCTTAAGCTGCTCCCAAGAAAATATCCTTCGACAAGCTGAGCGGTACCATATTAGTGCAGTTCCACTAAAGAGATCCACAGCACTTTCATAAAGTTCCTGAAATGAGACACCTCTAGCCATACTAAGTTCTTCCGCTCTCTCAATAAAAGATGCAACGCTTTGACTACCTTCACCATCATACTTCAGATTCCACTTGTATACGGGTACCATTTTAGACTGAGGACGATCAATTTTATGAACCTTTATTGAATGTTGTTTAGTAGGTAAAGACTGAGTGTTGGTTCTTATTAAGCCACTTGGTATCATCAAATGTTGCTGAAGAGTGTGATCCTGTTGAAAAGTGGAGTCCTTATCAAGATAAGACTGGGCCGCTGGGCGATTAGTAGAAACTTCCCTTTCAGTATCTTGAAGGTCATCAGTAGCCATGTTTATGAGATTTCCAGCTCCAGATTCTAACTTATCTTCAATATCTTCCAATTTCTTCAAGGGACCCTTGAGTTCAGCAAAAGAATCTAAAAGGTCCTTAATCTGGCCAAGCAATTTCCTTTGTCTGTCTTCCAGGTCAGTGTCAGATGTTGCAGGCATAGGGATTCTCTCCACTCGCCAGTACCAATGCCACAACCTTGCTTGGATACGCTTGTACTCATTATCTTCGGTATTCCCTTCATAATCACTCACCAATTTATTTAGGTCAGAAAATTTCTCTTCACAAGTTTCCACTTCTTCAAAAGAGTCTAGATTTGCAATAATTTTGTCATCAGCCTTTAAATTCTTTGAAAAACAAGAATTCAATTTTTTCCTCAACTCATCAGCATTTCCCTCAATAGCAATGCCTCTAATCTTCAATTCATATTCTATCTCCGACCGACGCAAATGATGAGAATTCATGTTAATGACAGACACCAAATTCCACAAAGAGAAAGAACTGCTCATAAATTGATCAAGTTCTCAATTTTTCTAATAATAATTTTTTTTTTTTTTTTTTTTTTTTTTTTTCGCACAGACAATGTAGACAACACACCACAAGACAACGTCCAATAAAATTCAAAAATTATTTATAATTACGATCACATTGAGGGCAGTAGAACACTTCAAGAAATACAAATTTTAAATAGGTACCAGCTTATTTGCAAGTTCACAGAAAAAGGTTTGTTGGTAAAATATTAAATTCTTCAGCAGTTGGCAGGTACGAACTCAAAAGGTTTTAAAGGCCCCACGTTGCGAGCGCCAAATGTGGCGGTCCCGGTTTGCTCAGCCTAGGGGGTGGGATAAATGGTCTTGCAAAATAGTCCAAATCACTAAGGTATTTTGTTATATTTAAAGAGGGCGCCACCTTGTTTCCAGACGTAGTTGTGTTCACTGGGTCAGAACAAGGAAAAGACCCATTTCTTAATTAGCTGAGGTAAGTTTATCAATACCAACCAATATGAAAAGCGTCAATAAACAATCACAACAAAATAACACTATAAATTATAACCAAAAAAGTATTACATGTTCAACATACCCAGATTTAAAACCATTGACTTTCAAAAATAACTTGGTTCTATAAAACATTAAATCTACAAATCAAGAATTTAGCCTATAGATTATTTTTGAGAATTCAAAATATTTCAATTAGTATGTCTTTTGGTAACTGTCAATTATATTCTAAGTTTCTCAAGATTAAGCTGGCTGATAAATGAAGACAACTGAATTTTACAGAGCCTGATTTATTATAATAAGACAAAAATCAATAACTATAACAAGATATCAGCCCATTTTAAATTACAAGAAAACACTATTACATCATGAGGCCTTCTCAAATGTCCAGGGGTTTTATCAATGACCCAAATTCAAATACAAAATATCTTAATACTAAACAAATGATTTTCCCAATTCAAATACCTTGGCCGGCCACTAAGTCCCTGAAATGATTACACATACACATATAATACACACTAAACATACAAAAATCTACAAATAAATAAATAAATTGTTGAATATATTACACATATTTTAATTAATTAGTCTGACCCAATAAATATTTCACAAGAGTCGCAATGCGCTTGTTGATTCCTGATGGGAGTCGGAGGTATGATTCGCACTTAAGTTTTCCCTCGAAAGCGAAGAAATAATCCGGCACTCCGATGGTCGTCGAGTCAAAGAAAACTTTCAAAGACAGTTTTGAGTCCAATTGAATTTATAAATATTACTGGTACCAGTTAAAATTTCACAATTTAGAGGTAAGTGAAATTCCATTCAAATAATAATTAAAGAGCCACTTATCGGTACGTAGGACCACATCCAATGACGGTCGACACTCGAGAAGGCAAGGTAGCTACTTCCGGTTGACACCAGGCGAGGTAAGGCAGCAGCCTCCTGACAACTCCAGTGCAGTGACAAGTCACCGGCCGGGAGACGCAGGTCCACTCAGGTAGGCGCATACACATGTACACGGCACAGGCAGCAGGTACAGACAGTGCAGCCGACACGTACAGACAGGCACAGGTAGGCACAGACAGCTCCCGCAGGAATCCCTGAGCACATTATGGCAATAAAATCTAGGCCTAATAAATCATAACTAAGTTAACTTATAAATCCAGAAAATCGTCCTCCTCAGATTAACCGTTACTTTTTAACAAGAGAACATAATCTATTTTACAATCACATAATTAATTCATTAATTTTTACCATGAGCTATTCTGATAAATAATATAATAAGCTCATTATTCAAATTTAAAACATACAAGAAATATTACAAAAGAGCAGTATTAAACAATAATTATGTACAGCTCAAGCCTCATATTAAATATGTTTACTGGCAAATTCAACTGCTAAGTTCAATAAGAATGCTATTTTTAATACCTCCAGTAAAATATTTTATACATCTGCTTAATGAAAGTAGATGACTGAAAACATTTAACACTAACAACATAATTATTTACTGTAACACATTTAGTCTGGTTCCACAAATTTTTTATATTTAACACCTGATATTAATTTACATAAAAATATCTACTTCAAATTAATCATGTCTATAAGTTCATATTTGCTTGGTGAAAATATTTTGAGAAATAATATATTCCATTATTTTGTTACATCCTATCTATTAAAACAATATCCTGAAATAAACTAAGATAAAACATTACCAGAATTAACATTCAGGAAGGTGACTCATGTTTTAGCTTTGCTTGAACATGAAAGTAATAAGTTTGTCTGTTAAATTATTTCACACAGAATTCCATCCCCAAATTATGCTTGGCTTTAAAATTATAACAATTATTTAAATAAATAATACCAAATACCAAATATGTTTTTTACAAATTATATGTATAAATTAATATTAAAGTTAACATTGTTTTACAGTACACATGTGCATTTCACATTTTAGAAGTTTCATTATGGTTGGTCAAAATTACTTTAATAATCTCTGGCAAAACTAATTTCTCAAAATTCAATATTAAAAGGTATTTAAATGTTCATCAAATTAAATTAAAAACAGTTATTCCTAAAGAAAATTAAATACCTCACCTCAGCTAAAATCCAGAAATGAGCAAGGAGGGAGCTTATGTCGTGCAGGAACTGGAGAACATGTGGTCCTTGTAGATGCCAAACTTACACTCACAGTATTAAACTTCAGAAACTGAGGGGGGAGGGCGGAGCAAGGTACAGCCTGTCAGGCAATTGTTGTAGTTCAACAGGAATGTAGAGCCGAATTCTTTGTTGGGCCGGCTGGAGCTGCAGCTTTGTTTCCTTATCCAGCTGATAAGATACTATACAGGTTGATCAGGCCTGTATGCCCAAGGAATAAAATACAACTTCCTTACCTGTTGAATTATTTGAAAAATAAAAATGTTACAACGTCTTAGAGTTTTAAGATATTACGATTATTTAAAATACCCCCGTAGCAGCAAACCTGCGTACTCAGCGAATTTCCAATGCATATATATGTATCTTAATACCAAATAAAGCCACATACCAAGTTTCATCAATATACATTCATAAATAAACGATTTATGTCAATTTAATTATTCTCCATAAGAATAACATGGCAGCTGAGTATGCAGGTTTGCTGAAGTTAGGAACACAAAAAATGGGGTTTTATACAAATATCAATATAACTCATGTAGGTAAAGCCACATACCAAATTTCATTAATTTATTTTCATAATGAAGGCAGATAACACGTTACTTATTCTCCATAAGAATAACATGGGGCTGAGTACGCAGGTTTGCTGCTACGGGAGCCTTGGGTAAAAAATTATTTTTTTGAGCAAATATCAATGGTCCATAACCAGATGAAGCCGTATACCAAGTTTCGTCAGTATACGTTCATAAATAAGCGAGATATAAAATTTTTATTTTCCTCCATAAGAATAACATTAGACAACGTACTGTGTTTAGCACTTTCGATATCTCGGTAACCAATTGACGTAGAGAAATGATCAAAATACCAAATTGTGTGTTTTTTTAAGCTGAATCCAATGGGGAAAAATAAAATTTGACTTTTTCCAAAATTATATGTAAAAAATTCGAAAACCCATTTTTGGGGTACAAAACCCCCCCAAAATACCCCTTCGGATAGAGCGATCTGGCTGGTTTTCGAACTTAAAGTCATAAATGTTGCTTTACATGTTTATACCAAATTTCATCAAAATCGGATAATTTTTACGAGAGTTATCGTGCTCACGGACACATATATATATATATATATAGATATATATATATATATATATATCTATATAGATATATATATATATATATACAGTTTCGAACGAATGGTGTTTTTGGGGTCTGGGGACCTCAAAACGAAAAGTTATCATGGTCCCGGGCCTAGGTCTTACCATGCCGACTACGGTAATAGCTTCTTCCCTATAGGGGAAATTCGCTAAAAATCATAAATTAACTATAAGGCCAAAGCAAATCACTTGCCTTTAAAAACAGCTCAATGCCAAAGGACAATAGTTGAGCCTAAAAATTAATGGATTGAATCAATTTCAATTATTATGGAACAAAAAAAAGCACAAACTTCTTATGCTTACCTATTAGATTTCATTACAGATTTGTTTTTGATATTTTACGTTAAAAAATTACAAGGTTTGGTTAATCTAAAAGTGGACTATACAGGCAGTGTTCATACAACTCAATCTGAAGGTCCTGGTAAATCCTCCATTTTGGTGTAAAGCTAACACAAATTTAAAAGCAACAGCTTACTTATTTATTAATAAAACACTAAAACCCACATCACAACTCTTAACATCTCAAATGCGTTGACACTCAATTTGAATTTACGACGAGCGGCCGCGGACGACCCGTGGTAGCGCTGGTAAACGGCAGGAGTAAACTCGCTCGAAACCTTCGAGTTTCAGTAAAACCTCGAGTTTCAGAGCCGAACTCGGCTCGAAATCAAAATTTCGAGTACTCACACATCTCTAACTACAATATTGTGTTTTAATGTCATTTAAGATATGTATGTAAATTAAATACTTTTGAAAATCTTGAAATTGTAATAAAATCTACAAACAATCACGATAATAATAGTTAATACTAGCAATGGCTGATAGCAGTAAATGCTATCCAAAACGCTGAATGATATTTAATAGGTTAATGATCTCTAAACACCGAACTCTCTAAACTACACCGAACAGTATGCTAATTAACTCCGCACTGGGGGAAAACCCCGTGAGGGTGAACAGCGGCAGGAAGGGATTGTTTTGAGATCTTTCAATTTTTAGACGTCCAAGTCCGACCGTCCGTCACACCTGCCTAGCCAGGTGCAGTGTCAAGTGTCAAGGTCCCCATCACGCTCCCCATCACGCACCCACGGCTCGACAGACTCTGAGATTATGTTGAGTTTACTAAATTGTTTGTATAGTATTTATTCTGATAAATAAAGTAAATTATTCTGGAGATAGTTTAAAAAGATAAATTGGTATTATTGCTCTATTTATGTTTAGAAGGGGATAAATAAGTTTAAAAAAATAAAAGTAAACCTTTCGTGACCCCGGTTAAACCGCAACCCAATTAACCCGCTCCTGGATAATCGGAGTTGACTGTATATCTATATGTGGATAAATCGTAGACGAAAACTTAATATGACTTAATTAATAATCATGTATAATAGTCAAATACATACTAACTTTAGTTAGTTCTTCTGGAACGCAATATTTAGTTTAATATAAACATTAAACATTTTTTTAAGTAAGCAACTTCCATTATTTATTTAATTATTATCTATAAATGTTTATTCATCTACATTCATAGACTATATAGTTAATTCTAATGTCTAAGGAATCAAACAGTCAATAACAATTTTAAAAACATTACCTTATCGGTTAGGAAAATAAGATTAATCTAAATTGGTGGGATTTGCTCCAGAAGCGCTTCCGATTAAATTAATCTTAAGATTAAACTCTGGATGAGCAGTGGAGAAAGCCATATAGAGTTTAATCATAGGTTTAATCCTTTTCAACTGTTTAAACTGTGTTGGAGAAAGCGGCCCTAAGTATCTTTGCAATGGTTTGACATAGAATAAAAATTTAAACACCGAAATAACTTTTTTTTATAGCTAAACTAATTAGTAAAAAACAATGAGAGGGTTTCAATAATATTAACTGTGAAGTACAGTAGCTAATAACCTTTTTCTCCCAAGATAAACATAGAACTTTTTTTGTGAGTTTTTTTATTATTTTCTCCTCAATCACTACCTAGATTGATGATTCGAAGCGCTGAATTGTATTTAGTGAACTGACTGATTTTCTTTGAAAAACAATCACTATCTATTGTGGATTACTATTTTCTTGACTATATTGGTATTATTTTTTCTCTTTATTTTTCAGACAACTTATTCAAAACCGACCTTAATTTTTGGATTTTCGCACACCTCTATTAAGGATTGGATTTTTAGGTCGGCATGGGAAAGGACAGGATTTCTTTTTCTCTCCCAAAAGTGTACCTTAGCGAGGAAGGTCTCCTGACCGTAGCCGTCCAGCTGTTGCGCCGCCAGGATGTAGTATTCCTCCGCCGTTCCCTGCGCCAGCCCTGCCAGTGCCGAGTACTGCAGTATCACCGCCTCCGTCAGACTCTCCAGGTGGCCTTGCTGGGTCAAGTGCTGCGGCAGGAACAACATGGTTGTTATAGGTATTTACGAAATCACTGCGGACATCTACCATCACTGATCAGAAAAAAATACATTGTTCACACTTTTATTTGGTTAATGATTTCCCTGACTTTCCCTGACAAAAAAAGTTAATTTTCCCAGACTTTCTCTAACCAAAAAATTGAATTTTCCCTGACTGATGATTGGCATGCACACTTTTTTTACAATAGGTAATAATTTTTTAAAAATTTGTTTTATTGGCCACCACCTTCCCTACATCTGTTCACGCTCTAATGTTTATTATTTTAATGTTTACAGTTTGTTGTTGTCCAATACATTTATTGCCTTATCATTTACAGTTCACTTCCTCTTCTTTAATCCACAAACACCAATTTAGAAAAATACTGCTTTGCATTTACGATTAAATCAAAAACTTTCCCTGACTTGGTATAAAATATCAGGCATTATCCCTTACTTTTGGCTTTTCTCAAACTTTTTCCCTGACTTTCCCTGACTTTCCAGAAAGTGTGAACCATGAATAAGTATCACAATGTTTCGGGATCTGGAATCTGACTTTGGTCAGAATCTGATCTGGAGTCTTCAGGAAAAATATGTAGTGTAAGCCTAAATTACTTACGTGTCGTCAGTTAGCTCAAATTGGAGAAAACATTTGTACATGTTTCGATCAAATTGCATCATCACTTAATCACAACTTAATCACTTTGAATTTTATTGACCACATGGCTTTGACAGATTAAACACAACACAATATTGTACATTTACACGTACACGACAACACAAATAAACGGACTCGACACAGAATAAGAACAGTAAATACTTGACAGACACACACATGATCACAGCGCAGGCAGGAGACAGACTCAGATATATGATGTTTTGACTATATATAAACTATTCAGTGAGGAGCCGTTATATTGGTTCTAATAACTAATAATTTTAAACTAATACATTCATCAATATTTAAAGAATTTGTATTTTCGTCAGGCTTTTCTCCAGCTATGTTGGCATCCTCAGACAAACTCATGGAGAAAGGCCTTGCAAAAATACAATTTCTTTAAATACTAGAGAAAGTTTTAATTTAAGATTAGGTACCTGCTTAATTTTTAAAACTGAAAACTAAACATACCTTTGGAAACAAGGCAAAGTCCTTCAGGTACTCAGCAGTGTGTCTTTCCACATCATAGTTACCAAATTCCGCTGCAACATAATTACAAAAATAATTTTATAAGCCTATATATAACTCAACCTTGTTCATATTAAAAAACTATACAGTGGAACCTCGTTAACTCAAACCTCAGGGGGAACGGGAAAAATTTGAGTTATCGAATATTTCAAAATATTGAGGTTCGACTTATTAAGGTGATTTTCCACAGACTTTGACTTATTGAGGGTAACGGTAATTGATGAGTCATGGAAGCGTAGAATCCTTAGATCATTTCGTTCTTTGTATCATAAATATAATCCGTAATAATTATTATCAGTAAAATTAAAAAGGATTTGAACAATTTTTAAAGTCTAAAATAAACTCGGAAATTTTTTGAAAAGCTTCTTTGGTTAACGTAGTAGAGGATGAAAAACATCCTTAAGTGAACATGTTGTAGAGTAGGAAATTAAACAATCGATGACTCATAGTTCTGTATTTTTGTGTTTTGCTCACTTCTTATCTTCACTATGCATCAATTTCAATTTAGCTGAAAATCAATCTACTGTAGGCTATTAAAATAATTTGCAAAATTAAAAGGAACAATTACAATTGCGCATTGCTGAAATTAGGGTAGAGTTTTACAAACACTCTCTGGTCAATACTTTGACTTATAGAGGTACGGCGACTGTACAGATTCGAGTTATAGAGGTAGAACTACATCTAAAACTTCGAGTTATACTTAGTTGAGTTAAACTTTGAGTTAGAGTAGCGACGGCGACAGGCTACGAATTCTGCAAAACTTCAAGTTATTGAGGTATTCCTGCTAACCCTTCGACTTACTGAGTAAAATAACATAGCATTAGGTAGGCAAGTCCAATGGGAATGACAAAAATTTGAGTAAAGGAATCTGAGTTATCAAGGAATTTGAGTTATTGAGGTTCGATTTATGAAGGTTCCACTGTAATTACAATATATTCTTTGGTCATGATTTTTAAATACGGTATCTTTCAGAGTATGATTAAGTTTTTGATTTGTATTAATTTGGATGGAAAATAAATATAGTCCTACAATGATTTTAGTTGATAAGTGAAAAAATCACATTTTAGCGAATTTCCTCTATGGAAGCAGCATGGTTGTCTAGTGTTCGGCATGGTAAAACCCTGAACTGTCATGACTAATTATTGTGGTTTTAAATTACCCTTTTGTAAGCTACCACCACTTTACACATTAAGTAAAGAAGAAAGTTATTGCTAGGAAATATACACCTTACAAAAAGGTACTTAATTTAAAACCACTATAATGTTATTCTTGTGAGGAATAAACAAATTTGTTTATCTCGCTTATTTATGAATATATTTTTATGAAACTTGGCTTCATGTGGTAGGTAGTGAGGTACATTTTTATGTACTTAAAATTCGTTAAATACGCCAGTTTGGTATGACGGGGGTATTTAAAAGTAATGGCTATACAGTAGCCTAAAAAGTCCCACGTAAACTTTTTCAATGTTTAGTAGAGTTTTCATTTACGTTACATCGGACTGCATAGTATAATGTTTGATCAACCTCACCTTGCATACTGTAGCTAGCCAGTAACACAGCCTGTTTGGGATCACAGCTCATCCGACCTTCAATAACATCGTTCTTCAATTGTAAAAAGAAATGATACCTGAGGAAATTAGATAAAACCCTTTAAGTTAAAAACCACGTCATCAAACAAATTATAAACCAGAGTAAATATAATAATTAAAGCCTACATAAAATTCTCATAGGGGCCTAGCAAAAAGTTAGCCCCTCAGGAGCCTTGCTCTTCTTCATTTAAATTGCTGATTAAGTATGCAAGTAGGCCTCAAAGTATGTTAAAGGACCTCTTGGTTGGAGAAGCGTTAACCAAATACATTTAGAGGAAATTAAAATTTCAGACAAAAAACTATTACTGGTACATCTGACATAGCTATAACAAAATGCATCTATATTTTGTACAACTTGGTGCATAGGTATTATAGATATTTTTTTTGTTATAAAATTATACTTTCACTACGACCTTTTCCATTTATATGAAATAAGACCAAGCTGATGTCCTTTCTTCCAGAGCTCACAGAGAGTAGAAGATTAGCCTACCGGCTTGGTTCCTTGAGTTTAACAGTCAGTGTTAGAGATATTACTGAAGAAATTTACCATTAACAAATAAAAAGTTTAAATATCTACATCAGAAGTAGCAAAAAATTTTATGTTCGACTAAAAGATGATTAAGTTAAGGATTCTACCTAGTCATTTCGTCATGTAGAAGGTTTATGCCAGTGACGTAGAACATAACCCGCAAGTAGAGGTTGAAGTCCCGAGCGTACTTGTCCAGCTGCCGCTTGAGTGGCCGTTCCAGCTCCACCCATCGCGGCGACCCGCTGCGGGAAATGTAACGCAGACCAAAAAACTCTGGCTGCAAAAGATAGTTACGAGAACTAATGTTAACCCTCTGAATGAAATTTTTTCTAACTTTTGCTACTTTTTGGTAAACCAATAATGCAAGCCTTTTTACTCTCGATGAAAAATTGTCTGACACTGACTACTGACTAATTAAAGGTAACAGAATAATAAAAATGTAAAACACAATAGTCAGTCTATGTTAGCCTATATTTTAGCATTAATTCGTTTAATTTTCAAAAAATTATGTTATATGATTTTTTTCTATTAAAAATGTTATAAAGCAAATAAAACTCTCACCAAACATGTTACTACCAAAAGCAATTAGATGGTAAATCTTAATAAAAATAAAACTTGGAAATTTTGCTTTAGCCTATGTTAAAAATACTAGGCTGCTCAGTACGAGGTACAGTAGATAGGATTACAAAAGATCGAATGATTTTTGGGGGGGAAGACAATTAAACAAATATTTAGCCATAGCATAAAGTAGAAATATGGTACCTACTGTGAGGGATAAAACAATTTAGGCTACCAATTTCTCAAATTTTGTTGGTGAGCTTTTATTGAATTAATCAAGGAATTATTACAAGGACCAAAAGGTTTAAAATAACGTTTTTTTTTTATTCTCGCTTAGGGTACATAATCCTCTGAAATTAAATCAAAAGAAAGTGCAAAGGGTTTGGATTACCTGCTGCAGGCCAAGCCTTTGACAGACATTGTCGAGGCATTCCCGTCCCACACTTTCAGCCGACAACGTGCATTCTATAGTTGTGCTATCAAGAAGTTCCACGCATATTACAAACAATGATTTAGAAACAACGTTGTACTGCCGGCTCTTCTTTAATCTCAACTTGAAAGGCATTTCCCTGAAAATTAAAGTCATCATTAACTTACTGTACTGCATAAACGTCATCAGCAACTATTGTACTTTCTCTGTACAGCAGCAAACTGTAAGTGTAAACATGAATTTAAATTTTGTACTAATGCAGCAAAGGGAAAATGGAATTGAAAACTAGCTGAATCAATCACAATCTTTCTTTAAATATTCTCCAGAGAGGCGGGGGGTGTTCATTGTGTGGACACAATCGGTTACAAACATATTTTTGAAACCCTTAGTAAAATACTTATTGCCAAAACTCAAGAAGTGAGTCTCCCTTTTGATTGTTAGGGGAGCCTGATTGCCCCTAAAAATCATAAACAAAAGGATTTCCTCTTGAAATCAACAGGTACAGTATGGTAAGCGTTCACCAACTAATCGGATATGATATATCAAATCAAAACACTTCATATTTTGAATCACATTTTATTAATACTACTTATATATTGAAAAGTATTACCGGTAACTCAATATTTATATTAGGCCTAATGTGTACCTATATTAATTTTAATAATAATATGTGATTTGGTTAGAAATATATTTTAAGAAACATTTAACAAATAACAAACAAAAAAATTTTAAAAATACAATAACAAACACCTAATAAAGAAACGTATAACCAAGCAAAAACTTAAGTTTATTTTCTTTGCCAGAGGGTAAACTTTACTGACTGCTTTCATGAAATGAATGAACGGATCTTCACCTGAAATTTTCACTTCACGACGATATAGATATTCAGGCAAATGATTTGCTAAGTCATTGCTCTTAATCCCATGTTTTAAGAGACCGTTTCAGCGCACACCATGAGGACTCGGTTGTTTGGGTGTTTGTGGTATTTAGGTTAAAGATAAATTTAATATTTTATTCAATAGCCTATATCAAATGTTCAAGATAGATATATCGCTTGCAAGTAGTTGGTGGACGCTTACCGTACTGTACCCAAAGTGACTGAAAAAGCCCCAAATTCGAAGCAAAAATGATAACCCAAGTTAACTGTAGTTTTCATGCTACAAAAAAGTCACTGTAGGTGGCAGTTTGTTGCACCAAAGGCGCAAACCCAGATTCACATTGTAATGGGAAAAACTCTTACATTTTTTCGTAAATAGGCCTACATATTACCCTTTCTCCTCATCCGGAACCCCATATTTTTACCAGGCCCCTAAAAAGACTGGATGGTTACCATGCATATACCTATTCATGTCATAAAAATGGCAACAAAATCTTTTCTCTAGAACAAATTTGATAAAACAATTAGGGCCTGTTAAACACTGAAAGGAATCCTTTACCATTACCGGTACTAACTTAAACACAACACGGGTACACTTTCATAAGCGGAACGATATAAAAAACCGAATGAAAATGTTTGATACATTGATTAGGTTGATTGTTTTATTAATTGCAACATACAATATTTTATCGTCTGTATGTTATTTATTAAGTCACGTTTGTTTTCAATTAGGCTAAACTTAAATTTAAAATAAAATAAACGAACATTACATGATAATGTTATTTAAGGAATTTTGGCGGACATTTTCAATTATTAGTAAAACCAAAGTTTCATTACGTATTGGTATCTGGATAGGAAACTGATCGTGTCTTAATGTGGAAAGAACACCTAGAACATAACAAAATTATTGCCACAAACCACCTGAAGACGGAATCAGATTCCAGATCCCGAAACATCGTGAAACTTTGTTTTTATTAATAAGTGATGGAAAATGTCTGCAAAAATTCCTTAAATAACATAAACTTGACATCACCAACAATGAATTTTAAACAATGAAATGATGATGTTGTTCCTGGCAATACATGTTTAAGTATTAGTGAAATCAAAGTTTATTATCTGGACAAATTTCAGGACAATATCTTCCACCTCTTTGAGAACGAACATAATTTAAACCTAAATAACCGAAACCATAACTTAACTGAATGGTCAATATACCATATCGAACCATTTCATTTGGTTTTAGCGAATTTCCCCTATAGGGAAGAAGCTATTACCGTAGGTCTCATAGTAAGACTTAAGCCCGAGACCATGATAATTTTTTGTTTTGAGGTCCCCAGATGACAAAAACACTATTCGTTCAAATTTATATATATGTATATATATATCTATATATGTGTCCGTGAATGCGATAACTTGAGTAAAACACGTCCGATTTTGATTAAATTTGGCTCAAATGTGTAAAATGACATTCATGACTTTAAGTTCGAAAACCAGAAAAATCAGACCATGGGAAGGGGGGTTTATGGGGGTTTTAAATTTTTCAAAAATCAGTTTTTTGCATTTTTCACCCTAAAATTTTTGAACAACTTAATTTTGGTTTTGACCATGTTATAGAGCTTAAAAAAACAAATAATATAGTATTTTGAATTATTAACCTAGGTTATGTGGTTGCGGAGAAAATCCAAAAAAACCTGCTCATAAAATCGCTCATGTTAATCTTATGGGAAAAAGGTTTTTGGCTTTTCCTCAGTTTATTTTAATGTAAACTTCACATTTGCTTTTACCAATCTATTCAGTTCCACAAAACGATCATTTTGGTGTTTAAATTGTGATTCTACGCCCAACCGTTGCTGAGATATTCAAAGTGCTAAACACAGTACGTTGTCCAATGTTATCCTTATGGAGAATAAATAAAATTTGATATCTCGATTATTTATGAATGTATGTTGATGAAACTTGGTATGTGGCTTCACGTAGTACTGGTATATTGATATTTGCACAAAAAATTGATTTTTTGTTGATTATTCCCATAGCAGCAAACCTGCATGCACAGCCCCCATGTTATTCTTATGGAGAATAAGTAAAATGTAATGACTCCCTTACTTATGAACATAAATTAATAAAACTTGGTATGTAGCTTCACTTGGTTGAGTTATATTGATAATTGCATAAAAACCCATTTTTTTGTTCCTCGTTGCAGCAAACCTGCTTACTCAGCCCCCATGTTATTCTTATGGATAATAACTAAAATGTTATATGGCGCTTATTTATGATTTAATATTGATGAAACTTGGTATGTGGCTTCGCCTAGTTAAATTATATTTATATTTGCATAAAAACCAATTGTTTGTGTTCCTTGTTTCAGCAAACCTATGTACTCATTGCCAATGTTATTCTTATGGATAATAATTAAAATCGCTTATATGTGAATATATTTTTATGAAACTTGGTATGCGGCTTTATGTGGTATTAAGACAAATATTTTGCATTTGAAATTCGCTGAGGACGCAGGTTTGCTGTGACGGGGGTATTTTATATTGTTCTGCTTATGAAAGTTTACCCCACAAAACTCCAATGGGATTAGCAATATGATTGATTAAATTTTATTCTTGAAATATAACTTAGCCCCTATTTATAGTAGCCTAGTATTATTGTGTGGGTACAGTTCGCAGGTTGTATTGTAGAATTGTAACACAAATAACTTATAGGATAGACTTTCATAAGCACAATGATATAAAATACCCCCGTTGCAGCAAACCTGCGTACTCAGCGAATTTCCAATGAATATATATGTCTTAATAACACATTAAGCCTCTTACCAGAATTCATAAGAAATATATTCATAATTAAGCGATATTTAAAATATTCATTATTCTCCATTAGAATAACGTTAGGGATGAGTACGCAGGTTTGCTGCAACAAGGAACACAAAATAATGGGTTTTTATGCAAATGTCAATAGAAGTCTAAGTCTAGAATGTCTAAGTGAAGTCACATACCAAGTTTCATCCATATACATTCATAAATAAGCGATATATAACATCTTTATTATTCTCCATAAGAATAACATGGGGACCGAGTACCTAGGTTTGCTGCTACGGGAACCACAGGCGAAAAATTAGTTTTTTGTTCAAACAACAACAAACCACAACCAGATGAACCGATAAGTTATACCAAGTTTCGTCAGTTTATGTTCATAAATAACCGAGATATCAAATTTTTCTTTTTCTCCATAAGAATAACATTGGACAACGTACTGTGTTAAGCACTTTCAATATCTCAGTAACCAATTGACGTAGAGCAATGATCAAAATATCAAATTGTTTGTTTTTTTTAAGCTGAATTCAATGGTATACATTAAAATTTGATTTAAATGATAATTACATGTGAAAACTCCAAAAAACCCGTTTTTGGGGTACAAAATCCCCCCCAAAACCCCCCTTCGGATGGTGCGATTTGTCTGGTTTTCGAACTCGTTCAAATAAATGGTGTTTTACATATTTGTACCAAATTTTATTGAGATCGGACCTTTTTTACGAGAGTTATCGTGCTTACGGACACATATATATATGTATATTTACATATATAAAAATTTGAACGAATGGTGTTTTTGGCATCTGGGGACCTCAAAACGAAAAGTTATCATGGTCTCGGGCTTAAGTCTTACCATGAGACCTACGGTAATAGCTTCTTCCCTATAGGGGAAATTCGCTAAAACCGAATGAAATGGTTCGATATGGTATAACGATTATTTAGGTTATTCAGTTATGGTTTTGGGAAAGTTATGTTTCAGTTTAGGTGTCTTGAAATTTGTCCAAATAATAAATGTTGATTCCACTATTACGTAAACAAACGTGTATTGCCAGAAACAACATATTATCATGTTGTGTCATTGTCATATTTATTTATTTTTTATTTTCAGTTTTAGTTTAAATAAAAAACAAACATGACGTAATAACTAATTAACAAATGAGATTGTTGCAATCGATAAAAATATCAACCTAAATTAATATATTGTATCGAACAATATCATTCGGTTTTTTATATCATTCTGCTTATGGAAATCTTCCCCAAATATACACAAGAAACTAGGACTTAATACTAAACAAACAAAGCTTGACATTAGGCCCTAGCCTTCATACACAAACCCTAATATTGAAACATCAATATAGATGGTACAGTAACATATATTTTGTATCAATCAGTGTAATGCCATACTTAAAATTATGGTAAAATAAAATAAATATCAAAACAAATTATAAGTTTAAATGAGTGAAACTCTTCATCAACAAACTTATACTCAAGAGTGGTTATTCCCTTAAAAAGCAAAAATTGTATCAATAGCACCCATTTGATGAATTTAACGTTTAGCTACAACTACGAAACACTGTGGGGCAATTAACTTACAATAAAGTTTCCAAGAAAAAAATGTAATTTAAGAACTACGAAAAGGTAAAAATTCTATCATAAATGAATACTAAAGTAAAAATAGGTTATGGTTACGGTGCATTTCACACAAAAAAAAATAAAAATGAAATCAGGAATATTCATGGAGTAACGATAATTATTTGAGATCGATTTTAGATTAAAATTAGAATAAGATTGTTTTTCGTACTATTCGATTCATACACATAAATTGACATCAAGATTCTACCATTTATTAAGTATATATTACCTAATTAAATTAGTGCATACTTTCTGCTCCTTTTCCTTCTGACTCACGTGAGAGTATGACTTTTTTAATTGGGAGGTAGTGTCACAGGGCCGGATTTAGGAGTTGTGCCCCTAGGCGCAACTAGCGTTGCGAGCCATTAAGTTACAGCCCAGGTCAGCAACCTGGTGACCTTTTTTTATGTGGTAGTAGTAGTGTGGTTTTTGTGTGGCATTTTTGTGGCGCGGGCCTCCTTTTGTTTGTGCCTGGGCAGCAGCCTAGGGCCCCTCACTACACAAAAACGCACATAAAAGCCCCACATCCGAGAAAAAAAGTCCACAACCACCAACCAGAACCTGGACGACGGCAAGAGCCTGTACTACTGGTTGAGCCTAGAGTTTCAAAGCTCCTAAATCTGGCCCTGCTGGGTAGGAATGCATTTTCGCACATGCCCGCTCCTGTGAGGATAGTGTGTGGGACTACTACTAGTGCAGACTACCTACTAAACCTATCTCCCACTTCAAAATCCCTGGCATAGGAGTGCGACCATTTAGCATAAGCGTGAAATCCGCCGTGATTGCAGCATTGTCGATTGGGTACCGGCTGGTTTCGAAAAAGATGGCTGGTAATTAGAAAAAATAACGAGATGGTATTTTGTCAACCTACTTTCGCCTACTATCTACATACATTGTAAATTCGCTGAGTACGGTATGCAGGTTTGTTGCGACAGGGTTATAAATATGTAAAACTAGTTTTTATTTGTTGTCATTTTTTGGATTAATAATTGTGGTTTATTTTTCATTATAAGACTCAGAGATCATAAATATATATATGATGACAAAGGTAGGCCGTTATTATTTTAGTTTTGCCATTGTACATTTAGGTGACCACTCTTTCGCCTACGCTGAGATGAGGTTATCGTTTCGTTATTGGGAAATTTAACTAATCGGTTGCTTGTTTGTGAATGAACTTATTCCGATTACGATTGTTGTTTTGTGGTAGAAAAGCATAAATGGTGATTCGATTCAAAGTCAAGCAGATATAAGTTAAATCAAAAGTTGTGGATACATTGTTAAATTGGACCTACAAATGGATTTGCGTGAACAAAATACCAAACAACTAGATTGTAGTTCACACAAAATTATAGCATAGATTAAGCATACAGTATGCTTAATCTATGATTATAGTAACCTAACCTAACTCCGCAGTGCTGTATATATATGGTGGCTGTTCGCAACATAGAGCTCAGTGGCTGTTCGCTGTGCAACATAGTTACAAATAAAGGGATTGGATTGGTATAAATTAGTGGGTTGTAGGGCGATAGCCCCTAACCTTTCTCCAAGTAGGACATGTCAGTTTTTAAACAGAGTAAACACTTAATCACATGTTTTAATGTAGACAAAGCAGACGTTTTTCAAACCCCATGTCTTTCTTATGGGGGATGTTTTACGTTATTTCTCGTTTGCTGGTTACTTTGTTGTAGAACTACCGCTATTTTTCCCGAGTCGCTAGGCAGTGTTTCCATAAGAGGAAAAAATAAATCCCTCTTCGAAGGTCAAAAAATCCCTCTTTATTCCTCACCCACATGTCAAAATTCCCTTTCTATCTCTCTTCCTCAAATTTAATGTAACGTATACCTACAGTATATATCAATTAATACAATAATCCCTCTAAAACTCCATTTAATATGTTATTTGAGATAAATAAGTTACATAAGTAAAAAAGTCTAAAAAAATAACCCCCTAATATTAACATTGAAACTTAAACCCCTCCCAAGTCCAAGGGGGCGTATCCTTAACACCAAGAATGCAAATTATATCATGAAAATAAATTAGCTGGAGTTTTTTAAGTTGAAAAATACTTCTGCCGTGTTAAACTCTTCACGCTTTTTATTTGTGGGGTTATAAAACATAGTATGTTAAATTGATAAACAATTTGACATTATCAAAAGTATCGAAGGAATTATTATCTCTAAAAGATCTTCCAGCATCGTAAATTCTGAAGTAATCAAGATTATATATACTATGCAAACATTCACAGCCACCTAAGCTCAGGGCTGCTTCGAGGGGGCAACCGGGGTACTATGCCACGGGCCCCCAAATTCCAGGCAGTGCCGTATTTAGCAGCCGTGCACCCCTAGACTCCACCAATGGTGAGGGCCCTTTTTTCTAACCAGATCCACGTTTGTGACCTTTTTTGTGCTTGTATCAGGCTTTTGCATGTGGTTCTGTGTGGGTGGCCGCCTTTAATGTGCACCCTATGACATTCTCTGTCTCTTCCTAAATCAAATTGCACTGCTCTTGTCCACGTTGACCTTGACGTGCCATTTCTCGAGCCATGGAAAGATACAACCATTGACTATAAATACTGAAAGTGAATGATAAAACAAACAAAATGTCAATTCCCAAGACGCTGTGACTCCAGCTTCTACTGACAAACTGTGGAGAGCTTTTCCTCAATGTATACATACAAAATGTATGGTCCTCCAAGCTCCATATATTGTCCAGCAGATGAACGGTGGAAGTTGGCAGTGATGATTCACTCAGCTTAAAGAGGAGGCCCTCATGCTACGGTGCGGCACACGGGAAACATTTCAGGAGCCGTGTGACGTCACTAAAACGCGTCATCGGTGAGGTTCCCTCATCGCCCGCCGCTAGCGCTAGAACAGTTTTTGCCGACATCTATTCTAAGTTAATCAAGATCCAGGATCATCATCATCATATAATATGTTCAATATTTGTACTTGTAACCACGTACATTCTTATTATTGCTGTCCTAAGAATTCCCTCACCCGATTGTCAGCGCTCTGCGGGGCAGCAGTTAGATAGGCCCTACTGTTTTTTTCACTGATTTTACAATCAAAACAACAACTCATTACTGAAATCAACCCTTTATCATTAACAGATTAACTTGGTACCACTTTTGCTGTTTCCAGAGTTAAACACGTTACTTTCATCATCCTCATCGCTATCCAATCTAATGGACAATAATCGAACCTGGCCAGCAACCATAAACAACTTAATTAATATAGCCCTAGTAAAATTATGTTCGGCAGGTTTTCCATAGATATTAACATATTGCGTGATATGTTTCACTATTTATTCGTCTTTTATCATAAAGTCAACCAATCGAGGACAACTTTGGTGTCCAATTAAGGAGAAAGTTTATTGGATCTTCTTAGTAGTAAAATTTAAATTTTCCAAATTTTGATATCTTACAGCTACAAGCAAACAATTAGCTTATTAAGAGAATAACCAAATGTTTTGGCTCATTACGCCAAACTGAAGAGGAACATGCTTTATTCACATATGCTATACTATGTTTGGCCTATCTACTTAAAATTCTTTACAATTTGTGTAATTACACACAACAAATAAAATGCGTGAACCTACACAACATACATTGAGTAAAAATAGTATTATAATGTTTCCAATTAATTGTAAGTAGAAGAAAAATAACTGTTTCCGAGTATAGGTATCGGTTGAAACATTATGTAAATGTGCAGTAGCTTACATTTTTTAAATACAGGTAGGCCTATATTAATTTGTTTTCAAAGCCCAAAGAAACAAACACTTTTTGTTCTCATTTATTTGACGGGCAAAATTAGTATGTAAATTCGTATGTCAGGCCAGTTACCGGGATATTGTTCAGGTTATGATACAATAAATACATAAACATTCCTTTCAGTCGATTTATAGACGCGTAAAGTTGTTAACATAACAGAGCGGACGACTATTCAACTGACAGATGAGCAGCAGACTCTAGCTACAGTACGTGTGATGTCATAGGGCTTCTGTTTTTGTGTTCATCGGTGACGTCATACGGCTCATGAAATGTCTCCCGTGTGCCGCACCGCTCATGAGCATGAGCTAGACCTTGTCAAACGCCTTGGTGGTGTCCAGAAGCGCTGCAACAGCGGGCAGGATGAGGTTACGAATGTCGACCAGTCTGTTCATCACACGGATAAGTTGCTGCAGCGAAACCCGCAAACTGTTCTAGCCTAATGAAACCCTCCAGAAAGGGGGATATACAGGAGAGAAAAGGTGTTCGAAGAGTTTGAAGATTACTGGAAGGGGGATGTAGGGGTCGATGTTTTTTTGGAAAGAGGTGATCTTTTCACCAAATCCAAGAATGGTACCTTTTATGCACGTTTTAGTTACCTATTTGTTTTTATCTTTATTAGTTTTGAAAATATAATTAACAACATCGAACAATATCAAAAATACTTCCTAGAAACCGATCTGCAGTATACTCTATTTATTTATTTTTGTTTAAACCCAGAAAGAAAACAAGAATATTCCATTACGGTACTTGATTACCGACCGACTAACATATTAAAAACACTTTTTTAACTCCATGATGAGATGTGTATTTCATAGCAGATCGAGAGATAATGTGGGATCTTGGCCAATTTTGTGGGCTATTTTTTTACTGGGTAGTGGAAACAAAACATTACAATGATGATTTAGACTAAAAGAAAATATGTTCTTTATTAGTACAGTCCATTCATATAGGACCCAAAGACCACAATTGATTTTAAAACTAGATTATTTACCCACCCAAAAGTTTCAGTGTCGGATCAACACATGGCGGGGTGAAATTTCAAACATTTGTAAATAGAGGTATACTTGAGCACAACAGTATCTAGAATAATTATAGGTAGGTATCATGCACAGCTTTGATACCGGTCTGCTGATCGATGGTTGAGCACCCATGCAGTGATATCACATTATTTACATTTTTGTTTTGTTTAATCAACACTTTTAAAAAAAAAGGTGGAGTTGGTAATAATTTTAATATAAATCTTCTTTATATTAATAGACAAGCAGACAACTGTCCCTCCTTTTTTCTCAGCTTGTGTGCATCATAGGAGAAAATTACAAATAGGTACTGTTAGAAAGGTATTGTCCTGTAGATGAGCTGAAACCCATTATAACTGACATTGGCCCTCAGGGCTACGCCCCAAATAAGGCTTTCAAAGCTTCAATGCTAATCTTAACTAGGATGCCATAGTCAGAAAAACGTTTGAATAAGGTTCGTAGATGTTCTTCATGTTCAGCTTCATCCTTAGAGAAAACTAAAACGTCATCGATATAAGGGAAGCAGAAGTCTAAACCAAACACGACTTCATCAATAAAACGCTGAAACGTTTGACCTGCGTTGTGGAGGCCGAATGACATAAAGGGAAATTTGAACAAGCCAAAAGGTGTTGTGATGGCTGTCTTAGGTATTTCATCAGGGTTCACAGGGATTTGGGTGTAGGCCTTGACTAAATCAATCACGGAAAAAACTTTGCATCCATGGAGACGATAGGTAAACTCGTGGATGTGTCTGACGGGGTACCTATCGGGGATTGTTCTGGCACTGAGGGCACGGTAGTCGCCACATGGGCGCCACCCATCGAGTTTCTTGGGGACCATATGAAGGGGCGACGACCATGGTCCATCAGACCAACGTGCAGTACCGTCAGTGAGCATTGCGTCAAACTCGGCTTTCGCTAGAACAAGGCGTTCAGGAGCCAGACGCCGGGGGCGGGACGAGATAGGAGGGCCAGGGGTTGTCTCTATAAAGTGCATGGTAGAATGAAGGACTTTTCTAGGAGTACCTGAGGGACGGGTAAGCTCGGGGAATTCAGACAATATTGATTTGGAAGAATCGGGAGTGATGGTCTTGATACTAAAATGAAAGATTGTAGTCGACTGGCAAGGGACAGAAAGGTTGGTTACACTGTCAATCAGCCGTTGATTGCAACAGTCGGGGAGTAACCCAAAATGTGTCAAAAAGTCTGATCCGAGGATTGGTGTGCTAACATCAGCGACAATAAACTTCGAGGTAAAAGCTCGTCTAAGTCCTAGATTTAAAGACATTGTCATCATTCCATATGTATGGATTGTAGAGTTGTTTGCAGCGCGAAGATCGTATTCAACACATTTTGGATGGTTATGAACAAAGGATTTTGGGAAACAGCAGATATCAGAACCAGTGTCTATTAGGAATCTATTATTAGTAGTTTTATCTAGTACTAGCAATCGGCACCCAGAAGGTTGACAGTCAGCGGACGCCATTACTAACTGCCTCTGGAATTTGTTGGACTTCCAAAAGTACATGGCTGAATACACCTGTTGGCCTGGTTGCCGAAACGCTTGTGGTATCAGCATAAGCCAGCCTGCTCTGAACTGTTAGATGCTCATCTATTCTTTAGCTCTACTTTTGCGATACCGGCTGTTAGACAAACTCCATTGACGAGGCCTTGATTGTTCGTCACGTAAGAAGTGCATATCATCACACATAGATTTCATTTGCAGCTGCATATCTGACATTTGTTTTACTAGTTCGTCAAATTGAGAAATATTTACAAAGTTAGGCGCAGGCGATGTTGAAGCGACTGCGTTTACGGAAGTTACAGATGCATTAGGTTGTACTTCTAAGATTTTATCCGCGGTAATGGCCAACATGTCAGTTTGGACGCCTCCTTGCCCAACTTGGGCCTGTAAAATCTCTTGTACATGTGATGGGAGCCGTTGCATCCATATTGTTTCAGCAAACCATCCTGTACTGTGGCAGAACCCGCAAGAGATCGGAGGTGGCGTAGGAACTGTGAAGGAGTCCTGTCACCAAGCTCCTCCTCCAACAACAATTGATGAACGCGCCGATCCTCCGATACAGACAAACGTCGAATAATCTCGGACTTGAGGGTGAAGTATGGAGTATCAGCAAGAGGATTAACAATGAGATCCTCCACCTCGTTGGCATAGCGTTCGTCAAGATGTGAAATTACATACGAGTATTTTGTTAGTTCACTGATGATCCTCGCCAGGGCAAATTGGGCCTTAACTTGGGCGAACCAAAGTTTTGGTTTTTCTTTCCAAAAGGGCGGTAATTTGACACTTTCCCTATTGACTCCCAGATGTTCGAGTTGTTCTGGAAGGGCGGCGTGATCCGGCAGGAGCTGCGGTGGAAGAGGTTGAAGCGCAGGTTGGTTCATCGCTGCTTGAAGTTGTTGTGGTAAGTCTTCGTCTCGATCGGGTCTTCGATTCAGGTCCTGTAGCTGCCTCAGAAGGTTTTCATTTTCATTTTGTAATTGGGCTAGTCGTTCCAAAAGCTCTTGGTCCATGTCGATTGAAGAATTGAAGGATGAAAATCAAGTGATGAAGAACTGATGAAGTAGTGAAGTGATGTGATGGACAAGGAAGGGTCGAAGTTATCTTGGTAAATAAAAGGGCAAAGTTGTTCGTTGGGGTCACCAATTTTATAGGTACGGAGAGCTATCGCATAATAATAAAGAGTCCGTAATTATAAATACAAATGTATATTTGAAACTTGAACAACTCTATATAATGTAAACATTGGAGAAATTATTAAAATGTAAATATAATCAGCTGTGAAGTATAAACACATGTTATAATTAACTGGGCACAGGTTCACTACACATAGATGCTCTCACTTTGTTCACTCATAAATTAATTATTCAAAGGTCATCTCTTCCTGTGGCTGATGAGCGGACGCCGAGCCCTGTCCTGACCACATCGCCGAACCCTATCCTGACCACATCGCCGTGCCCTGTCCTGACTCCTGACTGCATCGCCAGTGTCTAGTGATGGTGAAAGTTTCAAGTGTGTGAATGAAAATGTTAGCATCAGTGATAGTGCAAGTCATAGTTTAGCTCTAGATTTTTCCAAAACTTTTGCTTTTAAACTTCTTTTGCAACCCCCTCCAATCCCCAATTTAAAAAAATGATACACCCAAAAAATTAAATAATCAATTCACCATTTTCCTCCAAAAAATTCAACACTTAAGTAGCCGTAAAGAACCATTGGAAATAATTGTTGATGAAATAAAACCAAACATAATTTTGACAGAACATATGTCAAAAAATGAACTAGAAAAATTTCACTTATTAAACTATTCAATCACAAGTAATTATTCTCGGGCCACAACTTCTGGGGGTGGAGTGGTTATTTTTTCAGAGGACAGTTTGAAGGCGAAGCAATTAAGTTGTACTGAAATTGAATCCATATGTCAAGACAAACTTTTTGAATGTTGCACAGCTAAATTTAAAATTGACAATAAGAAAATAATATTACCAGGAATTTACAGAAAACCACAGCTACAATCTCCTGTGTTTTTAGACAGGCTGTGTTTAACATTAGAAATTTTGACAAAGAAAGAAAAATACTTAATCGTAGCAGGAGATTTTAATATAAATATTCTTGACCAGTTATCTGCAGGGGCCTGTTTCACAAAAGTCACAAGCTACATATTCACAAGTTTATCTATTTAGACACTTGTAACTGTAGTTGTACAAGTGCAGGTGTTTCACAAACATTTTTAACAATAGTGAAATAAATAGTTACACCTGTAAAAAATATTATCACTAGTTCCAAAGGTTTTTAGGCTAAAAATTAAGTAGTGATACTTGCAAGTGGTTGTAACCTAATCTTGGTATTTTTGTTACTTTAACCTGTCAATTAAAATCAAATTCGCTCGCAGCAGGCTTTATGTGAGGGAAGTGAATTTTCACATAAAAAACGTTAACAAATAAATAAAGCTGTTAAAAAAAAACGTATTCCAATTTGTATGGGAATCTGAACATATTTAATTTGTTGGCTGTTCTGATGCTCCTGGTCCTATTTACCTGCAATGCTGGGTTAACAATGTTGCACATTATAAGGAAAGAGAAGGTCCAGTCAGGATTGAAAGTAGGCGTGGGGGAACAAAAAATGTGACCGCTAGAGTGCATACACATTTTATATATATATATATCATTTTGAACGACCCCCTAAAACGTGTTCAGGGGGTCACGTTAGTAACTTCTATGGTGGTCCCGGGATTAAGTTTTACCGTGCTGGTCATGCTAATAGTTTACTTTTCCATAGGAAATTCACTAATAAAAAAGCCAACTTATCCTCTATGCCGATGATTCAAATTTAATTTTATCAACTAACAATGTAAATGATCTAGAAAAAGCCAGTCAAACTCAGCTCGCAAAAATACAAAACTTTTTCAAAGCTAATTCTTTGTTTTTAAATATCAGTAAAACTGATTTCATATGACTTCACTAATTTCGTCTTCCGTCAAACTGCACTCACTGACACTGATGGTCGCAGGAGCATGCTTTCGCCACAACGGCACATTCAGCTGACTGGGTACTGTTTGGGTGTTGGGTTGTCTTAATTTCATATGTTTTGAAACCAAACAAATTAGAAATCGAATTGAACTGAATGTTTGTATTGAAAATGAACGATTGGACCAAATTTATAGCACCAAATTCCTAGGTTTAGCAATTGATAATAACATAACATGGAACAAGATGTAGTAACAAAATTAATTCCGGGATTTATGTTTTGAAGAGAATGGTGAATTTATGTAACTTACCAGTGTTTAAAATCATATATCATGCTAGTATACACTCTCACGTTGCATATGGTTTAAGTGTTTATGGAAGCACAAGTAATAATAATAATAATAATTTAAATAGAACTTTATTACTACAAAAAAGAGCAATCAGAGTAATGTTGAAGCTTAAATATGATGATCATGTTAGAGATTATTTTAAGAGTTTGGCAATATTCCACCGTTTATGACCAGTATATATTTGATTGTGTAATGTACTTAATTAACTAGGTATACAATGCAGTTGTCTGCTTGCAATATTGAGCGGAGCGAGTATTTATTTAATCAATAATTTTCAGAAATGTATCGACAAACAAACCACTAAAATAAACAAAACAACAATTTCACAGAAAACTACTGTATTTACAAACAGCTGATAGTAACAGTCTGCATTTAAATTTGATCCATATAACAGCTGTATAATCAACACACAGTAAACAAACCAAATAAAATATTTCTCCTATTAAAATAACATGGTAACTTTAAAGGGCCATAGGGCAGAACCCTTATTTCCGATTTGACCATTTCAGATTTATACCTTCCCATAGATGGTTACTATGACCGAGCAAAATTTCGTGAGGATCACTCCAGCCGTTCAGGAGGAGTACGTGTAAATAAAAAGCCAGAGTGTAGTATAGGAGCTCCGCTCAAAAAAACAATCCACAGAAAATTACATTGCGCTCTGAAATTCATTCTTACAATATACAAGGAATAATGAAATTGAAATTCAGAAACACAAACTATCTCTAATCAACAGTAAGCCTACAAACATGGGAGCCAAATTTTTTAAACTATTACCAATAGAAATTAAAAATGAAACCAATCAAGTAAAATTTAAGACCCGATTGAAAACTTTTCTAACAGATAATCCACATTACTCACTAACAGAATTTTTCTCTGCTAGTCTGTGAATATACAATTATTGTAATTCAAATTGATTTTAACCAAGGTTTTTCTCTGTAGAGTTTTAAACTATAAGCTGACTATAATAAGAGTATTGTGACAAAATTTATGTATAGGATTTGTACTCACAAATAAAGAAGTTTTTGATTTGATTCTAGATACTGCATGCATTTGAGAACTAGGTGTCGATTTTATATAATTTTGGATAGAAAACAAAAGTATAAGATATCACTAGTTTTACAGCCTTATTTATATAGGATATAAATACCCCCGTAGCAGGAAACCTGCATACTCAGCAAATTTCCAATGCATATACATGTATCTTAATGCTTCATAAATACGCATACCAAGTTTCATCAATATACATTCATAAATAAACTATTTATCACATTTTTAATTTTTCTCCATAAGAATAAAATGGCGGCTGAGTATGCAGGTTTGCTGAAACAGGGAACACAAAAAATGGGTTTTTATACGAATATCAATTAATATAACTCAACTAGGTAAAGCCACATACCAAGTGTTATTATGTTCATAATTAAGGGAGATAACATTTTTCTTATTCTCCATAAGAATAATATGGGAGCAGAGTACGCAGGTTTGTTGCTACGGAACTATCGGCAAATATCAATAGACCACAACGATATAAAGCAATACACCAAGTTTTTTCAGAATAAGTTGATAAATAAGCGAGATATACAATTTTTCTTTTTCTCCATAAGAATAACATTGGACAACGTACTGTATTTAGCACTTTGAATATCTCTGTAACCAACTGACGTAGAGAAATTATAAAAACACCAAAAATAAAAAAATGAAAAGTAAAATTTGATTTACTAAAATATTATACGTAAAAAACTCAAAAAACCCATTTTTGGGGTACAAAACCCCCAAAAATACCCCGTGGATGGAGCGATCTAGCTGATTTTCGAACTTAAAGTCATAAATGTTGCTATAGATGTTTGTACCAAATTTGATCAAAATCGGATTTTTTACGAGAGCTATCGCACCCATGGACCCATGTGTGTATTATATATATATATATATATATATATATATATATATATATATAATATAAAAATATCAATATAAATAATAATTTCATCGCTATCATCAGTTAGATTTAGTACAACCAAGTATATTTTTTCTGAGAAAATATCAATTCTGTGATGATAACTTCTTGTATTTTATTTTTTAAGTGCTTGGTACCACATTTCAGTTGATTGCTAATTGTTATATTGTTTTAAAAACCTTTAAGATACACTCTTTTCTATATATATAAGATTTATATATATATATATATATATATATATATATATATATATATATATATAAGATTATATTATATATACAGTTTTGAACGAATGGTGTTTTTGGCATCTGGGGACCTCGAAACGAAAAGTTATCATGGTCCTGGGCCTAGTTCTTACCATGCCGACTACAGTAATAGCTTCTTCCCTATAGGGGAAATTCGCTAAAAAGTACCAAATCCCTTGCTCCAGATATTTTTAAAATAAAAAAACTTAAAATAGGAACTAAAAATTAAAAAATCTATATCTAAGGCCTAAACTATTATACTTTTAAGGATATCAACTGACTCAATGCCTCCAGTGGGGGAGGGCCCACAAGGAGTAAATAAATTCTTAAATACGGTAACAGCATAAATTGCAAATAAGTTAAAGGTTTTTATAAATAGAGTGTGTACAATGCCACATCCCAACCTGAAACGGTCTATATCGAGTAGGAAATGGCAGCTGTCAAACTTTTAGTTCAAGTGGTATTAGTGAAAATAAAAAATATGATTATTTCCAATGCAACAGTCCTTTCGAGGCCCGGTTTGCGGCATTGCATAATACTATGTTAGACCTTTAACCCATTGGCGTATAGACACACGAGCTGGTCTCGTTCCTTACTTCTAATTTTGTAAACCTATGAATTGGAATAGAAATTTGTGTTTTTAAATGGATTAATGGTTTGTTTTCATTAAAATACTGTTTTCTTTCAGTTTTTAGAGTCGCATTGGCACACACACAGTAGACATAAGTAAAAAGTAGTAAAATCAGTGTTGACCATGTGCAACTCACGAAGAATTAACCGATCCCGTCAACTTCCAAGCAAGCCTGCCACTGTTTGTTTTACTTGGGCCCTCCCACCAACGTTGCCACAGACTGGTTAACTCATTGTGAGTTGCACGAATGGTCAGTTTTGGCCGTGTGCGGGAATCGAACCCACGAACATCGTATCCACACCTGGCCAAGGTGTTTCCACGACGTAGCCAACTCAGCTAACACGACCAAGAGCCTAGCGGCGATATTAAGGTTTTTCAGTCAGTCCGCGCCTCTAGCGGATAGAACCGTAGTCGCCCGCGCTCATTAGTTACATATTTTGCTACTAGAGTGCAGCACCAAACATATCCCGTTATAGGCTATTGCGAATAGAATAAAATTACTACCTTAATGGGTTAAAATAAAGTATGATATGACCTATGCCTACCACTAGACACACCTGACTTCCATAGGCGTGCGCAGAGTCCGGTCAGCGTGGGTGCCGGAATCCACAAATGCGCCCCCCCATCTAGCTGCTCTTAGAACCTATTCATCTGCCAAATAATAGAATATTTCAATTATTGTAGGTAATCTAATAGTTTACTGCTCCTTGACACAAATACCTAAGTGCTAATCTTATTCGATGCAATTTTAAAGCATAAAAATAAAAGCATAAACTGATATATTTAGTTTACAAAATATTATAATGTTACAGGTTTTGTATTATATTCTAAAAAAATCTAGATTACGCTCAGGCCGGGCGTCTGCACGTCACTCCGATTTCTCGGTAAAAGAGTGTATCTTAAAGGTTTTTAAA
Source organism: Allygus modestus (assembly GCA_963675035.1). Lineage (NCBI taxonomy): Eukaryota > Metazoa > Arthropoda > Insecta > Hemiptera > Cicadellidae > Allygus > Allygus modestus. The sequence continues at coordinate 43,086,893 of OY776116.1, forward strand.
ACAATATAACAATTAGCAATCAACTGAAATGTGGTACCAAGCACTTAAAAAATAAAATACAAGAAGTTATCATCACAGAATTGATATTTTCTCAGAAAAAATATACTTGGTTGTACCATTGACTATATAGTCAATGGTTGTACTAAATCTAACTGATGATAGCGATGAAATTATTATTTATAATTGATATTTCTATACAGGGTGTTCAAAAAAGGTGGGGAGATGATTTACGTAGTAATTCCTTGGGTCAAAATAAGCAAAAAAGTTTATATAAACATATGTCCTATCTCCTTTCGTTTAGGGTCTGTCTGTCTGTATGTGTTTTTACAAAAAAAGTCATAACTCCTTAACAATTTGAGCTACAGCGTTGAGATTTTGCGCAAATGTCCATCTTATTGGCCGCTTTCTTTGTGCAAAATGTGAATAAAAACTCTAACCGTTTCAAAATGGCGGCTATTTTAAATATTTGATGCCAAATTTCACGAAAACCGTTAATTTTACCAACAAATTGCAAGATACATAAAATTTAGTAAATTGTATGGAAATTTCAACGATATCTTACTAAGCTTAGCTTGGACAAAGAATAACTGAGAAATTAATTTCTTTCTTGCTATACCTACAGTTTTCTCCATTTAAACAATGTTATAACTGTAGGTATAGCAAGAAAGAAATTAATTTCTCAGTTATTCTTTGTCCAAACTAAGCTTAATAAGATATCGTTGAAATTTCCATAAAATTTCCAAAATTTTATGTATCTTGCAATTTTTTACTAAAATTAACGGTTTTCGTGAAATTTTGCGTCAAATATTTAAAATAGCCGCCATTTTGAAACGGTTAAAGAGTTTTTATTCACATTTTGCACAAAGAAAGCGGCCAATAAGATGAACATTTGTGCAAAATCTCAACGCTGTAGCTCAAACCGTTAAGGAGTTATGACTTTTTTTGTAAAAAACACATACAGACAGACAGACGCTAAACGAAAGGAGATAGGACATATGTTTATATAAACTTTTTGCTTATTTTGACCCAAGGAATCACTATGTAAATTATGTCCCTACCTTTTTTGAACACCCTGTATTGTTTTAATTTTCCCGTTGCGCTCAAAGTGAAAAGTAAAGTTAAAATAAACAGCGATATTAAAGTACTATTTCTATATATACTCCAAATTTAAACAATTATGCCATTTACTTTTCCTTAATAAAAGGACGGCGAAGGGGTATTGGTATTCGCATTGTACTTACGTATGGCACTCGGTTTCCAACGAGGTTTCCAAGAAATCTGTCGATCGTCACGGGAAAGGTAAGATGACAGTTCTTGTTTTGGACGTTGATATGAATTGAATTTGCAATCGTAAATACTACCTAACTGTGTTACAATAATACTCCCAGTCCCAGTATTACTTACTATTTAAGCAAAAACGTACATATTATTTTGTACTTATTTCTTACATTAAACTTATTTTTTTGAAAATACCTTAATCCAAACATTTATTTCATCATCAATTTTGGCGCCCCCCTCAAGCTCTTGTTGTGCCGCGGCACCCCCGGCACCCACCGTGCGCACGCCTGTGCTGACTTCCTCTCATGGGTGACCCGTAATGGAAATATGATTGTCCCTTTATACTTTGATTCAATGTTGGTCAGACTACATTTCCGACTCAGTAGTCCGCTTGAAGACAGGTCTCTGCGGCATTGTGTTCTAGTTACAAAGATCTTGAACTTGATGTTCAATTTAATCTCTTTGCTAGGATATTGAAGAATATATCCGATAAATTTCAAATCATTTTCACGGAATATATATTTACTATTATCATAAATATAATATTACATAGGTCCTTCCTCTAGCGGAATAATAAAGTGTTGAGTACCTAATCAGTACAAAATATAGATGTAAAGAAGCTCTTAAATTTTCTAAACTTAAGATAAAAGTGTACCTACTAAAGGTAAAATATTTTGTATAAAATATAGTTTAAAGTCTATTTAAAAGATGGCAACACAGGCAAACTTGCAATTAATATTACATATGACTTTGACTGTGTATAAGGGTCCGGGAATAAACATTATCACACTAAAAAGACCTCGATATCTTTTAGTGAATTTTCCCATAGGTAAGAAGCTATTACCGTTGGTCTCATGGTAAGACGTAAGCACGAGACCATGATAACTCTTTGTTTTGAGGTCCCCAGTTGCCAAAAACACCATTCATTCAAATTATTATATAAAATGTGTATATATTTGTATGTCCGTAAGCACGATAACTCTCGTAAAATAAACGGTATCAGGAAACTGACACATACTTTCTCCCTTTTAGCCCAACTTTAACTAATAAATTACTTTTTATTTACTAAATATAGAATACAAAGCACGGTCGAATGTACAGAAAACCTAGTAAACAAGTTGTTTTAAAAAACATCCACTCAAATCCCTGCTTGGAGGCACTACAGAATCCATTGCTACACTCGCGGTTTTAAGAGGGGAAATGCCCCCTATTGCCCCCCCCCAGGGTTATTAAGGGGCAACATATTTCGAATTACCTCTGTTGGTCAATACTAAATTGACAAGCATATCAAGTTTGAATGAAATTGATCAGTAAATAAGAGAGAAATAGTAATTTTTGTATTCCCCATAAGAATAACATTGGACAACGTACTGCGTTTACCGCTAAATGAAAATTTCAATTTTCTCCGAAACCAGCAATCGTAGAATAGTAATTCAAAATACTAAATTATTTAGTTTTATGAGCTCTTTTTAATGGTGAATAGTAATATTTTTTATATTTATGTCTTTTTATGAAAAATCAAAAAAACTGAATTTTGGATGTTTTAAGTCCTGTAGTTTCTGAACCCGAATTTTTACAGGAATGCGGGTGGTGTCATTTTGTTGGAGAACTAAAGTTCTACAAACGACTAAAGTTTAATCAAAATCGTTAGAGCCGTTTTTGAGAAATTTTGATTTTTCATGTTTTTTGGTGGTTTTTGGGGGATAATTACCCTTAAAAATCAAAAATTCAAAAAAATGAAAAAAAATCGCCTGGAGATATCGTGGATTAGTACCTACATACCAAATTTCATAAAAATCGGCCCATTGGTTAGGGCTCTAGCTCTGTACACATCCACACAGACACACACACACACGGACACACACACACACACACACACACACACACACACACACACAGACAGACATCACGTAAAAACCACTTTTTTGGGTTCAGGGAGCACCAAAACGAATATTTCCACAAACAACTCGAATTTGAAAATTTTGACGAAAACAATACTTTCTCCATATACTATGTATAGAGGGAGAAAGTAAAAGGTCTGATCTTAATGAAATTTAGTACAAATGTGTAAAGCACCATTTACTTGAACAAGTTTGAAAATCAGACGAATCACACCATCTGAAGGGAGGTTTTGGGGGGTTTTGTATCCCAAAAATGGGTTTTTTGGGGTTTTCACATGTAATTTTTATTTAAATAAAATTTTAATCCATACCATTGAATTCAGCTTAAAAAAACAAACAATTTGGTATTTTGATCATTACGCTACGTCAATTGGTTACTGAGATATTGAAAGTGCTAAACACAGTATGTTGTCTAATGGTATTCTTATGGAGAAAAATAAAAATGTTATATAGCGCTTATTTATTAACATAAACTGACGAAATTTGGTATATGGCTTCATCTGGTTGTGGTTTGTTGATGTTTGCACAAAAAAATCTTTTGCGTATGGTTCCCTAGGTTCCCTAGGTTACCTAGGTATGGTTACCTAGGTTGCGTATGGTTTTGCAAACCTAGGTACTCGGTCCCCATGTTATTCTCATGGAGAATAATTAAAATGTTATATATCGCTTATTTATGAATGTATATGGTTAAAACTTGGTATGTAACTTCACTTTCATAAGTTCTATTGGTATTTACAGTAAACCCCATTATTTTATGTTCCTTGTTGTAGCAAACCTGTGTACTCATCCCCAATGTTATTCTTATGGAGAATAATTGATATTTAAATATGACTTATTTGTGAATATATTTCTTATGAATCCTGGTAATGTGTTATTAAGACTCAATAGAAATTCGCTAAGTATGCAGGTTTGCTGCGACGGGGGTATTTTCTTCTGCTTAGACTCTTAGACAGATATATGTTCTAGATTCAACAACTCTTACTTCCATGCTTAAAACTCAGATTAGAGTTCATTACGAAGTTTTTATTTATTACATTAAATTGATCAGAATTTAAGGTTTTATACTAACTTAAAATTTAAAAACATCATGTTCATTTCACCACATCACAATAAGAAATTAAATAAGCTTATCAAAGCTAAAAGAGTTTACAGAAAAAAGGTTCTCTTAATACAAATTCTTTCTCTTTAAAATCAGTTCACTCATTAATAAAATGAGAATCATTTACTCAGTTCTCAGGTAAATTTCTCAGACTGTATCAACTGTCTATTGTTCGAGAGGAAAAGGAGTTTGTGTGTCTCGATCGAAAAATAATGTAATTTTCTCGCCTGAAGCCTCGTCAATTTCAACCAGCTCTTGGTCAAACAGAGCAGTAACCTTCCTATATAATTTCATAGCATTTGTATATACTTTAACATAATGTTCACTATGTTTTCTGGCTTTTGAAGTTCATAGTGCATCATACTCAGGGTTTTCATTTGCCATTCTTTCAGCATGACTTGGATGCAAGAAGACCCCAGAGTCAGTGATTTTTGACCAATCACCAGATGAACGAATGTCATGGTCCATCATCAATAGTTGGATGAATCGTTTTCGAGCGAGAATGTGTTTTTGCCACACTCTTTCAATAAGTTTCTCATCGTAAAATGTGAATATGTCAGGAATACTTTCATGGAGCTTCGCCTCCTGGTCAGTCAGCAGTATTGTGTTCCAGGGCGCCCATTCGACGTCTGGGAGCCATCTTACGTGATGCAGCTTCGATATGTCCGAACATTCACTGATTGCCGAATGACCGTGCCAGATGACATTTGTCAGGTGTCCCATTCCGATCGGTTGTAAGATGAAACATATTGCAGAATGACAGCACTTTTGCATTTCTGAATTTTGAACTTGATGCAGCAATTTCAAGTACGGGCTCATATCAGCTCGTTGGTGGGCTATGTTCTCCATCCACGTGCAAGACTTGCACTGAGTGAAGGCCATCATCCTCACGTGAACGGCATATTTGGAAGCAGGCAAAAGCTTCAAACACCGAGAGCACTGGAAAGTTTGATGCAATGTTTTCGGTAAATTCGGCTTTTTGTATTTCTTAGCTGACGGATTAAATTCAGGCTGCTGCAGAAAATTTAGGAAAAGCTGCTCGATTCGGCTTTGTAAGCCTCTTAAATCACTTAATTTTAAACCCATACCTATTAAATTTATTTCTCTATTAATTAGAGAAACTAGATCCTTGGCGTATTCGTATGCCTCGTAATTTAACTCAAATAACCTTTTCATTGCTATCAACATTTCTATTCTGTCCTTGGGCAATACATCTTTACGAGTGAGAGCACCATAAATTTCTTTAAATTCTCTTGCCTTTTGAGTCTCCAAGTAATCAATGGTGGTTAGGTGTCCCTTGGAAGTCCGAAACAGCACGGGTCTCGAGATCTGTTCTAGGAAACGCATGTCTTCCTTTTTTAGAGACTCGGCTTTGTTAGCAACTTTATGTTTTTCAATCGCTTCGAGTAACTTTGTTTCTTCCTCTACTAGCATTATAGATACAGCCTTTTTTTGTTCTGATCTCTTAGTTTCACAAATTTTCTTCCATTCTTTTTTCCACCATTTCTCAACTTTCAAAAAAAGCGCATAGAAATCATCTCTTTTCACAGGATACGCTGCGCCGGTAATAACAGCACGATCTTTATCTTCTTGATCATATACAATTTGTTGCCGATCTCTGTTAAATTTGTGTAACTGTCCTATTTGTGTTTTGATTAAAACAACAAACTTCTTTCGCATAAGCCATTTCCTCACCGCTCTTTGTATCATAATGACATATTTTAAATGGCATCTATCTGTGTGGAACGACATGAGCTCACGCTTACGGTGAATATGAGAAGACATGATTTTGTCCTCTTTTGAATGTATATACAAATCAGATCTTGACATCTGGGTTGCTTTATCGACGACTGTATCAACTGTTTTTTGTTCGAGAGGAAAAGGAGTTTGTGTGTCTCGATTGAAAAATAATGGAATTTTCTCGCCTGAAGCCTCGTCAATTTCAAATACTTTTTTCTTTTTCAAAGTCTGTGTGTCAGCGTTGTGATACTCAGTGCCCGTCATCTTGTTACGATAGCCTCCTAACCATTGCTTTTGAATATTTTCGTTTGCAATTTCTACTACTACATCTCTGTAATACTCCCCTTCATTTATATGAACTGTTATAACATCTATTGTTGGGATATTTTCTTCGATCTTTGCTATTAGTTGTTTATTTCCCCCATTGCCATTTTTTAAGAAAACTTTAAACATAACTTTACCGTGAGGTTCAGCTCCGAGATCAGCTAAGGTTTGAGAATCTTTAGTTTTGATATTGTTATAATGAAAATCGATAAAATCTTCCTCTAATTCTAAAAGATAACATAACTTATTCTTGATCTCTTCCACAGTTGTTGTCATGTCAAAAGCAGAGGTAAAATTGACATTTTCACATTCAAATTTAACAATTATTAAATTTGGATTAACATTAACAGAAGATGGCACACTTTTAGGAAATACTTTGTATTGTTCATAATATTCTGCTGATGCATGAGTTTGGACTTGGTTATCAGTGCTGCTTGAAGAGCTTTTGATCCGTACAGTGGAGTGGATTGGCATAGAATAGTTTATTTTGTTGGAATCGTTAATAGATACAATTTCAGGATTTACGGAAATCTTTGAGAGGTTAGTTTTCATTTTATTGTGTGCAGTTTCATCTTGTGTGACCACTTCTTTATAGTTTTTTCCTATAACACTCAATATAGATTCAACCGTTTTCACAACGCTATGTGCCTCTGTTTCTGTGGCACTATCATTTATTTCTATCCCTTTTTCTCCTGAGTTATCACTAAGTTTGGGTTTTATTTCAAAACTTACAACTTTATTTACCTTTGCTGGATCATCTAAGGAAGACTCTTCAAGTTTTTGTAATTGATCTTGTTGAAACGTATTGGAATGAATTGCAGTTACCTCCCCTCGTGTATTTTCCTCCTTCAGACTCTCTGAAGTTTTCAATTTAAGGTCTTGTACTTCGTTCTTTGCAATATCCTCTCCTTGTGTATTTTCCTCCTTTAGACTCTCTGAAGTTTCCAATTTGAGTTCTTCTACTTCATTATTTGATGCCTTCTCCATGTTTTTGTTTATTACAAACTTAATAATCTGCCTGAAACAAAATATATGCAACTACATGTTATAAATTATGCTTTCACATGATAAGTAGGTACTTTCTTATTTCCCTTGTTTCTGCCACCAGAACGTTACCACCTTGAAAGGTGTGTTTAATTCTGGCAGTACAGGTGAAGCTGAAACTGCATTACAACACTATAGGGAGGAGGATCCAGTGTGAATGTAACATGGAAAAAGGGAATTTTAATTTATTCAACTTTTTCAGTATTCCTTTTTGCTACAGAACATTTATACAAATGCAAGACAACCTCAAAAAAATAATAATAATAATTTATACAAGCCAGTGGGTGTCTTGTTCTCTGCTTGGCCATCTTGCAGGCATAGAGCCATACTTTTGAAAATGTCACATTGAATTACAATCAGCAATAAATAAAATGCAATAATAATAATAATAAAATGCAAATTAAAATAATAAAATTCCTCCACAAGATTATCATTTGAACTTTGAAAGCCCTTGAGGGATGGATGTTTTTTCAAACCCCCAAAGGCACATTTAGAAAATAAGAGATCTTGATTTGATTTATACAACACATGATTGTAATTAATAGTTGTTTGGCCTCTTTGTGTATCAATTATATATCAAGATAGCATTTAAAAAACAATTACCTGCGATTTTAAATTAAAGGAGAGAGAAAAACTACTCCATAAATGTATACCGCGTTATTTTTTGTTCTTTAAGTTTTTAGACTAAAAGATTCTCAATAGCTACAGAAAATAACCTCAAAAACAGCAAATTATAAATGAATCTTGAAGTGGTTTTCAAAACATTAATTTTGTTGCTTTTACAATAGCAGCTGATTCAGTGAAGTTAAATCATAAGTTACTCAATCTAACTCGATCTCACCACTGATTATTAGCAATGTATACATAATCCTATAAGTAGAGACACGCTTTTTTATAATTTAAATATATTGAAAAGACTCAAATTATAACAATTTTTGGACTTTATATTATAGAAATTTTTAATTATATGTAAATGAACGAAAAGAAATAAAAGAATTACAACATAATCATAATTATCACACTAGAAAACAATTCATCGTTCAACATCAAATCCACAGAACCACTACATATGAAAATTCACCCCAATACATGATGGGAAGAGTCATAAATCAAATTAAAATAAACGGTATCAGGAAACTGACACATACTTTCTCCCTTTTAGCCCAACTTTAATGAATAAATTACTTTTTATTTACTAAATATAGAATACAAAACATGGTTGAATGTACAGAAAATCTTGTAAACAAGTTGTTTTAAAAAACATCCACCCAAATCCCTGCTTTGGAGGCACTACAGAATCCATTGCTACACTCGTGGTTTTAAGAGGGGAAATGCCCCCTATTCCCCCCAGGGTTATTAAGGGGCAACGTATTTCGAATTAACTCTGTTGGTCAATGCTAAATTTACAAGCATATCAACTTTGAATGAAATTGATCAGTAAATAAGACAGAAATAGTAATTTTTGTATTCCCCATAAGAATAACATTGGACAACGTACTGCGTTTACCGCTAAATGAAAATTTCAATTTTCTCCGAAACCAGCAATCGTAGAATAGTAATTCAAAATACTAAATTATTTAGTTTTTAGAGCTTTTTTTAATGGTGAATAGTAATATTTTTTAATATTTATGTTTTTTTATGAAAAATCAAAAAAACTGAATTTTGGATGTTTTAAGTCCTGTAATTTCTGAACCCGAATTTTTACAGAAATGCGGGTGGTGTCATTTTGTTGGAGAACTAAAGTTCTACAAACGACTAAAGTTTAATCAAAATCGTTAGAGCTGTTTTTGAGAAATTTGGATTTTTCATGTTTTTTGGCGGTTTTTGGGGGATAATTACCCTTAAAAATCAATACCCCCGTCGCAGCAAACCTGCGTACTCAGCGAATTTCCAATGCACAATATATGTCTTAATACCACATAAAGCCGCAAACCAAGTTTCATAAAAATATATTCACATATAAGCGATTTTAATTATTCTCCATAAGAATAACATTGGCAATGAGTACGTAGGTTTGCTGAAACAAGGAACAGAAACAATTGGTTTTTATGCAAATATAAATAGAATTTAACTAGGCAAAGCCACATACTAAGTTTCATCAATATTCAATCATAAATAAGC